>CM037866.1:2836606-3436606 GCA_021292105.1 Anadara kagoshimensis | reverse complement strand
CAAGGCCCTCAAAAAGTTTTATGGCCGTCATCACAGTATTGCTAATAAGTTTGATGTCTCTGTGTTCAGAATTGCCCTGGATATATTTGACATCCCATAGTTCCAAGTTCCTTTCACACAATTTTGATTACACACATGGCGGGTATAGCTAGCTAAACAGGAGGTGCTTATCCTTCTGGAGCACCCGGCCTCACTTCCCTTGTGGAAGTTCATGTGTCTAACATGACTTGTCAGTTCCAAAGTTGCTCCTGAATTGTGATTCAGACATGGATAAGTATGTTCTATAAAAGAAAAAATCAACCAAATTAGAATAACAGGCTTGGAGTAATCTTCAAAATGACACCTTAAATCCATTAATAATACAAAAACGAACAAAACTATTCAGATCTCAAATTTTGATTGATTAAAGTTAAATGAAAATCTTTGTTAAAAAATGATTGTGAAACTGGTGCCAGGGCTCTTAACAACCGAACCCCCCCCCCCCCCCCTCCCCATATTTCTTGGGATTTTAAATAGAAATTTTTCATTTAAACTCAGATGTACTCTATAGTATAATTTTGTTAAAAAATAATTGTGAAACTGGGGTTAGGGCTCTTAACAACCGACCCCCCCCCCCCCCCCCCCGCCATATTTCTTGGGATCTTAAATTAAATTTTTTCATTAAAACCGGCCGAGATGAAATCTAAATATTTCCGCTTTTAATCAAAAATAGAAATGTATTTACTATATAAGAAGAAACATTCACAGGGAAATAATATTCACAATTTTCACGGTGACTGTTTTACCGCTATAATATTCTCAGCTAAAATTTCATTGTTCCCTTGGTACACTTTCCATGCAGTCGGAATCGTGAAAAATTTTAAACTTGAAATAGTTTAGTAGGTCAAAACCGTGAAGTTCTTCTACAGCTAATATTTTTTCTTATAACAACAGGCAGTCATATATAAAAAGGTTCTTAACAACCAACCACCCACCTACCCCCCCCACACACACACACACATTTTTGTCTTGGAATTTTAAATTGATTATTTTCCCATTATAACCTAGCTGTACTCTGAAGTACATTTCTATCTCAAATATTTGATTGAGAACCCTTAATTTACAAATCACACAATGTCATATAGGTTGAAATATTTGTCCATAATTCTAGGTCGATGGTTGCTAGCGGTTTTTGATGTGTTTCACTACATGGTTTAAATGTTCACTCCTTTACTAGCAGAGGGTATTATATCGGGCAAATATCTTACACAAATACCGCTTACAAAAAAGTCAACATTTACTATTGAGCTATAAGTAACATGTAGGTGTATTATACATATGTAGGTATAATAAGTAAGCTAATTTTGTATAAAAAAATTTACATTTAAAAAAAGGTCAAGGTCATTTAGCAAGTAGTACTTTAAAAAATGAATTTTAAAAAATCTTCTAGGTACACTGAACAATTGAACTAAACGGGAGCATGTGGGTGTATGTGGGTATAAAAGTTTTTTGATTTTGTAAAAGAAAAGAAATTACCTTTTGAAAAAGGTCAAAATCAAGGATATTTAGCCCTTAGTACTTTAAGAAAAAAAAATTGTATTCAAAAGATTTTACAATGAATTAAATAAATCTTTTATATCACTTTTTTAAATAATGTTTCTTTCATCTAAAGGTATATTATGTATGCTGTAATTGTTGAGAATTTGAATATCGATATATCAACTGAAAATTATATCGAGATATCGGGAAAAGTGGCTAAAATAGTTAAATACTTTGTTGAATCTTTTATAGACAGATTATTTTTCACCAATATTTGGCATCTCTGAGATATAAAATATGACTTGCCCTTATTTTCGAGATTCGAGATTTTTTCGAAATTTTCAAGACTTTTTTTTTTATTTCAATTTGCAAAAATAGGGAAAATTTCAACCTCCAAAAATAACAGTAGTACTTTAAAATGAAATTTAAAAAATCTACTAGGTACACTGAACAACTGAACTAAACCAAAGCATGTGGGTGTATGTGGGTATAAAAGTTTTTTAATTTTGTAAAAAAAAGAAACTACTTTTTGAAAAAGGTCACAATCAAGGATATTTAGCCCTTAGTACTTTAAGAAAAAAAATTGTATTCAAAAGATTTTACAATGAATTAAATAAATCTTTTATATCACTTTTTAAATAATGTTTCTTTCATCTAAAGGTATATAATGTATGCTGTCATTGTTGAGAATTTGAATATCGATATATCAACTGAAAATTATCTCGAAATATCAGAAAGGTGGCTAAAATATTGTATTTTTTGTTGAATCTTTTATAGACAGATTATTTTTCACCAATATTTGGCATCTCTGACATATGAAATATGACTTGCCCTTATTTTTGAGACTAAAATTTTCAGGATTTTTTAAATTTCAGTTTGCAAGAAAGGGAAAATTTCAACCTCCAAAAATTAACACTCTTACAGTAGTTAATTTCTACATACTTTTGAAGAAAAATCTTTTTTTTTTTTCACCCAAAACTTTAACATGCTTATAATAACCATAGTAGCCAAAGACTAAATATTAAGACAACAGAACAAGTAAAAAAAGTGTTGTTTAACATTCCAGTTCCGTTCACTTATATTGAGACGTTGCCAGGTATAGGGAAAGGTGCAGAAATTTTGCCTGTGGGTTGTGCTGATGGCATTAGACAGCAGAGTTCTTTATCGTGCCAAGCACACCGTGACACGGGATCTCGTCTATTTTAAGTTCCCATCCAAAAGAACTGTGACTTTCAGCTCGTAATGCTGAGTGCTTGGTGAAAGAGAAGTCACTACCCTTTTTCAATTCTTGGGTCAGAGGGGCCCAACAACCCACAACCTCCCACTTATGGAGCAAGCACTCTACCAACTGAGCTACTGCAGTGGGTAAGTGACAAAAAGAGAGATAAATTAACAATATATACATGTGAAATCATGATTTTTTATAGTGTCCCAATTTTCAGTTTCGATGGACATCCTGACTCTTGAATTTACATGGCAACAAAATACAGGCCCCAGTTTCACAATCATTCCTCAGCTTAGATTTTTCTTTCACGTAAATCTTGCAAAATTTCAAATCTTTGTAATTTTGTTCGTTTTCAAGATATTGCAGAATTTAAGGTGTAATTTTTTAAGATTACTTCTAGACTAGATTAAAACATTTGCATTTAGATGGTACATAAATACTCATCAGTAGTTCCATAAAGAGATTACCAAAATTTGCTAAATTTAAGTTAGGGAAAACACTGAATGATAAGAAACCAGGTCCTGGTACCTTCAACATTAACCAAAAATCATGAATTTATCACCCACACAAAATGATTAGAGCTAGCACCACAGAAATTGGACAGTCAGTGAATATAAATATGAGATATTACAAACCTACCTTCAAATTTCCAAAATTTTGGTCTGAGCAGTCTACTGATGAGGAATGTTGTTGCGACAATGAAACATAGCATTTCTATATCGTTTATTAAATTTATTATATTGATAGGTGTCCTATTTATACTAAAATGTCAAAAATGTTGGGGTTGTGTAACAGCTTTTAGCACCTGGCCCTGAATGTAATTCTAGATTAGAGTGCCATAGTGGAGTCTTACATCGCAGTTAAGATTCTTCTTCATATCTTGGCTATCATAATTTAATTCACCAAATTTTTCATTTGGAAACTATATTGAAGAAAGAGGCCAGGGGGATATTAAATTCCAGTTTCCGTCCATACATCCTTCCTTTTGTCTGTCCGTCCATCTGTCTTTCCGTCCGTGATCTTTAAACTCTTGATTCGGAACCTCTGAAACCTGATTTAGATCTAAATAACACACAGATTTCAAAGTAAAAAATGTTGGTTTCGCAATTTCAAAATTTTTAAACACAAGTCATAAATTGGACATGTATAAGTTTTTTGGTTTTAAAAAACATAATATTTTTCATTGGAATAGAAACCTAATATTGACTCCAAGTAGCCTGAAAGAGAGAGAGAGAGAGCAGACAGTCTATTTTGGACAAAATAGTCAAGAGAGAGAGAGCAGACCTAATTTTGCCCTACACAGAGAGAAAGAGAGAGAAAGAGAAAGATAGTACCTGATGTTTGGTATTGGAACAAGGGATTGAGCATTAAAACTCGGAGAGGAAGAGAGAGAGAGAGAGAGAGTTCTTGTTTGGTATTTGAACCAGTAGAGAGAGAGAGAGAGAGAAGAAATTTTCTGGTTGTTCAGTATTGGAACCAGTGATTGGGCATTAAAACTCAATGAGAGAGAGAGAGAGAGAGAGAGAGATTCATACCTGTTGTTCTGTACTGGAACCATTGGTTGAGCATTATTAAGCTCCAAGAGAGAGAGAGAGAGAGAAAGAGAGGGAGAGAAAGAGATGTGTTTTATACATATAAAATTACACATTACACTTTATACGTAACTCGGCATTAACAGTGACAATATTTCTGATCAATGAAAATAAAAGGTGTACATAATTTTATATAATAGGTTACCATGGAAACATAATATTCCAATAATGTCCTCTTTATACACACTACAATGAGAAGATATCAAATCTTGTTAGATAGTTTCATTATATTGCAAAATAAAGTGTTTTGTTATGAGGTATTATGAGGTTGTGCCTAGCGATGGGAGAAGTGGGGGGGGGGGGGTATACTGGTTTACTGTTTCCCTCTGTCTGCAACAAAAATTTTGTAACAGTTTTTTTAACAACTACTAAACTCAGCGCTGGAAACAGTCACTATTTCAAATAAACTGTTGGCTTATCAGGGCCCTTAAAAGGTTTTATGGCCATCATCACAGTATTGTTGATATTGTTGATGTCTGTGTATATAGTTCCACGTTCCTTTCACCAATTTTGATTACGCATGTGGCGGGTGTAGCTAGCTGAACAGTATGTTTTTACCCTTCCCCAGCACACGGCCTCACTTCCCTGTTGGAAGTTCACATGTTTAATCTAACTTGTCAGTTCCAAAGTTTTTACTTTGCTTCTGGATTGTGATTGATTCGGACATGGATTAGTATGTTTGTTTTTACTTTGCTTCTGGATTGCGATTCGGACATGGATTAATATGTTTGTTTTTGATTAATAAACATTATATGTTCTGTAAATAATGTGTTAAATTTGATGTCCAGTATGATCCTCAGGTAGACTCATGCCTGTTCCTTGAGTTTTTCTGATAAAGATAATGGTATATTTTGAAAGGCAATGATCAGCTCCCCAAATCACCACAGGCCGGGTCTGACCCAAGACCTAAAAGTGGGTAGTGACTGTTCTTTCGCTAAGCAACTTGGCACGTTTTTTTCGGATGGGAACTTAAAATAAATGAGGTCCTGTGTCATGGTGGGTTTGACACGATAAATAACCCTGCTGTATAATGCCATCAGTGCAAGGCATAGGCAAAATTGCTGCACCTTCGCCTATAGCTGGCGACGTCTCGATATAAGTAAAATATTCTTGACTGGGACGTTAAATACCATTACTCAACTCAACTCAGCTCCCCAAATCTTTGCTGATAATGATGATGGTGGTTTTTTTGGATGAGTGAGTTTATGGATATGTTGTGTTGAATGTGATGTCCAATTTTATCCCAATTAAGGTAATGTCTTGTAGGATACCAACAAGAATTTCAAATAAAATTGATCGTATTTTTTTTTAATTCATGTCAGGTCTTGAGAGATTTTCTGATGATAATTACTGTGTTTTTTAATGAGTTGATGGATATGACGTGTTCAATTGGTTGTCCAACAATAATTATAATCCTCAGATAAAGTCCCTGGGAGAGATTTTCCGATGATGATGATGATGGTATTTTTTTTAATATATTGATGTATTACATATTATACCAGTTTTAATTTTTCAGCACTAGACGACCGTTTTGGAATACAATTCCTCATCAGTAGTGCTTGGACCAAATTTATGAAACCAAAATTATTTTAAGATGTTGAAAAGCTACCAAAAGGACCAAAATATATTTCACCAAATTAAGCCAAGGACATACTTTGCATGAGGGAGTATACCTTAGTTTTTGAGAAATTTCAAATTTTAACTTGCAGGAAATTTAGACAATTATAGTATATTTCTGACAATAATACGAAATTATTGCCGACTGTATATGTGTTAAATGTTATGTCCAATATAATCCCCAGGTAAAGTCATGTCAGGTCCCTGAGAGGGAGATTTTCTGATGATGGTGAGGGTATTTTTAAAGGTATGTGAGGTGTTCCCATAATGATGCTGGTATTTTTTGAATGACTTGATTAATATACACCCGAAGTTGATGAATATGATGTGTTGAATGTGATGTCAAATATAATCCACAGGTAAAGTCATGTCAGGTCCCCTAGAGATTTTCCGATAATGATTATGGTATTTTTTTAAGAAGTTGATGGTTGATGGAAACGATTGGTTTGGTTGGTTAAATTTTCAGCTATTCACGATGAGAACTATTTTATTAATTTCTATGGATAAATCTATGAACAAGTTTGTGTATGCATGTGAAGTGTGAGTGTATTTTATGGTCTACCTTGTACCAGCACACACTCGGGGCGACTCACCAAGCTCACCGAGTCAGTACGACGCAGACAAGCGTACCACTCCCCCAGTCACATTATACTGATACCAGGTGAAACAGTAAAGGCCAACAGCAAGGAAAATTCACTTTCCCACATGTGGTCTGAGAGGTGCTCGAATTACAGTGGTGAGAGACCCTGGATTTGTAGACTGACGTCTTATCCATTAGGCCACCGCGGCTTTACGGTTGATGGAAACGATTTTTTAAATTTGATGTCCAATATAATCTACCGGTAAAGTCATGTGAGGTCCTGGAGAGAGATTTTCCGATAATGATGATGGTATTTTGTGAATGAGTTGATGGATATTCACATGTAGTTGATGTATTGATTTGATCATTAAGTGTCAGGTGTAATGTACGATATTAAACACAGTTCAGGGTAATTATGATTGGAATTCTAATTAAGTCACAGAATCTGAAGTACATATTTGTAATATATACCAGTTGGTATTCTTCAAGGCCAAACCAAAAAAATGTGTTTCTGGTTCTTGACCGATCCTATTTGAGTAACAGTGAAATCCGTCTATAAAGGCCACCTGAAGGAACCAGTAAAAGTGGGTTTTATGAGCAGGTGGCTGTTATATAGAGCTTCAAATAACATGAATAAAGAACAATTTGGATAAAATTTTATTGGCCTATAAAAGCAGGTGGCCCTTAAATAGAGATGGCATTTACTGGTAAGGCAGGTTCAACTGAATATCCGTCCTTAAAGTTTTTTCATTCTTTTTAGCAATTTTATGTGTAATCTTTAATTTATAAAAAAGAATGTTTCTGGAAACAGCATGCAGCAAAACTGAGGTACAGCATAGGCTTGTCGAAAATTTAATGCTGTACTAACTTAAAATGAGTCAAAGCTCTGAGCTGTCGAGTGGCCAAGATATGGCTAGTTAGTTGCCAAAAAAATACTGTGAAATAGAAAGAATCGGTCTTGGTATACTGTAGATTACTTTTTTCTCGCGATAGATTTATTAACGCCTAATTTTTGCGAGGACTCTTTGTCGCAGTCATATTATCTATTACCTGAATATTTTCAGAATTGCGGAAATTAAAAAGCCAAATTGCAAAACATACCGGCAATCCACTATGACCGTGGAAGTTATATAAAACATGACAAAACATCTTAGGAAAGGGAGATAATTGTCTATTTTAGCGTTTTGTAACAATAATCATTCTTCTAATTTTTACAATTTTGTCTATTTGATGATTTTCACTATTACATGGGTCCTGTCGACCTGGCCCCTTTTACAAAAGATTGAAAGACAGTCATATTATAGCTGGTGATGCTTTGATATAAGTATATATTCTCAACATCAACTTGAATGAAATGTAAGATTTTATTCAATAACTCAACGATTTTGAGATTTTCTTAAAAAATAAAATTAAAATGTTGACTTAATACCAGTGCCAGTTATAAACACAACAGGAATTTACAATAAGATGTGATCTGATACACAGGTGAAATAAAGATACATGTAATATATAGGTAAAACACAGGTACACCACTAACGAATTCACCTGTAAATTACAGGTAATCCATTACATCAGCTAAATCGTTTTTCATCATAAATATTAAATTTCCTAGCTTTTCTTTTCACAGAATGTATCAATTCGTTATATAATTGGTTTTCTTGCGCCTTGTGATAAGATTTACACCTGTACTGATAGTCTACTGTAATTAGTTACCAGTATCTAGTTCGTTAATCAGGTGTGTTTATACCTGTTCCAAGATCTCCTGTCAGTTTTCAATCATTTCAAACACTAGATTGATTTTATATAAAAGATGAAATCAAGGAATTCTCTATATACAATGATACACTGGGATTATAATTATATATAGGCAAACAACATTGACCTGTACGCTTGACCTTTTATTTGAAATATTCATTCACGATGATCCACCCAATGTTTGGGGAGTGTTAGGATGCACTGTTAAGACATAAACAATTTTTTCCGTGATGTAGAGGAAATAAGCACCTGCATTCTCTCTACATAAATGTGCTGGCCCATAATAAATATTTAAATTGAAGGTCAAGCAGACAGGTCAATGTTGTCAGTGTTAGAGATTATAATGGTATATATATATGCTTTTGATTGATAAACACTACAGCTGTTTTTTATTTTGGTTTTTATTTCAAACTCAAGGATAGATTCTTAGTCCTGTAAAAATATTTCTTAATCCTTCATTATAATTTGAATTTTGAATAGTAATTTATTTGCACTGCATCAATAGATGACCTTACAGTCCTGTATGCATGAATTTTGTTTACAGGGTGCATTTTTTGTGTGTTAATGTCAACATGCACTGAAGGTGTGCCCTGTTAGGAGGGATGAAAGCATGCTCCCTCAGAAAATGTTTTGAAAATGAAATGCAAAATAGTGAATTTTGGAGCATGTCAATGAACAACTTGAAACAAAACTTAACTCAAATGTAAAAAGTTGCTATCATAAATCTCTTCTCTTCTCTCTCTCTCTCTCTCTCTCTCTCTCTCTCTCTCTCTCTCTCTCTCTTTCTCTTCTCTCTCTCTCTCTTCTCTCTCTCTCTCTCTCTCTTTCTTCTAACATTGATGGCCAATTGATCCAATTCTTAGAAGCCTTGGTGACTGCTTATATAAAATGCCTGTTTATGGACTCAGTTTCTCACACTGCCTAGGTTTGGATCCCACATTTACAAATCTTAGCTTATGATTTATTTACAACAGCTTATGAATCCCAGTGCCAGCTCTATCGCCTAGGTTTTATTCTCCCTTATGCATATCATAACTTGAAAAAGTTTGTCAGTTACTTGGCAAAGGTTGGTAGTTTTTTTTCTTGGCACTTTGGTGTCTTCCATCAAACCAGCAGAAATGTTTGTCAATTTCTTGCCAAAGTTTTTCTTTAAAGGAACTTTGGTTTCAGAATCCCCCACTAAATTACTTGTAGCAGAATGTTTGTCAGTTTCTTGCCAAATGTCAGTAGTTTTCTCTTAAGAAACTCAGGTTTCTTCTACCAAATCACTTGCATATGGGGTGGATTGTCCTATATGAATATTGCTAATGAAAGGTAAATCAGACAGGTCAATACTGTTGACCTATACAAGGCTATGCAGAGCTACAGACAAGGATTAATATAAGGATTTTGACTTATTTTAAGGATTATATGGATTAATCTTATACACATATGTTTAATCCTTACTTTATTGTATTAATCTCACCCCCCAAAATCCAAACAACAAAGCCACTTATCATAATACTTTGAAGTAAATACTGGTACATAGTTTCTGTATGCTTTGATACGGCTAAAATAACGTGATCCACATCACCAACCGCATGTGCCCGGTCGGAAAAGCTGTATCACCAGTCTGATATCGGTATCAGACCAGCCACCCAGAACAGATAGATATAATCCCTATATAATTTAGAAAATGTGACTGTGATCCACGATTCATCAACCATGTGACTGCCTCATTATAAAAGTTGTATCATCAAAAACATTAAGTGGTGTTGATCATGTGGTACAGCATTAATTAATAAATTTCAAATAATACCATTATTTATCCAAGTGTTGAGAGCCATACTTTATTTATATATTTATTTATTTATTTATTTAAAGTACACAAATATAACATAAATGAAGTTGTTGACAGAACTTTCTAATTTACAGCATAACATTTTGATATGTTTATTTGAAATATACGATGCATGGTGCTATATGGTTCTGATATGTTGTTGTTGTTGTTGTTGGTGATGATGTTGTAATGCTGTTTTGTGTCATATCAGCAATGTTTTAGCTTTTTGCCATGAGAGCAAGTTTATTTATCTCTAAGGATTAATCTAAGAACAGGTTCATGCGCGTGTGTGATGTGCCATTTTTATGGTCTGCTCTGTACTAGTGTGCTCTTAGGGTTTCCTCACAGAGTCAATACACCACAGACATGCATACCACTCACCCAGTCACATTACACTCAACACCAGGTGAACAATTCAATGCTTTATTTATTTATTTATTTATTTATTTATTTTCATTTATTTATTTACTTATCATTCATTTATTCATTTATTTACTTATTTATTTATTATTTTCATTTATTTATTTATTTATTTATTTATTTATTTATTTCAGATACACCAGGTTTTTTTTCTAAAGGTGCTACTACAAAGTATGCTCTTTAGCATCTTTGTACTGACACAGCTACACAAAGTCCGCCAAGATGAAACGTCGTCAAGTTAACGCCATCCTCACTATTTTTGTTTTCGTCACATTATGTCTGCCATATACTGAATCACAGAGTAAGTATATAATAGTCTGTCACAAGGTCGTAGGTTCAAAAACCCTGGCCTGACCAGGGTCTGACTTAAAAAAGGTATTGACTGTTCTTTCGCCAAGCACTTGGCATTTAGAAATAGGCTTTTTGGGGTTTTTCGGAAGAGATTTTTAAAACCTATGACCTGTGTCACAACAGGCATTTCATGTTAAAGAACCTACCTGCTAACTGCCCCGACAGTGAATTTGTTTGTTTAATATACTACTGAATAAAGGTACTTTTCCCTAGGGTAAAATTACTCAAATTTCCCTATTAGACCAATAGAATTCCCAAACCAACAGTGATAACAAGTAAATCTATAAAAAATATCAAATTTTTCCCAATTTAAAAGGCAAAAGGTAGTTTTTAAAAAATGTATCAAAGTCACTGACCGAGTGCATTGCAAAGGTCAAAATTTCTTCCACTTCTGCTATAGCTGGTGATGTCTTGATATAGGTAAAATATTCTTGACTCGAGCATAAAACACAATTAAGTTAATTAAAATATAATGGTTTGTAGCTGTTTAATTTGTCATACTCTCAAACATGAAATTTTGAGTGCATGTTTTTTTCATGTAATTTGCAAGTTATGAAAAATTGTCAAAAAATAATAAAATTGATCTAACAAAAGATATCACATGTGGGTACATATGGATATGTACATAGCCAAGGCATGCCTGGGATTTTGCATCAGGAATGGGATACCATAATCACTTTGATAGAAATTCCACAAAAAATATCATGTCATGAAAAATAAAGGGTTTTACAGTACATATTTCCTCTGTGAATGGAACACCATTTAAGTATTAAAACTATGTTTGATTTAATTCATGCAGAAATAATACCAATTAAAGCTGTGTACATCTCCATTATTCATACACAAAGTGTGAACAGCAATCATACATATCGATTTTAAAACCAATAAAAAAAATGTGATTAATGCTTATAATTAAATTTCTAGAGTAATAAGAACATATGTATATAGCATTCATTATAATTATTTTTTGATTTATAATAAAGCAATAATGTGAAATTATGTGTACGAATCTAATTACGCCCATGATGACCACCAACAATACAGAGTTTTTATGTTGTCAATTATCGTTCATTTCAATCAAAATTTAAACAAATGATTTTTCTTATTCCATCCAATGAAATTGCTAGAAATTTACAAAATTTCATAATTAATCAGTAAACTCTAGCTATTAATTATTTTGAATACTGGGTGAAATTAAATACAAACCTGTTATCATAATTACACACCCCCACAAAGTAGTTTGAGAATATATATAGGAATTGCCATTTCTGTCTGTCTGTCTGTCCATCTGTCCATCTGTCTACAGTTGACAGGTGATGCTAATTTAGTTTACTGAAATGTAAACATTATTCTTGTTACTGGTAATAGGTTTATGTAGAAAGGTAATCGGCAATTGCTTAGAATTTGCAAAAGGCCAATTATTCAAATATTACAAGCTGATCTTCGGTCCTTTGGCTGAAATGAAACATGAATTGTAGAAGACTTTAAATTATTCAAGCCTTTTTTAATTTGTTATCATGGAAACATGGACCCTTGAAATTTATGTCTGGACCCTCATTTCTTTGTATCCTGCATCCCTGGGACCACCACATTTAAAATGGTTGTAAATCCCTGCCTGTCAAAGATTTATGTCCCCGAGCCGCAGTCACCCTTCAAAGCAGTAACAGTTTGGTCTGTTAAATTTTGTTTTCTTATTCTGTGTGACTTACATACGCTGTTTCCATGTTTTCCGCAACTACAGTTCCATGATGTACAAGTTACTTCCCTTTTACCACTAAAAAACATGTTTGTTGTACCATGGTAGATTTCCGAACATAGTTCTATGTACCATGGCAAGTTAACCGATTGCTCTGCAAGAATTTTCTTTGAAGGGTGACAAAAGACAATAACACTGACCAAATCTTTCCTTGGGTGGTTTTCACAGCGCCACCCACTTGACCACATCCTTCACTGATGTCATTTATATTAACAGTTTTTATTTTTTGATTGACAGGTTTTCCAGCCACCACTCCAGTACTTTCAGGTAGCCGATTCCTTACGCATGCTGTTTTCGCATCATTCAAATGTACGTCCACTGGGAATCCGACACCACAGATATCCTGGAAGTTAGGTGATCAAAATATATTACAGGGTTTCACCAATAATGTTGTACCGCTTGGCAACGGAGCTGATAATGTTACAAGTGAACTTACGTTTTTGCCGATTTACGCCGATGATGGAAAGACGCTGTATTGTTACTCCAGTCAAACGGGACTGACTGCACCTCTGTCAGACTCCGTTATTTTATCCATTAACTGTAAGTAATCATATTTAAATAATTATTCCCCTGCAAATGGATATTTTGAACTATTCCTCTCCAGGGGTACCCATTTTGTGTAATCAACTCTTTTTAATTGGGAGGTCATGGGTTTGAGCCCTGACTGGGTCTGACCCAAGACTTGAAAGTGGGTAGTGACTGTTCTTTCGCCAAGCACTCGGCATTACGAAATGAAAGTCACAGTTCTTTAGGATGGGAACAAAGTCCCCTATCACTATGGGCTTGGCACGATAAAGACCCCTGTTGTATAATACCATCAGCACAATGCACAGACAAAATTTCTGCACCTTCGCCTAAAGCTGGCAACGTCTCAATATAAGTAAAATATTCTTGACTGTGATGTTTAACACCATTACTCTACTCAACTCTTTCTTACAGGTCTAGGATATGAGATCAACATTCTTTTTAAATTGTACTGATTTTTGTTCCCCATAAAGTTTGAGGGCTAGTTACATTTCTGAAAAAAATTGAGTCTGTCTGCCTGTTAATATACAGTCAAACCTGTCTATAAAGGCCACCAAAGGGAACCTGTAAAAGTGGTCTTTATGGACAGGTGACCCTTATATACAGGTTCAAATAAGTCAGACCTGTCTATAAAGACCACCACAGGGAATTGGTAAAAGTGGTTTTTGTGGACTGGCAGCCCTTATATCAGGTTCAAAATAACATAAATAAAAAGGAACTTTGATAAAATTTTAATGGCCTTTAAAAACAGATGGCTCTTATATAGAGGTAGCCTTAAATGCAGGTTCCACTGTATATTATTGCTGATTGTTTTTCAACAATATTCTTTTGAAAGGGTATCCATTTCAGCATTTTAACTCCTCTGACAGTTTTCACTTTCTAAAGTACAAACAACTCATGCACCTGTGTCTGTGTGTCGGGGTGTCAATAGTCGGTCAAGGATAGTTCATGTTGGGAAGTTTGCAAAGTTGTTAATGTAGGGGGAGGGGGTATGTATGGCCCAGTGTGTGGTCCACTGGACCACAGTACAATTCTAGTTATAATCAGTAATATAACTCTTCACTGGAGCATTTAGAAAATACATTGAGAAAATACATTGGCCCAGAGTTGCCAAGTGACCCTCCACCCATGGGTTCAACTTCCATTAATAACGAACACGCTTACCCGAATACATGGATAGTGTAAAGTCATATATTGGACCTAACGGCTCCTCCATATATATAACAATAAACGGTAACAAAGTCGGTAACAAAGTCGCTTCGTAACAGAGGTATAAATAGTGTCCCCAGGCATTTGTTATAAACTTTTTTACCTTATAAATAACTTAAGATTTATGTAAAGATAAAAATTTATTCTTTTTCTTTTGATCAGATTTCCCGATAGTGACAGTGGCTACACGTTCATATCAGGTATTAAGTGGTTCCACAATAACGCTACAGTGTACTGTGGATTCACTGGTCCCATTGGCTGAGGTGTTTTGGCGACGGACCACCACTAACGGTGTTGTCACAACAATTAATAATAACGTGGTGCAGAGCAGCAGTAAATATTCAGGATCTACCATATTGAATCCGTCGTTGACGATTTTGAACACAGACTTTAGCGATGTCGGGAGTTACGTTTGTTACGCTCAGACCGTAAACGGTACAGGGGCCAGCAGTGAATCAACAACCTTGTCTATCATTTGTAAGTATGATGATGTCCTTTGATAACCTTAACTTACCTTAACCTTAATTATCTCCTCGCCAGATGGCGCATAAATCCGTAATGCCATCTTTCCAATTTTTCCTGTCCTTTGCTATGTTCCAGCTGGTCCATCCTGCGGCATTTCTTTCCTTTTCGGTCGTTCTCCTCCATGTGGACTTAGATCATCCCCCTTTTTTTTATAATAGGGCAGGGTTTTTTCGGCTTTAGAAAGGGACCTTGGTATGGAATTGGGAAAATCAACCAACAAATCAACATTTTGGATAAAACGAAAAAAAAAAAAAGAAGATTCAATGATTTACTCATTTTGACATTTTTTAATAATACATTCCTGTTAGTATGAATTTCTGTTAAACAAGTTGCATGTCTTGTACCAGACATACATTGAATACATATCATCATATGCGTAAATGCAAGTTAATATAAAGATATAAAGCCAAGTGGAAATTAAGGGATTGTGTTATTTTTTGTTAGTTTTCTCCCCTGATTTCTATGCAGAATCAATTAGGGAATTTTTACCTACAAAATTGGAGAAAATATGCACTTTTTTGTCATTTGGAATGGGTCCTTTACATTTGTGCTAAATTCGACCTAAATTTTGAAAACTGAAACTTAAAAATCGACCCTAGGTGATAAAAGTGACTAGACATTCTTTAGTGTAAAAATAAAAAACTTATATTTAATTCTGGAGTTATTTGTGTTGGCGTTGGTCCACATACTGTAAACGTATTTGTTTTCACCGTGTACTAATTTTCGCAGTCGTTTTAATTAACATTTCGCGTGTATTTATTTTCGCAGTATATGAAATTTAGACATATATCCACATAGTTAAATTTTTTGCGTTTGTTTTAAATATGCAATATAACGCAATAAGCATAATATAATTTTCGCTTGGTTTTGTGCAAAACAGATGGCTACAATAAGCAAAAATCAGTACACTGCAAAAACAAATAATTTACAGTATCCACTATTCTTCGTCATTTATCCTGAAATTGATGTCTATTTTCAGCGGTGACGGTTTCGAGTACCCAGTATTCAGCCACAGAAGGTGACACCATATCACTACAGTGTAGTGTACAGGGACTGTCCACGTATACACTCAACTGGTATAAAGATAACCAGCTTGTACCTACCGGCAGTGGGCGTTTCCAAAACGGCAACCCTACCAACCCCTCCCTGACGATAAACTCGGTGTTACTAAGCGACGCAGGGAATTATATATGTTCAGCTGCAATCTTTTCTTCATCCATAAATAGCTCGCTGATAACATTCACAGTACAAGGTAAGTTTATAATAATAAGTTTAGGGAAGTTTGATCGAAGCAGGGTCTAACAAAAAACCCAACTTCCTGTTACAAAGCAACATTTTCCAATAAATACCACCTGACTCCAGTTTCAAAATTATTCCTTAGCTAAGATTTTTCTTAACTTAAATCTTGCAAAATTTCAAATCTTTATAACTTTGTTAATTTTCAAGATATTGAGGAATTTAAGGTGTCATTTTTAAGATCACTTCTAGATTAAAACATTTGTATTTAGTTTTGACAAAAATATTTGCCAGTAGTTCCAAAAAGAGATTACAAAAATTAGATAAATTTAAGTTGAGGAAAATCTTAGCTAAGGAATGATTGTGAAGGAGGGCCTGTTCTTTGAATCTTTATAGCAGACTTCAGATTAAAACATGTCGGTATGAGTATAACTTTTGTACAACCAAAAATTTATTTTTCTACTTTATACCTGTATACACTGTATTTTAAAAAAAATGGGAATTTTTATTAATAAGTGATTTTTGTTGGGGGATCAGGTCAGTCAGGAAATCTTCTATTCTATTAACTATAATAGGCATTTATGGCTATGCAATTATGTGAATATTTTTTGATAAAATATTGAATTTAAAAATTTAAAATGCTATTATCTGATATGTAGTTAAGTTAAATTAAGTTAAATAAGTTAAATTGAGTTATGCAAAAATATAATAATATAAGTGAAATTGCCCCAGGAGAATTTAAAAAAAAACCCCACGAAGTAATGTTTTCATAACAGACTATAGTATATTTATTTTCTTGTTTTCTCCATTATGTTTGGATGGTTCTACAGGCCCTTTAAGTTTATGCAATGTCCTATTTATTTAAACCCCACCTTAGATTATTATTGGAACATGAAATTTTTAGGTGCAAAATTTACAAGAGTAGAAGCTTTTTTAACAACAATTTAGCCTGAAAATCACCTGTGTAAACTACACAGGTGTAAACTACACAGGTGTAGACTACACAGGTGTAAACTACACAGGTGTGCAATTTACATGGGTTTTTATGGTACTTTGCTTTTATTTTCAGTTGGTGATTCTATCACCGTTTTCTTGCCAACGACCCAGTACAACGTGTTCACCAGTAACACAGTGACAATAGCCTGTACTATCCAAACAACGTCCTCTGTATCGGCAGTATACTGGTCCAAAACATCAGGGGGAAATACCCAGTACATCTACACCAGCACCAGCACATCTAGTAAATACGGTGACGGAACTCCCACCAGACCCTCGCTTATAATATACAATGTTAACCAGAATGACGCCGGCAGTTATGTCTGTTATGGAGTTACCTCCGCAGGGTTAACGGGACAGAGTTCTACATCAGCCACCTTAAATGTTAGAGGTAGGTATATTCTTAACAGAGACCTGTTCAACAGTGTCTTTGTGCCCATTCTTATTCACGAACTACCGTTTTAAATAATTTAATCATGCATACCCCATTCAGAATGATATAATACACTTGCTGTAATATATAGACCGAAATTCATGTTGCCAACAGATGGTTTCAGAATTTATCAAAACCATCTCCGTAAGTGGGAGGTCGTGGGTTCCATCCCCGGCCGGGTCTTACCCAAGACTTGAAAGTGGGTAGTGACTGTTCTTTCGCCAAGCACTCGGCATTACGAAATGAAAGTCACAGTTCTTTCGGATGGGAACTTAAAATAAACGAGGTCCCATGTCACGGTGGGCTTGGCACGTTAAAGAACCCTGCTGTATAATGCCATCAGTGCAACACACAGGGAAAATTTCTGCACCTTCGCCTATAGTTGGCGACATCTCGACATAAGTGAAATATTCTTGACTGGGACGTTAAACACCATTACTCAACTCAACTCAACTCTTCAAATTTTGTCTTTGGGGTGCTATCTTGAATCTAATTATGTCTTTGGGGTGCTATCTTAAATCTTATTATGTCTTTGGGGTGCCATCTTGAATCTAATTATGTCTTTGGGGTGCCATCTTGAATCTAATTATGTCTTTGGGGTGCCATCTTGAATCTATGTGTTTAAAACAACCATTACTCCTCAATAACTGTCTTCATATACCAGTATTTTACCAGGTCTCAGATTATCCACTCGTTCACTCATCCTGACAAGTAGATTTTTTTATTTGGAGGAGTGGTGTTGCCCACATTGCTCCTAACAGTGCCGAGTTGAATTTTTGAAATACAGTCCAACCTGCCTTCAAGTCCACCTCTATATAAGGACCACCTGCTTATAAAGACCAGTAGAATTGTATTCCCTATTGTTCTTCATTCATGTTATTTGAACCTGTATATAAAGGCCACTTTAACTGGTTCCCTTGGGTGGCCGTTATAGACAAGTTTGACTGTACATAAATATTTGAATCCACTCAAACCACTTAAACATGAATTGACCAAACATATACCATGTGAGGGTAAATGGAATGGTGATTATATCATTTCTACCTCAATAGTCATAGTATTTGAATAGGATTAAATTGGCATCAAAACATGTAAAAGTATAAAAATATTTTTGAATTAATGAATTATTCTCTTAACGATGCCAAGTGAATAAGTTTTCTCACCAGTTTGGCACAGTGTCTGGTACCGTACAAAATTCTGTTTGACCTATGTATAAGCTATAAAATCTTTGACCAAAGCATAAACCACTCAATTCCTCCAACCCATTCTGGAGGCTGCGGTGGCCTAATGGATAAGACGTCAGTCTTCAAATCCAGGTCTCTCACCGCTGTGAGTTTGAGTCCCGCTCAGACCACATGTGCGAAAGTGAATTTTCCTTGCTGTTGGCCCTTACTGATTTACCTGGTATCAGTATAATGGATGGGGGGAGTGGTACACTTGTCTGCGGCATACTGACTTTGTGAGCTAGCACGTTAAAGTCGTCCTGAGAGCGTGTTAGTACAAGGCAGACCATAAAACACACTCGCATTTTAGCGGCATACACAAAATTGTTCATAGATTAATCTATAGAGATTAATAGAAAAGTTCTCCTCACGAATTGCTGAAAAAATTGCTGATGCAACGTTAAGCAACATTCAACCAACAAACCAACCAAGCTTCCACCCATTCTGAAATTTTTCAGCTCATTTTCTCTCATGTTTTCAAAGACTTGCTTGTTTTAGGTTTAAAGTATAATATTACATCCCCCAAATGGATTGGGGCACATACTCTATACGTAGAAATATTCGCTGTGTATTAATGTTCCCTATTTTCGTGGCCGCCGATCAACCGCGGAAATAAATCCACCGTGAAATTTTATATCCTTGTCAGATGCTTACACCACCTACGTGACAGCGAAAGTTTATACTAGCGAAAATGCTCTCAATACCAAAACCACAAAAGCTTATACCAGTGAATACTTCTTATACAGTATATTGTTTACTCCATTTATTCTGCCAACATCTCAAACACAATTGAACAGATATTTATGAAAGTACACAAGAATAATATTTGGGTGCAGTTGATGTACCATTGGCTACTTGGGTTTTGATCTTGCACATAGTTTCAGAAAACACAGATTTCCCAGTTGAGTTAGTTTTGTCATCTCTTTACAGATTTTTCCTTACTTTTATTATTTTTTAATTACTATTTGCAGAATCTCTAGCGACTGTTATAGTTCCAAACCTTTAAAAGTTAAAGTCTGTCCCGAGCCATTAGGCCCATCAGGCCGGAGCTTATCCCGGTTTCGGTGGCGTTAAGCGACTGAGAGTACAAGACTCTCCCCTGAATGGGACGCCGGTCCATCGCAGGGTTAACCCCCAGCATTTTGCTGGTACTCATTTATTTTTCAGCTGAGTGAACTGGAACAACGTGAAATTAAGTGTCTTGCTCAAGGACACAACACATCGCCCGTTCAAGGGATCGAACCCACAACCTTCGAATCATGAGTCCAATGCCTTAACCACTAGGCCACGCGCTTCCACATTTATTTTTATTATTTTTCAATTATATTTGCAGAATCTATAGCGACTGTTATAGTTCCAAACCTTTACTATACAAGAACAGCGGGAAATTCTGTGACGCTAGAGTGTAACGTCAACAGCAATGGACAGTCATACACAGTAACCTGGTATTTTAACGGCGCTATAATCAGCGTCACTGGCCGATACTCCGGAGCAGTGTTCGGAAACCCGTCTCTGGTCATATCATCTGTTCAAGCTTCAGATGCAGGATTATATATATGTTCGGCCACGACGAATGGTGGACCTAGCAACAGCACCTCCATTACTTTAGATGTTCTACAACCAGCATCAGTGTCAGTTCCAAGCTTGTATTACTCCGAGACGGTTGGCAATACTGTAATTCTTCAGTGTAACGTGAACAGCCCTTCACAGACATACACGGTAAACTGGTATTTTAATGGAGGTCTTCTAAGCATTTTTGGTCGCTATTCGGGAGCAGTTTCCGGAAATCCGTCGCTGAGGATATCAAATGTTCAAACGTCGGATGCTGGCCCGTACGTTTGTTCTGCGACAACATCAGCAGGCTCGACAAATAGCTCTGTGATCAGTTTAGTAGTTCAACAAGGTAATATATTTATATTTAAGTCATTTACTAAGTTAAATCAGTTATAACATAGTGTAACACAAACTGTCATCCACTCATCTTGATGAAATACAACTATAAAACTCAAAATTTTAAAATTTATTTGAAAAACTTCCCATAATTAGTGTTACCATTCTACCGACCATTTGAGTTGATAGGGTGCTCGGTTCGTAAGTGAAAGGTAATGGGTTCAAACCCTGACCAGGTCTGAGCAAAGACTTGAAAGTGGGTAGTGACTGTTCTTTCTCCAAGCACTTGGCATTTTCGAAATAAAAGTCATGTTTTTTTCAGATGGTAACCTATAAATAACGAGGTTCCGTGTCATAATAGGCATGGCACAATAAGAACCCTGCTGTACAATGCCATCAGTGCAACGAACAGGCAAAATTTCTGTATCTTCTCCTATAGTTGGAGACATCTCGATATAAGTGAAATATTCTTGACTGGGACGTTAAACACCATTACTCAACTCTCAACTCAACCAGTCTGTTTGTGACAGTGAAATATTCTTTATTTCCATAGAAAATGAAATTAACTTGAATAAAGATCGATATTTTTCACTTACTTGTACCCAGTCGTAACAGGAAATCTGTATGCGCATCTGTGATTAGCTCAGAATGTATCTGCACTGGGTTAAATCTTTGGCGCTATGGGGATTTAACATGTTGAAAAACCAGGCAAATGGCGGATTCTGTTGCGCATATGATGTAAAACGTCACCAAGGACATCACTTCCAGTGTAAACATTGACATTTTCCCCATGGCGCCAACATTTTCCTTTCTACTGAAATACTTTATGACAATCCCAGATGCGCATACATATTTTCAGTTATGACTAGCTACAACTAAGTGAAAAATATCAATTTTATTCAAGTTTATTTGAATTTCTTTGGATATAAAGTGTATATCACCGTCACAAACAGAGTGTTTCAGACAGTAAGTTAAATCAGTTAATACGTAGTGTAACACCAAACGTCATCCACTCATCTTGATGAACTACAACTATAAAACTCCAACAGAGAATTTGTTTGCCTAAACTCACTATTGAATAAAGGTAGTTCCCCTGGGGAAAAATGACTACAATTCCCAATTTGATTACTAAAATTCCCAAAAACAACAATGAAATACTAGCAAATTAAATCTAGTTGTCCTTACCCACAAAATGTCAGATATTGTCTTTGTATTGAAGATTCTAAGTTATTGCAAGCATGTTATAATGCAGTTTGCTGTATTTCAGACCTTTAAGTTTTTCCAATTTAAAAAGCAGAAGGTAGTTTTTAAAAAATGTGACAAAATTATTGTCCAAATATAAAACTTATTTAAAAAACATCCCATAATGGGGTTCGCCACTGTACCATGTGATCAGTACCTCTTAACGTTTGTGCGGAACGTTTTGGAAAACGTTAACGTCACAGATTCCCAGAATGATGCCTTTTTCGCAGGAAAACGTCGTCTCGTGTTATTCCATATCCATTGGAAATAAGTGTTCCACCCAAACGTTAGAGGGTATCATGTGGTACAGCGGCGAACCCCATTAGTGATACCGTTCTGCTGCATGTTTTGATCAATAATTTATACGAATTCATGTTGTGTTCATATAGTGTCAACTTCTATAAATGTCATTATTGGTAGAAGGTGGCGGTGGCCTAATGGATAAGTTGTCAGTCTACAAATCCAGGGTCTCTCACCACTGTGAGTCACGCTCAGACAACATGTGGGAAAGTGAATTTTCCTTGCCGTTGGCCTTTTCTGGTTCACCTAGTATCAGTTTAATGGACTGGGGGAGTGGTATGCTTGTGTGCGGTGTACTGACTCGGTGAGCTAGCACCTTTAAAAGTCACCCTGAGTGTTTGCTGGTACAAGGCAGACCATTAAACACGCTCCCACTTCACATGCATACCCGAAATTGTTCATAGATTAATTCATAGAGATTAATAAAATACTTTTCATCACAAATAGTTGAAAAATTGCTGATGCGACGTTAATCAACATTTAACCAACCATTAATTAGTAACTAAGTAACACACAAACACACACATGTTACACAACCACTTTCCATTACATACCAGTTTTTTTGGTTAATGACATAAGAGATTTGTCTTTCAGTTCCTTTGCCCACAGTGTCAGTTCCGAACGTCGCTTACACAAAAACTCGAGGTGATTTAGTGACATTAGAATGTGATGTTGACAATAGCGGCCAGTTTTATAACGTAACATGGTATTTTAACGATGCTATACTGGACGTGTCAGGAAGATTCACTGGAGCCGTGTTTGAAAATCCTTCATTAACGGTGTCATCCGTCCACGTCGCTGATGCTGGATCTTATATATGTTCTGCGAATACAGCAGGAGGATCTCGTAACAGCTCTGCCATAACGCTGACCGTCTTAGACCCAGTTTCCATAACAACTCCAAATCAGAACTATGTTGCAAGTGTTGGAAATGAGGTCATCTTGGCTTGTGACATCAGTACGGCCACTACCTATACCATTACTTGGTATTACAATGGTACAGTTTTGGGAATAGCCGGACGGTTTTCTGGAGCTGAATTTGGAAATCCCTCCTTAAAAATTATGGATGCTCAGACCACAGATTCTGGGTCATATGTCTGTTCAGCTTCATCTGCCGCAGGGACTACAAATAGCTCGGTTATGAGCCTGTCTGTTCAGCAAGGTACAATCTACACAACCACCTGCTTGCAGTGTTGAAATTCCGGAGTGTCAACTCAAATCACCTGAGTCACATTCACCTGTTTGCGGTGTTGAAATTCCTGTGTGTCAACTCATATCACCAGAGTCAGATTCACCTGTTTGTCGTGTTGAAATCCCCCTAAGTGTGTCAACTTAATTCCTATTATTGTCATAACAGTTTGAATGGATGTTCCAAGTTAATCATGATGTAAAAACAACCTGTGTGGATTTCACCTCAATCATAGGCCAATTTGTCACAAAATCACTCACTCCTTATATTACCATATTAAGTTATTCACATGTGCCACATTTTGACATCATCATAATTTCAATATAACATTCACCTGTTCACTGACAGATCAGAGTCCGACTTATCTGCCACCTGGATAACTTTCAGATAACTTAAATGACATCCACCTACAGATTCACTTGTCTTTCAAATAACTTAAATGACATCCACCTACAGTCACTTATCTTTCAGATAACTTAAATGACATCCATCTACAGATTCACTTGTCTTTCAGATAACTTAAATGACATCCATCTACAGATTCACTTGTCTTTCAGATAACTTAAATGACATCCACCTACAGATTCACTTGTCTTTCAGATAACTTAAATGACATCCACCTACAGATTCACTTGTCTTTCAGATAACTTAAATGACATCCACCTACAGATTCACTTGTCTTTCAGATAACTTAAATGACATCCACCTACAGATTCACTTGTCTTTCAGATAACTTAAATGACATTCATCTCATTATATCATGAAGATAGTTACCTGTATCACATGATTCACACACAAGATTTAGATGTTATTGAGTGTGTCTGTTCAGCAAGGTGCAAGCTACCCACCAACCATCTGTTGTGATGAAATTCCCTTGTGTTGACATACATATCCTATTGTTGTATCTAATAACAATTTAAATGCTTTTTCCTTTTTTTTAATGAATAAATGTATTTATTTACATTTATGGTGTTTGATTGTGTAAAACTCTGTTTTAGACCAAATGAACTTATAGGACTATAATTACATTTGTTAATGTGATGTCACTCATTTCTTGCTGACACCTATGCTCATGACGTCATTGATAAGCTGTTCCAGAAATTGAAATTGCTTGTCGTACACGACAGTGTTTTAAATTTATTTCAGGATTCAAAAACAAAAATAAAATTTTCAAAAAATACGAAATGTAAGTATAACCATTGAACTGTCTAGAGATGGCGTTTATAGTGCTGTGCAAAGCAAACCGAATAACACGCTAGCCTAGTTTGCTTTGCACGGCAATGGAAGTTATAGCACTATAAACACCATTACTAGACAGTTTTAGTGGTTATTTTTTATTTATTTATTTATTTATTTATTTATTTATTCATTTATATTATATTATATTATATTATATTATATTATATTATATTATATTATATTATATTATATTATTATATTATATTATATTATGTTTAATATATTATATTATTTAATGTTAGTGTATACTTAATTTGAATATTTTATTTATTTTTCAGCTCTGCCTGTAATCACTGTGGGTGCTTTCTTCTACCAGCGGACAGTAGGTAGCACTGTTACATTAGAATGCAACATAGACGCATCTGGTCGGCAATATAGTGTCACATGGTACCGTAACAACGTCGTTTTACAAACATCAACATCGAGTCGTTATTCTGGTGGTGTTTATTTGAACCCATCATTGACGATTTCCAACATTTTCAGTACAGATTCAGGATCATATATTTGTTCAGCGACGACAACCGGAGGTTCGGTCAATAGCTCCATAATTACGTTAGGTGTTCAAGATCGTAAGTATCAAAACCATCGGTTCCATTTTAAAAAAAAATTATGATAGAGCTTGTTCCCATATGAAATTTATAATTATATGTCGTTGACACAGGGATATTGCAAGCCTAGACTTATCAAGGTCCTCAAAATGTTTTATGGCTGTCATTACAATATTATTGATAAGTAAGGACGGTGATTTAAAATGGTGGCATTAGTGTTAATTTTATGTAGTGCTTGTTCTCACTTCATGAAATTTATTCAATAAAGCTAGCTGCTTACAACATGTACAACACGGATATTTATTAACATGGGACATAATAGGAATTTAGTTGGGACTGGCAGATGGATATTTGAGTATTGACATTTGAGCGATCAAAGTTTGATTGAATTTTGCAAGATGCACTGATTAAATGCTGATATTGTTGCAGTATATAGACGCGTTTTATAGTTTTTGAGTCCTGTATGAAAAATGTCGTTAAAACATAGTTTGCAGTTAAAATGATGTCATTTATTTTATCATCATTTTAGCTCCGCCTTCTGTGTCAGCTCCAACTAACTTCTATGGACCGACCATCGGGGAGAATGTGACATTGGTTTGTAACGTGGATTCTTTTGGTCAGGCTTACACTGTGACCTGGTATTTAAATGGAGGATTGCTTCCTAACACTGGTAGAACGTTTGGAGGTTTCTTCGGCACTCCATCGTTGACGATAAGAAATGTTCAAACAAGTGATTCTGGTACCTATATCTGTTCAGCGGCGACATCAGTTGGAAGCCGTAACAGTTCAAGTATTAGTGTCAGTGTGCAGCAAGGTAAGATTCTGTGTAGAGAATCCAGTGGTTACTCTGAGAGGTCTAGGGTTTGATTCCCAGATGGACCTCATCTATGTATTATATACTACTGTAATGGCTCCTGAATACAATCTGTATGTGGGAGGCCATGGGTTTGAACCCCGGCCAGAGTCTAACAAAAACTTGAAAATAGGTAGTGACTTTCCTTTCACCAAGCACTCTGTATTAAGTCAAGGTTACTTTCTGAAGATACCTTAAAAACTGATGTCTCGTGTCACCGCTTGCTTGACACATTAAAGAACCCTCCCTTCACATTGCCCTGACAGCACTGTTAAAGGGACACTGAAGTCTAGGGGATTATGACCAAAATCGATAGTTATAAGTACAATATTAATAATAAAATTCAAAAAAATAAAAAATTATTCCATTAAGATATATATTCGCTATTTGAAAATTGCCGAAAATCATCGCCGCAGCTCTTCTGTGTTGGAGGTGAGAAGAACACGCTGTGACGTCATGTGTGAACAAATTAAACCTCGCCATGCTATCAATAGTGTGGTTACAGTATAGTGTAAAAGTTGTTAAAAATATTGTTTAAATATGGTTTTGTGTGCGACCGTTGATTGTAAAAATAATTAAAAAAGTATGATAACTTAGAATTTGTCTCTATTTAGACTTATTTTAAATTTGATAATGACCAATATTGGCTAAATCATGTGCACAATGATCTATGCATCAACTAACCTAAAATGATAAAATATTCTTTTATTTTTTCACGATAAATCAATAAGATCCCAATTTCTTAAAAGTAGAATTTACATCCCTTTCTCGCATACAGGTAATTTAGAGATTATCAGTAACCTACAGTACCTTTAGATCCTGTTTATTAGACATTCCATCGCCGGTAATCAAGAGGTAGATCTACCTTACAATATACAACATGATCTGAAGATTGATAGGTGTAAATAAATTAAGTGATAAAGTCTTCACGATATCCCATATTAAATGTAAGTATAATTAGTTTGGAATTTTGGAAAGATGCATTAAAAAATATTAAATATTTCAATATTGATTTATGAATGTATAAATTGATGGGTCGACTGTCGTGACTGGCGGTATGAAATTAAAATGATTTAAATTAATGAAATATTCCTATTCGTAAGTTCAATTTTAAACATCAAAAACTCTAAAAAAAATAATTAATCCCCCCCCCCCCCCCCCCCCCCCCCCCCCCGCTTCTCATGTCATTGATGCGAAGAAAAATTATGTCTGTAACAGTGTGATCTAGTTCAGGACAAATTTGAATGCTGACGGCGAAAGTCCGTACAGGCCCGTCCTTTAAAATTGTATAAATTTACTTTTAAATGAATTTCCATACAGTGACGTTTTTAAGTAGACTTAGCTGCAAATTTCATGAAAATCTCTTAAAAAAACTAAAATAAAGTACATATCCACGGTATATTATTTACTATGTTATACTGCTGTTTGTGTTCACCATATCATTTCATAATTTCTGCTACTTCGTCTGTTTCACATCTTGATATAAATGAAATTATCTTGACTACGATTTTGCCTTACAAGTTATAACATATTCAGAATAAATGGAATTATCAGGACATGGATTATACAATTCAAGCAATAATTATAGCTAGCGTCATCTTGATATAAATAAAATAATCTTGAGATATATAATACAATCCAAGTTATAATTATTGACATATAACTGGTAACATCTTGATATATTGAAATTATTGTGAGATGTGAAGATACTTAAATGTAACTACAAATAATAATACATGTATAAACTAAAGAGAATGTATTGTCCAATTTTCATTAGATTTAAAAGGACAGCTTATTTCCCGGTTTCAATAGTACACATATATAAAGAAATTGGGAAACAATTACAACTTATAACTTCTGAAAGAAAGCATCTCTTATTTTCCAAACTATACACAGGGTGAAATAACTCTCCTGTTATTGTGTAACCAGTAGGTGATCTGATGACGAAACGCATTAAAAATTAAAAAAAAAAGTGAAATTAAATTCTTGGCTCATAACAATTGTGTGGCGGAAAGGGCTCAATAGGTGGTCAGGTGGCCCAATCGGTAGAGCGTATGTTAGTACATGTATTGTGAAGGTCCCGGGTTCGAGTTCGGTTACGCCGCTGTTACATTTGGGGAATCATCGACCCTGGGCATTGGCTGACCAACAAGTGGTCCCAGTGGTGGAACCCGCTGGTTTCGATTCAAGGGAGTTAAATAGATAAAAGATGGGAGGAATTTGGCGGTCCGTGTAGCTCAATCGGGTTAGAACGTCCCGCTAGTTTTAGGAAGCTCCGGGCTCGAGTCCCGGTGTAGCAGCTGCATTTTCCCCTTTCCTGTTAGTACATCAAAAGTAGCTATCCCCTCTTCTGATTTACAAATGCTTGTTATTCTTTTTTCATATATAATTATTATCATCATTAATATTTTTTAATGCATATTAACATCATTTTCTGGAAGGACCTATTATTTATTTATTTATTCTATATACGTATTTATTATAAATAAATATAAGTAAAAGTCTGAAATAATTATTGTGAAAAATGATGTTTTTAAAAATTCTCTAAAAATTATAGATATTTATGAATTACGAGATTATCAACATCTTAAAATAAGGTGTGTAAATACACAAAACTACTGTTGCAGTTAAAGGGTTGGTAAATACAGGAAGTGTCGGTATACCTGTCTCGTTAGTTAAGTGGATTGGGTACACTCCGATATACAACTAGTCAGTCAATATTGAGGGTTTAATTAAGGTGACTATAATAATAATAATAATAATAATAATAATAAAAACTTTATTCTCATCAACCGTAAATTTTTTTTTCATGACTGGCCATGGTGTAATGTCTCCTCGTCTTATGTGTTTCTTGCAATCGTTGCTAATCGCAAAACTTCTTGGTTGAAATGCACGATCTCAAGGTCAAAGCTGTCGATTATACATTTTTAAATAAATTGCAATTTTAATTTTGTCTTTGATCTGTACGATTTCTGTGCAGCAAATGCATTCCCTCTCAGTGTTCATTGCTCGGCAGTTTCATTATATGTCCCAAACCTAAAAACGATGATCATTATCTATAACTTCGCATGAATCCGATTTGAATAAATTCTCTGGTTTACTTTCAGTTCCCTAATATTCTGACTCAAAATCAAAAAGATAATGCGCCATTTCTAATAATATGGATAAGTAACAACTCGTAAGATGCGGACACTTCAGTATAATAAACAGTAGTTAGGAGGAGTGGTTGTTCACACTGACGTCACAACTTGTTTTCGTACCTCCCGATTGAAGAGTTCCAAAATGGCCTGAGGTACGAATTTTGATTTTTTAAACTTCTATATCTTTTTTATTTCGGCGAATAAAAAGGTGAAATTTTCAATATAATAATAATTTAACATAAATTTTCATATTTGGTCAAATTGGCTAGACTTCAGTGTCCCTTTTAAGGTAAAAAAATTCTGTCACTGACTTACAGCTGGTGATGTCTCAATATAAGTGAAATATTCTTAACTGGGATGTAAAACTCCATTCAACCAATTTATCCTAGATGAACCTTATGGTAATAATGTCATTACTGGCAGGTTCAGATATTTAGCTGATTTTGTCAATTTGTGTGGCCGTCACGGGTCTGAGATAAAAATCCCCAAGAAATAATCCCTTCTGATCCTCATTGTAACAATGCCCAAACCAGGAGGTCTAGAATATAATCCCAATTGTACCTTATGCTAATGATTAGTTCTACTGTTTGATTTCAGAGCAAGATTTTTTGTAATCTTTAACCAATTATTTCTTACTTGTAAGAAAAGTTATGTTTTCCATTATTTTCAGAATTTTTTCTGAAATGTTTAATGAATAAATTTCCATATAAGAATTTCAGGTTTTCAATCTGTTAGCAGACATAAATTACATTGTTTTGAATAATCATAGATATTTTTTTTAGATTTTGTAAAAAAAAAAAAAAAAAAAACGATAAAGATCAAATTTAGCCAATAAAAAAAACAAAAATATTCACAGAAAGTTATGTTTTTGGTTTTTTTCAGAATTTTTTTCTGAAAAAATTTGATAAATATATTTCCCTATATGAATTTCAGGTTTTAAATCTGTTAGCAGACATAATTAACATATTCATAAGTCTATATTTTTTCCAAAAACACACAAATAGTTATGTTTTTGTTAATTTCAGAATGTTTTCAGAAACATAAAAGAAAAAGAAGAAATAAAGAATTCAGGTTTTCAATCAGTTTTCTGATATTATGATTTGGTCAAAATAATAATCATTACTTATAAGATACATTTTCATTTCAGTTGTGCCAACAGTGATAGTTTCGACGTTTTTCTACAACCCGTCCATCGGTGATACAATTACACTCTCGTGTAGCGTACAAGCTTTGGGTTCAGTTTACTCAGTAACATGGTACTTCAACAGCATCCCTATCTCCAACATTGGACGATACTCTGGTGGAGTTTATGGAAGCCCATCCCTGACGATATCAAATATCCAAAGTTCCGATACAGGAAGTTACATCTGTTCAGCAGCGACCTCTGCAGGAAGTAGAAATGGTTCGACGATCAGCGTTAATGTTCAGCAAGTTATACCCACGGTGTTAGCCCCTACAGCATTTTACCAACCAAGAGTCGGTGATCAAGTCACGCTTGACTGCTCAGTAACGGCCAGTGGTCAACCATACACTGTCACATGGTATTACAACAATGCTTTTATTTTCACAAATTCTGGACGATATAGCGGGGCTGTTTCGGGAAATCCATCCCTGACGATTTCAAACGTCCAGACCAGCGATACTGGTTCTTACATCTGTTCTGCAACGACATCTGGTGGAAGTAGAAATTCATCAGCAATTACTGTCAGTGTACAGCAAGGTAAATTGAGTCTTTTGTCATTACAGTGCAGGGCTATCGCTGGGTCATATTTGGGTCCCGATATCGGGTTCCATTCACAAATTTAAGTCTTATAGGTTTTTTTTACAAACAAGCTGATTGACACAATTTGTAAAAAAAAAAAATCAAACAACATAAGTTTTTAATTTGTGAATGGGATTCAATATCCTGACAGCTTCAAAATTCCTGGTTTTCAAAATTTCAGTATTCAAGTTTGTTTAAGTTTTTAAATTTCATTTTTTATATTCATGTTTTCAAGTTTCAGTTTTTAAATTCTGATTTTGTAATTCCTAGTTTTCAAATCCTAATTTTTTAATTTCTGTTTCCAGTATTGAAATTCCTGGTTTTCACATTTCAGTTTTCAACTTTCATTTTCCCTTTGAACATAAATCTCTTATAACTTCATATACAGTCAAACCTGTCTATTTAAGTCACCCAATGGAACCTGTAAAAGTGACCTTTATGGGCAGGTGGACTTTATATACAGGTTCAAATAGTATGAATAAAGAACATTTGGGATACAATTCTACAGGCCTTTATAAACAGGTGACCCTTTTATAGAGGTGGCATTTAAGGCAGGTTGGACTGCACAGTCAAGCCTGTTTTATAAAGTCACCCAATGGAACCTGTAAAAGTGACCTTTATGGACATATGACCCTTATATACTGGTCCAAATAACCTGAATAAAAAGGGATCAGTATAAAATTTTACCAACCTTTAAAGCCCGTGGTCCTTATATGGAGGTGGCATTTAAGGCAAGATTGACTGTATAGATTTTTAGTTTCTGGAAAAAACTTATTGTCATGGTAACCTGTCAGTTTTTTTCTTTTAAAAAAAGAGTTCCTGCTTTATCTCATTAGGTATTAATAATATTTATTATTATTATTATTATAATTATTATGATTATTCAGTTTTGGCAGTTATTATGGTCATTACCAAATTGTTACTTTAACTAATTAGGTGGTAATTGCTACATGTATTGATTTTTCAGTTTTGGCAGTCGTTACGGTCAACACCAACTTCTACCAGCCCCAGGTCGGAGAGACTTTCACACTAGACTGTAGTGTCCAGTCTTCTGGTCAGATATATACAGTCACTTGGTACTATAACAATGGTTTCCTAGCAACCAATACTGGGCGGTATTCTGGCGGCGTGTATCTAAACCCGTCTTTGAGGATTACAAATGCTCAGGTGACTGATACTGGGTCTTATATCTGCTCCGCTACAACCTCGGGAGGAAGTAGGAACAGCTCGACAATTAGCGTCAATGTTCAGCAAGGTTAGTATGTATATCATCAAATGGAGTGGAAAGAAGTTATGTTGTTGTACACCTTAGTCAAGAAACTTTCACAAGGCTGCCAATTCTGGGATTGTTGAGTAGAGTATTGGTGTTTATGCGCCAGTTAAAAATATTTTTTGCATATTGAGGCAATCAGTTCAGGGATTTGTATTTATCACATACCCTACCAAACTAAGCTTTCTTTGGTTTAATCTGTCAATGATCGGTTTCTAATTATAACCGATGAATGATGTCATATTATTGTTGTCGGAAAAGGGAATTCCCCTAAAAGTAGTTTTGGCTACTATAGTGATACGGAATATTGTATTGCACATGTGCGATGTGGACCTTTGTATCAAATGACACGAAAATGTAATGTATTGCTATAGTAAGATTCAATGGGTATGTGATAAAAAAGGAATTGAAAGGGATTGAATCTCTTGATTTTACTTTATACAATTATCTACTTGCAGTTATTCCTGTTGTCACGACAACAACAAATTTCTACCAGCCACAAGCCAATGAAGCAGTGACCTTGCAGTGTAGTGTCCAGGCCTCCGGTCAAGGGTATTCTGTTACATGGTATTACAACAATGGTTTACTTAACATCAATTCTGGACGTTATACTGGTGGTACCTTCGGTAATCCCTCCTTAACCATACCCAGCGCTCAGCCTAGCGACACCGGCTCGTATATCTGTTCAGCGGCCACTTCGGCAGGAAGTAGAAATTCGTCGGCCATCAGCTTAAACGTACAACAAAGTAAGCTTCTTTGTTTGATACAATAACATATGGATATAAAAACTATCCTCTGGACCAAAGTGGTACTGTCACTGGCTTTCTAAGTAAAGGGTTGTAGGTTTGAACCTCATTCGGGACTTATCTGAGATTATTTTCATCTCCTGCCCATACTAGAGCTGTAAAAAGCTCGTTACTCAGTAGTCTTTCAGATGAGACTCAAAACCAAGACCTTTTGTCTCCATACACTCTAAAACACCTAGGTAGAGTTCGAAAAAGAGTAGGCCATCTGTGGCCGTTACAGAGGACACTTACAACTACAAGCAATCGAAACCAACTGAGCAAAGTAGAATAAGAAATATGGTGTTAATATAGACTACCTGTCTATTCCGACCAGTTTGAAGATCCCTTGCTTCATATTTCAACCAAAAAGTATATAAATGTCGCCTATTTATAAAAATTTCTGTAAATTTTCCTCGCTTATTATCTTCATTCTTTAAGGTTAGTTGGCACACTTTAGTAATTTTAACTTATAAAGTTGAGTAATGGTGTTTAACATCCCAGCCAAGAATGTTTCACTTATATCTAGATGTCGCCAGCTATAGGGAAAAGTGCAGAAATTTTGTGGTTGTGGTTTGGGAAAAATGATATTTTCTAGTTGGGTTTTGTTTAAGCCAAATAGGGGCATCCTATTTCAGTTTTAACTTGTAGTTATTTGGCTTCATTTTTGTTTTTGTATTTCTCTAGTTTTACCGACGGTGTCAGTGTCAACATTTTTCTACCAGCCAAAAGTTGGAGATACGGTCACATTGTCATGCAGTGTCCAAGCCTCTGGTCAGTCTTACTCTGTCCAGTGGTATTATAACAATGCTTTTTTATCAACTAATACTGGGCGATACTCGGGAGCTGTTTCGGGAACTCCATCGTTGACTATTTCGAATGTTCAAGTTAGTGATACAGGATCGTACATCTGTTCTGCGGCCACGTCCGCTGGAGGCCGAAATTCCTCAGCTATAAGTGTCAATGTACAACAGTGTAAGTCTATACATAAAAACTTAGGCCAAACCTTAAAAATTCTTTGTTTGCTGTTACTGACAGGTTAGGTCAGTTGGGAATTTTGTTTATAAATATTTTTTAACTATTTTACTTTTTCAAGTATTTGTCTGGCCAACTTTGGAAATGGACTTGGGGAAAATAGTTTTTTTTTAAAAAGAATTATATACACGTGTACATGTACTCTGACTTACTCATATTTCAAGTCTGCTTGACATCTACTGCCTGTTTATAAACTTAGTTGGTTTTTGTACAGCGTTCACGACAGTGAAAGCGTACATTGCTATCGCTTTTTCCAAAATCGAGCTTCTTTACTATAAATAGTATTAAATAGTATGCATCGGAAATAGTGCGCCTGGTAAATGAAAGTGAAAGGAATATATCTGTTTTATTGTGAGATATGTATTCCGAGATGGGTAATGCTATTTGGTTACATATGCACATTTGGAATAAATTTTCAGAATATATTTCGGAATTTAGTAAAAAGTTGTGGCGGGATGCATACAGTAATTTGCGCAGACTGGCGAACTGATCTCGTTTTACATCTATAGTCATTTGGTAAATTATAAATGAGGGTATATTAAGTGAGTAGTAGCTCACCGATTTCTGGTTTATAGAGTAGCAGAAATTTTACATTAATGTTAAGAATCCCAAAATTATCCTGTTATTACTCTTCTATAACACATATAAGCATACAATTTTGTGTATTTTTTAGCATTACCTGTGGTTACCGTGACAACATTCTTTTATCAACCAAAAGTAGGTGAGACCGTGACCTTGACATGTGGTGTCAGTGTATCTGGTGGTCAGTCCTACTCTGTCCAGTGGTATTATAACAATGCTGTTTTAGATACCAGCCGCGTACGGTATTCTGGAGCTGTGTTTAATACCCCGTCGCTGACAATCTCCAATGTTCAGACCAGTGATACAGGGTCGTATATCTGTTCTGCGGCCACTTCAGCTGGGAGCAGGAACGGGTCAACCATTAGTGTCAATGTACAACAGTGTAAGTCTATAAGACCAATACATAATTCAGAATTTTGAAAATCCTTTTTTATATCCAACTTTAAAACCAGTGACTTTTTATCACAGATGCCAACCATCATGGATTGGCAGTATCATTCCAAATTTTTGAAATTATGGGGAGAAAAAATCTTGTCCTGAAAGAATTTTCCATTTTCATTTTAAAGCTTGTATCATTATGCTTTGGGTTGTTAAATTTTATTCCATTACAAATTTGGTGAATACCTGCGATTATGCGTAGCTGGATGCTTGTAGTACGGGTTTGTAGATCTTACAATATACTATATAGTTGTTTAATTCTGCGGGGATAAATTAAAGTTTCACGGTTTTGACAATAGAACTTATTCACAGGTATAAGTTTTGTGGTCAGTGTTAACAATGGGTTTGCCGCTGTACCACATGGTCAATACCTCTTAACGTTTGTGGGGAACATTTTGAAAAATGTCAACGTCACAATTTCCCGGAACAATGTCGTTTTTACGAGAAAACGTCATATTGTGCAATTCCATGTCTATTGGAAACAAGCGTTTCACAGACGCGTTAGAAGGTATCACGTGGTACAGCGGCAAACTCCATTTTTTGTGCGGATTATCTAAGTCAAAGTTTAATGAATGCTGCATGAATATATTCACTTGATATTTAATTTCACGCTGTTAAATCGGGGCGATTATAGTGAAATTAAATCCCCAGCAAATAAAAGCAATTATACAGTATTTAGTAGATCCAAAACAATGTGGCAAACCAGTTTCGTTGCCATGGCAATATCATTCAGTGAAAATTCTGAAAACATTACAAATAGTCTTATTAACAGTTTTAGAAATATTAGCCATTCCTGCGTTCCAAGACTGCTAACTTAAATGAAGGAATGAATACTTATTCAAAAGCCAGTTCTTCAATCAGAAATGACATGAAATTTTTTTTTGTATTTTTCAGCATTACCTGAGGTTACCGTGAACACATTCTTTTATCAACCCAAAGTAGGTGAGACCGTGACCTTGACATGTGGTGTCAGTGTATCTGGTGGTCAGTCTTACTCTGTCCTGTGGTATTATAACAATGCTATTTTAGATACCAGCCGCGTACGATATTCTGGAGCTGTGTTTAATAACCCGTCACTGACTATCACCAATGTCCAGACCAGTGATACAGGGTCGTATATCTGTTCTGCGGCCACTTCAGCTGGGAGCAGGAACGGGTCAACCATTAGTGTCAATGTACAACAGTGTAAGTCATTTTGATTTTTTTTGTGTTTTTGTTGAGAATTATGTGACAGGAAATGACAGTGTTAGACCCGTATTTTTATGAATTTGCTGTAAGATTCCAATCCCTCTAATAAGAGAAAATTTGTTGGTTTGTTACTTTAGGTACTGCTCTGTTTATGACAGTGAAATACTCTTCACATCCGTAAAAAATCAAATAAATTTGAATAATGATTGATATTTTTCACTTACTTATACCTAGTCATAACAGGAAATTTGTATGTGCATCCGCGATTAGCCTAGAATATATCTGCACAGAGTAAACGTTGACGTTACGGGAATTTAACATGTTGAAAAATCGGGCAAATGGCGGATTCTGTTGCACATATGACATTAAATGTCACCAAGGACATCACTTCCGGTGTAAACTTTGCCATTTTTGCCATGTAAAATCTCCATAATGTCAACATTTTCCTTTCTACAGACATACTTTATGACAATCACAGATGCGCGTACAGATTTCCTGCTACGACTAGGTACAAGTCGGTGAAAAATATCAAACTTTATTCAAATTAATTTGATTTTTTATGGATATGAAGATTATTTAACTGTCACAAACAGAATGGTTCCTACAATAATGTATTGTGGTGATAGTAATGTTTAGGTACTCTTCTACATTTCCTGATCATAGAGGGCGCGGTGGCCTAATGGATAAGACGTTAGTCTTCAAATCCAGGGTCTCTCACGGCTATGAGTTCGAGTCCCGCTCGGGCCACATGTGGGAAAGTGAATTTTCCTTGCCGTTGGCCTTTACTGATTCACCTGGTATCAGTATAATAAACTGGGGGAGTGGTACGCTCATCTGCGGCGTACTGACTCTGTGAGCTAGCACAGTAAAGTCGCCCTGAGTGCACGCTAGTACAAGGGAGACCATACAACACACTCGCACTTCACATGCATACATGGAATCGTTTATAGATAAATCCATAGTGATTAATTAAATAGTTCTCGTCGCAAATAGCTGAACAATTGCTGATGCTACGTTAAGCAACATTCAACCAACCAAACAACATTTCCTGATCATGTTAAAAGATGGCCCAAGTGGCAGAACTTTCTAAAATGAGCTTTCACAGATCAAAACATCCTTTTTACTGCTTCAAATCCTTGGCAAGCCTCTTGTATCTGACTTAAATATTCTACTCCTTGGGCGATATTTTAATTTTTTGTACATGAATACTCATAATAGATTCTTACATCCTCAGGGTACTCCAGTTTTCTCCACTATACCATATATAAATGAAAAATAAATATATTTCAATTAGAGTTGAGTGAGTAATGGTGTTTAATGTCTCAGTCAAGAATTTTTCACTTATATCGAGACGTCACCAGCTATATGCTAAGGTGCAGAAATTTGGCCTGTGCATTGCGCTGATGGCATTATAAAGCAGGGTTTTTTTAGCGTTCCAAGCCCACTGTGACACGGGACCTTGTTTATTTTAAGTTCCCATCTGAAAGAACCATGACTTTCATTTCGTAATGCCGAGTGCTTGGCGAAAGAACAGTCACTACTCACTTTCAAGTCTTGGGTCAAACCAGGCCGTAGTTCAAACCCACCCCCTCCCCCTTACGAAGCGAGCGCTCTACCAACTGAGCTACCACAGTGGTACTTACAACTAGAGGAAATAACCTGTACTTAACTTCTATATCTTAATAAGACCTGAGACTTACAAGTGGAATAGATTAATTGTAGTCAAATGACAAACACTACGTCATAAACACATCATTTATGATGTATCAGTTCCCTTCTCGTTCACTCAAGAGGGAGGATGTGCTTGTGTGCGCTAACAAAATTTTTACTAAATGGAGGATAAATTAGAAGATTTTAAAGACTCTGTAAACAACAGAATCAATAATCTTGAACGCAAGTTGGATTTGGCAATACAAAAACTCAGTTTGTCCTCCAATCCATTAGTTTCACCGCAATCTAGTGGGGGTTTCGTGTCGTCAGACAACCCACATGTGTCTTGGTGACATATATTTAACAAAATTGACGGATCACTGGCCATGCCCACAATGTTCTGACAAAGGCCCAGCATGCTTGAATTACACACAAAAAGAATGAAAACTTGGCCAGAATTGTGCCATTTAATGACATTACTGACACTAAAACTAGTGATGCTGCTTTGGTACTGTGACGGCGTCCATTGTCGGAACATAAAAGGTGTAACCAGCAATATGTCATTTTACTGATCTGAAACAGGCATTAAGTTCTATTTCTATATTATATACATTTTAAATTCCAGCATTACCAGTGGTTACTGTGACAACATTCTTTTATCAGCCAAAAGTAGGTGAGACCGTGACCTTGACATGTGGTGTCAGTGTATCTGGTGGTCAGTCCTACTCTGTCCAGTGGTATTATAACAATGCTGTTTTAGATACCAGCCGTGTACGATATTCTGGAGCTGTGTTTAATACCCCGTCACTGACTATCTCCAATGTTCAGACCAGTGATACAGGGTCGTATATCTGTTCTGCGGCCACTTCAGCTGGGAGCAGGAACGGGTCAACCATTAGTGTCAATGTACAACAGTGTAAGTCAAATATTAAGATGGTTAATATATATGAATCTTGTCACCTTGACCTTCACAGGGACATGAAAACATTGTCACCTTGACCTTCACAGGGACATGAAAACATTGTCACCTTAACCTTCACAGGGACATGAAAACATTGTCACCTTGACCTTCACAGGGACATGAAAACATTGTCACCTTGACCTTCAAAAGGACATGAAAACATTGTCACCTTGACCTTCACAGGGACATTAAAACATTGTCACCTTGACCTTCACAGGGACATGAAAACATTGTCACCTTGACCTTCACAGGGACATGAAAACATTGTCACCTTGACCTTCACAGGAACATGAAAACATTGTCACCTTGACCTTCACAGGGACATGAAGACATTGTCACCTTGACCTTCACAGGGACATGAAAATGGTTCAACCTATCCAAAGTACAATATAAACAGCGTTGTGAAGGCAATCAAAATGGGGTTAGGGGCAGGGACTCATACTGTTCGACAACATGTAGCTACTAAATTTTTGTTCATGTTACCTCAAACAGAAAATTTTTCAGTCCTTTGAATATTAAATGGAAATAACGAATGAAGGAGAGTGAACAGCCTTATGTGTGTACTCTGAATTAAAGGCATCAATAGCACTCAGTTGGTTCTGAAAGAACATACAGTCAAACCTGTCTATTAAGGCCACCCAAGAGAACCATTAAAAGTTACCCTTAGGGGCAGGTGACATTTATATACAGATTAAATCAATATGAATAAAGACAAGTTGGGATATAGTTTTACTGGTCTTTATAAGCAGGTGACCCATATGTAGAGGTGGTCTTTTGGGGCAGATTGTATTGTAATTCAAGAAAAGACAGCATCATTAGGTTCAAAATTGCTGTAAACAACTGCTGGGACTTAAATCATCCCCCAACCTTTTACAAGCCCAAGCAGTTACTATAACTCACGAGATGAGTTATTCTCATGTTTCTTTTTTGTTTGCTTTTAGCTTTACCAGTCGTAACCATGACAACATTCTTATACCAACAAAAACTTGCCAAGACATAGCCTCGTAATTGTTATAAACAATTGCTGGGACTTAAACCATCCTTCCCAACAAAACTATATAAAGGTTCATGCTGTTATAACTATAGTGATGAAATATTCTTTTTTTTATAATTATTATTATAGCATTACCAGTGGTTACCGTGACAACATTCTTCTACCAGCCAAAAGTTGCAGAGACAGTTACGTTAGACTGCAGTGTTCAAGCTTCTGGTCAGTCCTACTCAGTACAGTGGTATTATAACAATGCTTTATTGGGGACCAGTGGTGGACGATACTCGGGGGCAAACTCCAACAACCCATCGTTGACCATCACAAATGTCCAGACCAGCGATACAGGATCTTACATATGTTCAGCAACAACGACCGCTGGAAGTAGAAACGGATCCACAATTAGTCTAAATGTACAAGAATGTAAGTGATAGAATGTGTTTTTTACAAAAAGACAAAATTATTCAAAACATTTGATAACTCTCGAGCATCATTTTCCATAAATACTGCAAACCTGGAGAGTTTTACATGGTTCACACACATCGGGAATTGTAGAGGGAATTACAAATTAAAACTGTCGGGAATTTGAAATTAAGAAATTATTTCAGTTGTACTTTTGACATTTCAATCATGTGCAGCCTACCCCCACCCCCCCCACCCCCCCCCCCCCCCCCACACACACACACACAAACTTTTGAATTAGAGCATTATTTTTTTCCCCAATTTTTTTATTTTATTACTTTTGCAGTTTGCCATCTTTATTAACGATGTGATGGCAAAAATATAAATGTTCATATTTTGTTCTTGCTAGCCTCATTCTTGTTTTGAAGTGCGTAGAATGGTCAGAGGAAAAATGAATTATAACGGGGAGGTGTCAGGAAATTTTAAATAAAGTCAAGTGTTAAAAACCATGCTGTAAACCTGGAAAAGTTTTAAAAGTGTTAAAAAAAATATGTCTCTAAGATTTATTTACAGTCAAACCTGTCTATAAAGGCCACCAAAGGGAAACAGTAAAAATGGCCATTATGGGCAGGTAGCCTTTATATACAGGTTCAAATAATATGAATAACAAACACTTGGGATACGATTCTACTGGCCTTTATAAGCAGGTGATCCTTATATGGAGGTGGCCTTTAAGGCAGGTTGGGCTGTGTTCCCAAATGATATAAAGTTTAATGCAGCGACTACAAAAAACGTTTTGGGAATAGTACAGATTTATTATTGGTAGTAACAGTTTTATCTTTGTCATTGGGAGACCGGATATATGATCTAAAATGCTGACTTACAGGTTCCATAGACTCTCGCCATCTGCGATTAGAATCCCGCAAGAGCCAAATTTTAATGTGCAAAAATTTGGCCTAATGGATTACCCTGTCTCTTGCTGTGTTTGAATTCCTTTTGGGACATTTTCCTAGTGTGAGAGAATTTGTTGTTATATTACAGGGATTTATCAAGGGCCTAAAAATTCAGCCCCATTCCCAATGGAAAAACATTGATTTTTTCCCAAAATGGGCTGAAAAAATTCCCAATTAGAAATTAGAAAATCGTTCCAGATACATAGCTGAAGTCTGGCCATAAATGTTTTCCCAAAATGAGCAAAAAGTTGATTGTTTTTCCCAATTTTTAGTTTAGGGCCTTTTCCCAAAAGACCCTGATAAATCCCTGGCATGTCCATATTTTCTTTGACAATTTGGTCTAGAATTTCTAATATTTCCAAAATTAAATTTTTGTTGAGCATTTTCCCAATTTCATCCCAAGGTCCTTTTCCCAAAAAGGTCAGAAAAATCCCTGTATTTGCAAAAGGTCATAGGTTTTGTCTGGACGCATTGGTTTCCTCTACCATCTCAGAACCGTGAGAACTGACAGCATGAAAATAAGTGATGAAATCTTGACTGGGGACTCTGCATTTCTCTTTGTCATGGGGACCTTCAGAATAGACCTTAAAAACTGATGCCCTGTGCCACAATAACGCTACAATAGGCATAGCATGTTCAAGAACTCTCTCTACACACTTCTCTGAATGCATCTAAAAGATACAAATTTCTGTCACATCACCTATAGCTGGTGATGTTCAGATATAAGTAAAACATTCTTGACATGAATGTGAAATTCTAATCAATAATTCATGATTTTGAATTCCAAAAACTAAAAAAAACAACCATTCAAATTTAAAATCCACAATTCCAATGTGCCATGTTTGATCAAAGTTTCATTAATATATTTTTTGTTTTTTTAGCATTACCTGTGGTTACCGTGACAACATTCTTCTACCAGCCAAAAGTTGCAGAGACAGTTACGTTAGACTGCAGTGTCCAAGCTTCCGGGCAGTCCTACTCTGTCCAGTGGTATTATAACAATGCTGTTTTAGATACCAGCCGCGTACGATATACTGGAGCTGTGTCTAATACCCCCTCGCTGACCATCATCAATGTTCAGACCAGTGATACAGGGTCGTATATCTGTTCTGCGGCCACTTCAGCTGGGAGCAGCAATGGGTCAACCATTAGTGTCAATGTACAAGATAGTGAGTTATGGGCCTTTAATTCATTCCAACTACATGTACATGTATATTATATATTTATCAATAGAGAAAAATGAACTTAATTTATTTTTTTAGAATTTTTCCCCCGCCTTTTGAAGAAAGATTATAGTAAATTTGTCAGTTTAATCACTTCCTGTCCATCCCATCCATCTTTCAATCCTTCCTTCTGTCCATCCAAATATTTCTTGTAAAAAAGTCTGAAGCACTATTTTTTCGAAACTTGGTGCAAAGCATCATCATTGGAAGGAGATGTGTGATTGTATCAAGTAGAAATTGGTCAAAATCTCCACGTCAACATTTTTAGTATTGTGACTTAACAGTTGGAAGAACGACGTCATCATTATACCACGATCATTGCCGTGAAAACAGGTACCTGTGTGCCTTTATCAACAACACAGTGCTCAACATGGAGACAGATATTTTATAGAACAAGCAAATGAATACTATATTTAAACTGCATGTGACTGAAAAATTGTACTTGACTTAAGGTTCCTATATTGTTAGAATTTCCGATAAATTTTGCAAATTAAAGTAGTTTTGCGCAGATTTACAATTGGATGATACGTGAATAGCTACATCATAAATTTTTTAAGTAAAATTTTGTGAAAAGAAAGAGAATGAATTTTTATATATTTTAAAGACAAAAAATATTTTTGTGACAATTTGAGATTTCAACCAATTTCTACTGGATACAATCACATGTGCATTTCTCACACATGTGACGAGGGAATCTAGCCATTTCACCATTGCTAGATTTCCTTGTCTTGTCCTGGTTGAGATAGATCACACGAACAATCTTTTCAGATAAAAAAGAATCATACACCAGTTACAGTGTAAGACAGAGATATCTCAAACTTGCATGAATATTTTCAATGTGAAGAACTCGCTAAAGCTTGTTGATATTTACTTGCATTTGAGATTAATAGAATCTTACACCGGTAACGGGGTAAGACAGAGATATCTCAACCGAGGATGAATATTTTCCTGTCCAGAACGAGCTTTAGTGAGATATCTCTGTCTTACCCTGTTACTGATTCTTTTACTCACACATTTGCAACATGATTTGTAAAGAAACATTTGCATCAAATGTTCAGTTTTCATGTCCCCATCCATGCCCACCGAAAATGAGTAATCGGTTTTTGTTGTCTTTCTTACGTAAAATGATTATGACGCCATTAGTTTTTAAAAATTGTTGGTTGACTTCAAAACTTTTCTCAATTTATTAAGTCCTGTCAACGATAAATTTTGAGCAGGTATAACTACACAGGGAATTCGGCGTGTAGCCTGTCTCAACCCTAGGCCGGGTGAGACAAGGAAATCCCACATGGGTATAAACAAGGGATTTCCATGTCACTTGTGTGAGAAATCCCTGTCTTACACTGTTACTAGTGGAGGTGTTAGTTGAGTAATGGTGTTTAACGTCCCAGTCAAGAATATTTCACTTATATTGAGACATCGCCAGCTATAGGCAAAGGTGCAGAAATTTTGCCTGTGCGTTGCGCTGATGGCATTATACAGCAGGGTTCTTTAGCATGCCAAGCCCACTGTGACACAGGACCTCATTTATTTTAAGTTCCCATCTGAAAGAACTGTGACTTTCATTTCGTAATGTCGAGTGCTTGGCGAAAAAACAGTCACTACCCACTTTCAAGTCTTGGATCAAACCCGGCCGGGGATCGAACACACTTATGGAGCAAGCACTCTACCAACTGAGCTACCGCAGTGGTCGTAAGTGTTAGTGTATGCATGATTTTCTTAATTTCAGTCTTACCAATAATTTTTTACCAACCAAACTTAGGAGTTCTCAAATAAAATATATTTTGTTTTTCATTGATTACACTTTCTGCTTTCCTGTTTTTAGTTATACCTACTGTGACAGCACCAACAGTTTTTTACCAGCCTAAGTTAGGAGACATGGTCACTCTGGCTTGTAATGTTGAGGCCTCTAATCAGATGTACACTGTCCAGTGGTACTACAACACTGCTTTTCTGACACCTAACATCCTGCGTTACTCCGGTGGTCTGTTCGGCAGCCCATCACTGACCATAATGAATGCACAGTTAAGCGATTCTGGATCGTACGTTTGTTCTGCAACAACGTCAGGAGGATCTCGTAATAGTTCAACTATCACCCTGAACGTTCAAGCCAGTAAGTAGAAATAAAATTAATTTGTCTTTTTGTAATGTATAGATGTATAGAAGTATAAAAGAATTGATTATTTTGTACAGTGAATTACCGTAAAAACCCATGTAATTTTTGCACATGTGTAATTTACGCGATTGAATTTCAGTTAAAAAAAACCTATACTCTTGTAAAGTTAGCACCTAAAAATTTCCAGAATTGGCGATCATACAGTTTGGGGTAAGTGGTTTTCATCCAATAAAGTATTTATTTAAGTATGATATATTTTAATATATTTTAATATTTTATTTCACTATGATTAAATTTTATTAATTTTTAATCAAATAAAAAATTATCCTGTTTGGTAGGAATTATATCCATGATATTAAAGATATTTTTCTTCCATCTTCCTATGTTGGAGATAGAGATTTCCGCTTGCAGAAACGATGGAAGAAATTTCTATCTTCATCTCCACGTGCTTATCTTCACCTCTACGTGCGGCTTTCAGTGACGTCACAATCAAAGGACAATTGAATGACGTCATATCGTGGAGACATGACGTCGTCTTGTGGGAAAATGACACCCGAGTCTCCAAAATTTAAATATTTTCACTGTGTTTCAAATGTTTATTTTAGGAGATTAGAATAAATGGCTTTGTTTTCTAGTTTATACTATTTGTATAAACCAAAATCAGGTACATTCTGTCCGATGGTCATATTTATTTTTGTGTAAAACGTTAAATAACAAAGTTGGATTTGCAAAGATGGCGTCAATGTGGATGTTACTGATACTTCAAGCCAAAAATTGTCATCAAAATGGGAAAAAAATCATGAGTTTATCCATGTAGGATAGGGAAATCTTGGCTAGCCTCGTCTCCGACTGAAATATTCAACCCCTTAGGTAAGATTTCCCTATCCTGCATGGATACTCATGATAGATTCTATTAATCTTCAAATTATTTCTGTGTTATTTATTTACACTGTTTGCCGACATAGGAACTTATCTGATTACATGGACAAATTGTCCGATTCTTTCATACTTCCACTCCATAGCAAAAAATATTTTGTTTCTTATAAATCAATTAGTAATTTTTTTTTCAATGACAAATCAACAATTTAAACAACAGTATACTGTCAATAGCTTTATTTTCACAGTGTCAAATTTTCGTGTTTTGACAATGACTTAGTATATTTGGGGTGTCATATTTTCACCCTCTTATCTGATTAAAGAAAAACAATTCTAGCAACGTTAATGGGTTGGTAACATGCATGTACTTTCGCTCCCGTTTTATTTTCGCGGGGATACACTGGTCCGCCAATATAGGGAAAATAAAACCACAGCGAAATATAAGCATATACAGTATCTGTAGAAAGTAAAATATTATCATTGTTATGGCGTAGGGATTTAAAGGCCTCTGTACATCTTCCACAATAGGAGGACATCATTAAGGGTCAATCCAATCATACAAAAACAACAGAATAGATCAAAATGATTGAAAACAAAGAAAAATTGAATTTTATAGCATTAAAAAAAATTCTTATGCCTACCTCTAACATATACAGTAAAACCTCATTATAATGCCCCTCAATAACTTTGCCACCTCACTTATTGCCACAGTAAAACCTCATTATAATGCCCCTCAATAAGTTTGCCACCTCACTTATTGCCACCTCACTTATTGCCACAGTAAAACCTCATTATAATGCCCCTCAATAACTTTGCCACCTCACTTATTGCCACAGTAAAACCTTGTTATAATGCCCCTCAATAACTTTGCCACCTCACTTATTGCCATAGTAAAACCTCATTATAATGCCCCTCAATAACTTTGTTACCTCGCTTATTGCCACAGTAAAACCTCATTATAATGCCCCTCAATAACTTTGCCACCTCGCTTATTGCCATAGTAAAACCTCATTACAATGCCCCTCAATAACTTTGTTACCTCGCTTATTGCCACAGTAAAACCTCATTATAATGCCCCTCAATAACTTTGCCACCTCGCTTATTGCCACAGTAAAACCTCATTATAATGCCCCTCAATAACTTTGCCACCTCGCTTATCGCCACAGTAAAACCTTGTTATAATGCCCCTCAATAACTTTGCCACCTCGCTTATCACTACAGTAAAACCTCGTTATAATGGCCCTCAATAACTTTGCCACCTCACTTATTGCCACAGTAAAACCTCATTATAATGCCCCTCAATAAGTTTGCCACCTCGCTTATTGCCACAGTAAAACCTCGTTATAATGCCCCTCAATAACTTTGCCACCTCGCTTATTGACACAGTAAAACCTCGTTAAAATGTCCCTCAATAACTTTGCCACCTCGCTTATTGCCACAGTAAAACCTCATTATAATGCCCCTCAATAAGTTTGCCACCTTGCTTATTGCCACAGTAAAACCTCGTTATAATGCCCCTCAATAACTTTGCCACCTCGCTTATTGCCACACTATTTTGAAGTTCGGAAATCCATTTTGTTTATGTTTTTCTTTATCTGCCTCCACCAACTTATCCTCAAACCCCTTTATAATGCCAATATTTGACTTAACAAATGGTGGCAATGAATTTTGGTTTCACTGTACAGTAAAACCTGTTTTAAAATACCAATCATGAGACTTTAAAGTTGAGTTGAGTAAAGAAAATTTGTGACACAGACACAGTCCAGATTCTTTAACTCATATAAGGGCCTTTAGAAATATGGAATTTATACCCAGATGGTCTTTTTATAGAATTTATTTTTGGTTCAGGTATGCAGCAAAGATACCTTAGAATAGTGCTCTGAATCCCAGAACTACAGTGCTGCCAACTGACTCGCAACCTGCGGGTCCGACCCTCATTTGGAAATAAATTTTCACTGACCTACCAAGAAAGGGGCTGACCTGCAAATGACCATAGAGTTTGAGGATTTGCAGTGTTCATTTATTACTACTCGAATCCACCTGATAATTCTCAGCAAATTTGAGTGATTACATGGGTGGGCTAAGGATACAGTGGATTAATTTTGTGCCATTATCAGGTGAAAAATCACTACGTGTAAACTGTATCCATTTCTCTAAGAAATCACATGGCAATGCATCATATTTTAAAATTTTATCTCTAATTTTCAGTTCTTTTGAGAGGGATGCAACCGAAACCCCCTCCTTTAAGTGGATTTCAGTCGGACCCGCAATTACACAAAATAGGGTTGGCAGCTCTGCAACTACCCACCCCACCTCCACCTTGTCAAAGATTTTTGGGGATAAAAAAATTGTCCTGTTTGGCTGTCAGTATGTTGTTCCTTTTATCATCACTTTATTTAGACATTCAGTATTCATATCCATTTAACATCAGGATTAAAACCTTCTGTTTACAGAGTTGTGGCCCTTGACAAATTTTCTTCCTGCAGGGCTGTCTCTCAATCCTTTGTGTATGGGAACAACTAATGTAATTGTGAACAGAGTTATGGCCCTTGATAATTTTTTTCCCGTTGTGCTATCTCTCAATCCTTTGTGAATGGCAACAACTAATGTAATTGTGAACAGAGTTATGGCCCTTGATAATTTTTTTCCCGTTGCGCTATCTCTCAATCCTTTGTGAATGGCAACAACTAATGTAATTGTAAACAGAGTTATGGCCTTTGATAAATTTTCTTCCCGTAGCGCTATCTCTCAATCCTTTGTGAATGGCAACAACTTATGTAATTGTAAACAGAGTTATGGTCCTTGATAATTTTTTTTCCCGTAGCGCTATCTCTCAATCCTTTGTGAATGGGAACACCCAATGTAATTGTGAACAGAGTTATGGTCCTTGATTAATTTTCTTCCTGTAGTGCTATTTCATGTATCTCTCAATCCTTTGTGAATGGGAACAATTAATGTAATTATGAACAGAGTTATGACCCTTGATAATTTTCTTCCCATAGCGCTATCTCTCAATCCTTTGTGAATGGGAACAACTTATGTAATTGTGAACAGAATTATGGTTCTTTATTAATTTTCTTCTTGTAGGGCTGTCTCTCAATCCTTTGTGAATGGGAACATCTAATGTAATTGTGAACAGAGTTATAGCCCTTAATAAATTTGCTCCCCAGCTGTATTTTCCAAGGTATTTGAGGTGTTGCACTATAGTATATTCAAGTTTCATAAGACATTGATATATATTTAAATGATTGAATGATTGATTTATTGAACGATTGTCATTAAATAATTATTTATGATACTAAATTATTGATTTATTGATTTATTTATTCCAGCTTTACCAACCGTTACAGTGTCATCAGTGTCATATAATCCTAGAGTGACCGAGACCCTAACTCTAGACTGTACCGTTCAGGCTCCTGGTCAAACATACACCGTCCAGTGGTATTATAACAATGCCATTTTGTCTACAAACATTGGCCGCTACTCTGGTGGTGTCAGTGGAACTCCGTCCTTGACCATCGCTAATGTGCAGATCAGTGATTCTGGCTCGTATATTTGTTCAGCGGCGACCTCTGGTGGAAGCCGTAATTCGTCAACTGTCAGTGTCAGCGTACAACAAGGTAATTTTTCTTTTAGGTTTTCTGTAACCTAGGTGATTGAATAGAGTAAGCAGATAAAGCACTCAACTTTTTATTGTGAATGATATGAAATGGCACTGTGATAAAAATGATCCAGTGATGAGTTGGATTTTATTCACACTCGCCCCAGTGCCAAGCAGCTCATTTGTTATACATCATCCTTGATTCAAATTAAATTGTCAAAATGTGAAGCTAAAATTTAGAAAATTACATAAAATAGAATTACATTTTTATCTCATGTGCTAAGTTACTACAACTTTGGGCCAAGTATGCAACACCTGATTACTTGGCACAGTGCCAAGCAGTTTGGAAAATTTTTATCTGAGCCTCATGTCCACTTTATACTGAGTGCCAGGCAGAGAATCGTATCTTAAAGTCCATCATTTTGGACTGAAGTGTCTAGGGTGCTGACCTGCGTTTCACAATCATTCCGTAAATTACTTATCTAGCAAAATGGAATCTTTATAATTTTGTTAATTTGTAAGATATTTAGGAATTTAATGTGTTATTTTGAGGATCCGACCACTGCAGTAGCTCAGTTGGTAGAGTTCTCGCTCCGTAAGTGGAATGTCGTGGGTTCGATCCTCGGCCGGGTCTGACCCAAGACTTGAAAGTGGGTAGTGACTGTTCTTTCGCCAAGCACTCGGCATCACGAAATGAAAGTCACAGTTCTTTCGGATGGGAACTTAAAATAAACGAGGTCCCGTGTCACAGTGGGCTTGGCAAGCTGAAGAACCCTGCTGTATAATGCCATCAGCGCAACGCACAGGCAAAATTTCTGCACCTTCGCCTATTGCTGGCGACGTCTCAATATAAGTGAGATATTCTTGACTGGGACGTTAAAACACCATTACTCACTCAATCCTCACTCACTCATCCTTGTAATAGTACAGTCCGATCTGCCTTAAAGGCCACCTCTATATGAGGGCCATCTGCTTATAAAGGCCAGTAGAATTGTATCCCAGTTCTTTTTTATTCATATTATTTGAACCTGTATACAAAGGCCACCTGCCCATAAAGGCCACTTTTACTGGTTCCTTAGGGTGGTCTTTATAGACAGGTTTGACTGTATTCTAATTCTAATTCTACCCAAAATTGTAACTTTGAGCTCCATTAAGATTGTAAAAATTAGCTTGGCCATCACTCATTGGGAAAATAAAGGAATGATAGTGAAACCAAGGTTTAGTCTGACATATCAGTGATTTTGTATGTGTATACGGTAAAATGGGGTTCGCCGCTGTACCACGTGGTCAGTACCTCTTAACGTATGTGCGGAACATTTTGGAAAACCTCAACATCCCAATTTCCCGGAATAACGTCGTTTTTACGGGAAAACATCATATTGTGCGATTTCATGTCCATTGGAAACAAGCTTTCGCAGACACATTAGAAGGTATCACGTGGTACAGCTGCGAACCCCATTACTACTAAAAACAGTGAAATTACTAACCTTTCCCAATAAAACTATAGATAGAATAATAGAATTACCAAAACAACAGTGATAAATATGTAAATCTATGAAAATAGATTGACAGGGTTCGTACAGGCCTGGAAAAGTCCTTAAATTTTGCGATTTGCCCTTAAAAGACCCTAAAAACAAGTCTGACCCAAAAAGCCCTTGAATTTATCCTGAAGGCCCTAAATGCCCTTGAATTTAGCCAGTTGGGTGTCTGTATTTTGATATTAAGTGGTTGCAAATAGACATATAATAGATATAAAAAAATTAATTAATTAATAAATAAGTAACGTTGAAATGGGCAATTTAAAGGTACCAGGCCCAACCAAACGCCTAACTTCAACCTCCACTTCAAGTGTCATTACTATGAACACGTAAGCAATTTTTTATTGATTTAATCAATATTTTTGGCTAATTTGCAAATAAGAACCTGAAAAGACCCTAAAAAGTCCTTAAATTTGGAGTCCAAATGTCTGTACGAACTCTGATTGAATTTTGACCCAATTTAGAGGCAGTAAGCAGTTTTTCAAAACCGTAACAAAATCAGTAAATTCAGTGACTAGGATTTTCAATTTCTCATAAATTTCAAAATATTACAATAAAAAAAAATTTATTTATTTATTTATTCATCTTTTTTTTACATTTTCACAGTCATACCTACAGTTTCTGTTTCATCCGTGTTTTACAATCCACGACTATCCGAGTCGGTGAATTTAGAGTGTAGTGTTCAGGCCTCTGGTCAAAGTTATACAGTGACTTGGTACTATAACAATGCCCTTTTGTCCACCACAACCTCTGGACGATACAGTGGTGCTACATCTAATAACCCTTCACTGAGGATTTCAAATTTACAGTTAGCCGACTCAGGGTCTTATATTTGTTCAGCGGCAACATCGGCAGGAAGTAGAAATTCGTCATCAATCAGCTTGAATGTACAGTCAAGTAAGTGGTGGGCATAAAAGTGGTGGGAACTACTGGCTATCTTTGCTATCTTTGCTATGGTAATGCAGTAAAATTCATTTATAACAAAGCCTTTTTAACGTCGTTATAAAGTGACTTTGTTATATTGTTATCTATAGACTTATATAGAGAAGTGGTGGAGCCCAACATTTGACTTTGTACTATCCATGTATTTGTTGTAAGCTTTTTCGCTAAATTATTCTTTTACTGTATATATATAATTGAAGACATCTGTGATTGAGAAAAGATAGGGAATTATATTGAACATATGTATAACTGAAGTTTTTCACATCTAATTTTGTAAATTATCGGAAATTGGAAAAAAAAAACAAAACGAAAGACCAGATGACATGTGTCTTTAACAATCACAATTAATTTTGTTGGTATTTGTTGACAAACTTCAGACTTTTAAATTTCCTTCTACACTGTGCCAGTTGTTGTAACCCCCCCCCCCCTTCATTGTGGGGAGGGGGGTATATGAATCACTCTGACTGTATGTCCATACATCTGTCTGTCTGTCTGTGTAAAATTGTGCCCAGGCCATATCTCATAATTGCTTTGCATGACTGTCATAAAACTTCACATGAATAATCTTCATGGTCCAGATGTGTGTCATAACCTTTAACAAAGCTCATATCGGAAAGGTCAAGATCAGGAGAAAACAGTTAATTTGGGCGTGGGCGGTATTTAGCTCTCGAGAGACAGTTCTAGTTTTAATTGGTACATTATAAATTTATGTCTTACTGTTCCTGTATATTTCTGTAACTTATCATGTATTTTGTAGCTTTACCCGTTGTTTCCGCCAACACATTATTTTATCAGCCAAACGTGGCGGCAGCTGTCACTCTAGATTGTAGCGTCCAAGCGTCCGGTCAGCCATACACAGTGACATGGTATTACAACAATGCTGTATTAAACACTAACGTAGCGGGATATTCAGGTGCCACCTCCGGGACTCCATCTTTAACTATCACTAATCTTCAGACCAGCGATTCAGGAAGTTACGTTTGTTCAGCTGCCACGGCTGCAGGAAGTAGAAATTCTTCATCCATTCTTTTGACAGTTCAACAAAGTGAGTTTTTCATTTTTATAACGCCAAAGGGAGGATGGGTATATAAAAATTGCCCTGTCTGTTTGGCCCACCACCCAATACTGTGTCCACTCTATATCGTCCATCATTATGGATGGATTTTTGTCAAACTTGTCCAGGAATAACCTAAAATTCAATGTCTTAGTCAAAATGTAAAGTACCGGTACATGTATTGTTGAATTTTTTTTTTCTCTCTGTTTAAAATATATAGATGAAATTTCATTCTAAAGATACAATCAGAAAGATTTTCCTTATTTTGATGTGGTTGTTTTTTAATGGAATTTGAAAATAGTAATATACAGTAAAACCTCGTTATAATGCCCCTCGATAACTTTGCCACCTCCCTTATCGCCTCACTATTTTGAATTCCCAAAATCCATTTTGTTTATGTTTTTCATTATCCGCCTCCCCAAAATTTGACTGAACAAATGGTGGCAATGAATCGGGGTTTTACTGTATGATATAGAATTGACATTAAAAGTTTTAACTTTTAACTGCTCATGTGATCAGTATTAGATATATCTGCGTAATTAATTTTTTTACGTTTTTAAATATGCATTTTAACACAATTATTAGCATAATATAACTTTCGCCTACTGTAGGAACCACTGTGACTGTGACAGTGGAATACTCTTTATATCCATAGAAAATCAAATAAATTTGAATAAAGTTTGATATTTTTCACTTACTTGTACCTAGTCGTAACAGGAAATCTGTATGTGTATCCGCAATTGTCATAAAGTATGTCTGTAGAAAGGAAAATGTTGGCGGTATGAGGATTTTACACATGCGAAAATGACGATGTTTACACCGAATGTGATGTCCTTGGTGAGGTTTTACGTCATATGCGCAATAGAATCGGCCATTTGCATGGTTTTTCAACATGTTAAACCCCCATAGCACCAACGTTTTACCCTATGCAGATATATTTTGGGCTAATTGCAAATGCACATACAGATTTACTGTTACGACTAGGTACAAGTAAGTGAAAAATATCGATCTTTATTCAAACTTATTTGATTTTTTATGGATATGAAGGGTATTTCACTGTCACAGTCACAGTGGTTCCTACAGTATTTCACTGTCACAGTCACAGTGGTTCCTACAGTATTTCACTGTCACAGTGGTTCCTACAGTAGTATTAATTTTGTGCAAAACAAATGACTGCATAATAAGTGAAAATTAGTACACTATGAAAATAGATATGTTTACAATACACTGTACTCTACAGGGATTTTTCTGGGTATCCACAGGGTCCGGTAAAGGGACCCATTCCCAATGCAAAAAAAACATACATTTTTCCCAATTCTGTAGTAAAAAATTCCCAATTAGCTATGTTTATCAATTTTTTGAGAAAAAAAATTTCACAAGATCATCAACATCATATTCAGAGGAAATCTCGTTCTGATAACGATTTCAATCTATAGTAACCCACATTTTGCTGGATGATTTATATAGGAACAAAAGAGACAGCGCTGTTTTGCTGTTAACACCGATATAATTTGTTCAATTACCAGTATTCTAGTGGTCTAGAATTTCTAATATGCTGTTGTGATTTTTCAAAAAAAATTACAATTTTGTTGAACATTTTCCCAATTTCATCCCAAGGTCCTTTTCCCAAAAAGGTCTGAAAAATCCCTGTCTACTAATTACTCTACATGTATTTATAACACTTTTTTAAAATTTTTACAGCTGTACCCACAGTTGTGGCTCCGACATTACAATATCAACCTAGAGTACAGGACAGCGTTAGACTGGAGTGCTCGGTACAGGCATCAGGACAGACCTACACGGTCACTTGGTATTACAATAATGGCATACTTGACACAAATACCGGCAGATATTCCGACGGAACATCCGGAACGCCATCACTTACAATAAGTAATATACAGACATCGGACTCTGGCTCGTACATCTGCTCAGCGGCCACAGCAGCAGGAAGTCGGAATTCCTCCTCCATATCTGTTACAGTTCAGCAAAGTATGTTATAATTTGTCTTTACAGTCAAACCTGCCTTAAAGTCAACCTCTATATAGAGTCCACCACCTCTGTATAAAGTCCACCTCTATATAAAGTCCACCACCTCTGTATAAAGTCAACCTCTATATAAAGTCCACCACCTCTGTATAAAGTCCACCTCTATATAAAGTCCACCTGTTTTTAAAGGCCAGTAAAATTTTATTCCAATTGCTCTTTATTTATACTTTTTGAAACTCTATATAAAGGCCACTTGTCCATAAAGGACACTTTTACTGGTTCCCTCTGGTGGCCTTTTTAGAGCGCAAAACAGGCTTTTATTAAAAATTGGCTTCTAAATGTGCATCCATTAAATGAGAAATAAAACATATATAATTTCTTTCTTAGTATTGAGTTCCATATGATCTCTTTAAGTGCATATGCACTAGCACAAGACAGAGCAAAACTATTTTGTTTATTATAAAATAACTTCACAATTTGAGCTTGACCAATAAGGCCCGGTGCAAATTGCAAAAAGTAGTCCTTTTTTATCCTAGAATAAATTTTTTCAGTTTTGCCATCAGTGACCATTCCGGTAAACTTGTACACACCAAAGTATGCAGACAGTGTAACGCTGAATTGTAACGTCGAAGCTTTTGGCCAATCATACACTGTCAGATGGTATTACAACAACGCCCCCTTGTCGATTTCTGGCCGTTACTCTGGAGGGTCATCAGGGTCACCATCGTTAAGTATTTCGGGATTACAGATGTCTGATTCTGGATCATATATATGTTCAGCGGCAACCTCAGCCGGAAGCAGGAATGGATCCGCCATTAGTGTAACAGTTCAGGAAAGTAAGTTAATTAGATAAAAAAACGGTAAGGGGGGTTATTTTTCGCAGGGTGAAAATTTCACAATTTGTCTGATATCTGGCATTTAACTTCGGTGTAATTTTCCTAAAACCAATATAAGTTGTGTATATTCTGTATTTTATGATATTTGAACCTGTATGGTAGATATTTTTGTGTGGGTAAAATTTTTGCGGTTACAGTAAAACCTCAATTCATAGCCACCATTTGTTCAGTCAAATTTTGGTGTTATAAAGGGGATTGGCGATAAATCGAGGGAGGCGGATGAAGAAAAACATAAACAAAATGGATTTTGGGACTTCAAAATTGTGTGGCAATAAGCGAGGTGGCAAATTTATCAAGGGGAATTATAACAAGGTTTTACTGTATTTCTTTAGTGTGAAATAAGTGAAAATTTTACCCCTGCAAAAAGTTTTCCCTCTCTAGAGTATATAGTTGAACCTAGTTAATTACATATATGTTTGGGGATTTAGAATTTGTTTGGGGACGGGGAGTGGGGTTTGGACTGGTGAGCCCCTTTTGGACAGGTTTTAAGGTATATAAGCATGCAGGCAGTATTGAATATTTAGGATATTTTAGCATATAGGATGTCACAGGGTAGAAGCTTAACCTTAATTTGTTTTGAGTTAGGGGCCCATTTCACTTCTGAAAAGAAGTTATAATTATAGTAATAAATAGGGACCCAGACTGATTTTAGGAGCCATTGGCTACTGGCCCCCTGCTACTCTTCATCCCTGTATCAGGAAGATCACCATTTGAGGATATGAATGCAAATATAAATTTTAATTTTTTTTCTCTTTATTGATAGTTCTGCCTGTGGTTACTGTGTCACAGAATTTCTATCAACCAAACGGTGGAGAATCCGTAACCTTGAATTGCAGCGTCAACGCAGCGGGTCTCGGCTATACAGTAAGGTGGTATTACAATGGGGCCATACTCAGCCAAAACACAGGAAGGTACTCTGGCGGTATCTTTGGCAACCCGTCTTTTACCATCAGCAGTCTACAGATATCTGATTCTGGATCATATATTTGCTCGGCATCAACAGCAGCTGGAAGTAGGAACTCATCTGTCATCAGTTTGACTGTTCAACAGTGTAAGTGAATCATTATAATTTTATATTTACCAGGATTTTAATGCTCTTTCTCACATACTATGTTGTCATGTCGTATGTTGAATGTTTGTTGTGTTGAAAATAGATTTCTCTCTCTCTTTCTCTCTATCTCCAAAACAAAGAGACACAACTCTTATGTAGATCCTTCATATTTAATATGACTCTCTCTCTCTCTCTCTCTCTCAAATATTCCAAAACAAAGGGACATGTCATGAATGTTTGTTTTGTTGCAATAGATCTCTCTCTCTCTCTCTCTCTCTCTCTCTCAATATATAAAAATTATTTAAAATACAATTACATGTATTTTGTATCACCAGTGTTTAATGATGTGTTTTCTTTTTTTTAATACTTCACTTTCCTGTTGAATGTACAATAGATGTTCCTATCATTTTACTAAGAGTTATTTATGTTTTTATTTATTTACCAGTACCGGTATTTATTTTTTTTTTTTATTTTTTTTTTTTTTATTTACTAGTATTTATTTATTTATTTATTTATTTACTAGTATTTATTTATTTATTTATTTATTTACTAGTATTTATTTTATTTATTTATTTATTTATTTATTTATTTTTACATGTATTTATGTACATTTGTTTATTTTATTTATTTATTTATTTATTTATTTATTTATTTACATGTATGTATATAGTGTAGTTGTAGCATCACTGTTTTAGTTTACTGTAGTTTGTAGTTTTTTCTGTTTATTCCTTTTTCAGCCTTACCTACAGTTACCGTATCCCAAAATTACTATCAACCCATCGTCGGAACATCGGTAACCCTTAACTGCACTGTCACAGTTACAACTGGCGTGTCCAGCTACACTGTCCAGTGGTATTATAATGATGCAGTTCTACCAATTGCTGGTCGCTTTTCTGGAGGGTTTTTCGGCAGTCCATCACTAGTAATATCTGATCTTAAAAAGTCTGATGATGGTTCCTACAAATGCTCTGCCACAAATGTGGGCGGAGTTAGAAACAGTTCAGTTATTACCCTGAATGTTTTACAGTGTAAGTATGGGCGTGTCTTAGGAACAAAATTTAGGGTGGGGCTAGAACACTGTTTTGTAATCATCCAAACCACTACCCAGTTTTGCAGTATTTGCAAACAATATGGGTGTGTCTTGAACAAATGTGGGTGGGGCTAGAACAAGTAATAACCTTTCTGTTATGACCTGAAATGTTTTGCAGTGTAAGTAACAACACATGTGGGCGTGTCTTAGGAACAAATTTGTGGGTGGAGCTACAACAAGTAGTATCCCTTCTGTTATGTAACAGTTCTGTTATCACCCTGCATTTTTACAGTGTAAGTAACAGTAAATGTGGGCGTGTCTTAGGAACCATATGTGGGTGGGGCCAGAAACTGTTCTGTTATTACCCAAAATGTTTTATAGTATAACAGCAAATGTGGGCATGTCTTAGGAACCATATGTGGGTGGGGCCAGAAATTGTTCTGTTATCACCCTAAATGTTTGGCGGTGTAAGTAACAACAAATGTGGGTGTGTCAGGAACAATATTGTGGGTGTGGGCTCGAAAAAGTGTTCAGTTGTCACCCAAATCACTGCCCAGTTTTTGCAGTGTTGGTTACAACAAAGTTGTGGGTTAGGTTAAGAAATTGTTATCACCCTAAATGTTTTACAATGTAAAAAAAATTGTAGGTGTGTCAAGAAAAAAGTTTTTAAAAATAAATTTACAACATTTAATTGAAAGCACCTAGTGTATTACAGATGTATCATGATATACACTGTATCACAAATATTACACCACAATATATATCATATCGTAGCATGTCAGTATTGTCTACGCCCTATTGATGAAGTTTCATTATATAATGTACTGTAAACGTATTTAATTTCGAGTGTATTTATTTTTGAGGTATATTAAATTTAGACATATCTGTGTAGTTTGAATTTCACGTTTTTAAAAAAGGCACTATGACACAATAAGCATAATATAATTTTCACTTGGTATTCTTTTTCGCGCAAAACAAGTACATCGCAAAAATCAATATATGTTTACAGTCTTTGCCATGAATTCAAGCAGTCTTTTTCTGCACTGACTTAGAAAAGGTACTAGAGTTAATGTCCAGTGATTTTGTTATAGAAACTAATTTAGTTTTTGTTTGACATTCCAGTTCCACCCTCTGATGTTAGAATCACACCGTCAACCTTAACCATTGATGAGGGTGGTAGTATATCACTCAGATGCAGTGCAACAGGATCACCAGCTCCAAACTTCTCCTGGTCAAAAGGTCAGAGGACATGGGCAGGACCTCAGCTTAATATCCCATCATCTTCCAGCAATGATGAAGGTGTTTACTCGTGCACGGCAACAAACGCAGCAGGTTCCCAGACAGCTACTTCTGCCGTATTTGTTCAATGTAAGTTTATTGTCATTGCCATGGTACTAACTTGCCAAAAAGTCCGAATTTTTCTCTTGTCACTCCATTTCCAGGAACTGACTGGCTCATATAAGTAAATGGATTGTTTATGGAAGCAAAATGCCATTTCTCGTCTTCACTCCTCTTACAGATACTTTAGCTTTCATGTTTTGTCTACTTTGAATTTTGAACGACTTCATACACCACTAGTAGTTGGAAGATTGGTAGCTCAGTTGGTTGAGTGCTTGCTCTGTATGTGGAAGGTCAGGGTTTGAACGCCAGCTGAGCAAGACTTAAAAATAGGAATTGACCTTTCTTTGCCAAAAAATTGGCTGGCAATTATATTAGAAATGAAAATCTTGGGGTTCTTTGAAAGACACCTCTTCTTCTTCTTCTTCTTCTTCTTCTTATTGTTATTGACAACTCAAATTATATTGAACACATAGTTTAGGTAGGTAGGTGTGTAGCTAGCTAGACAGAAGGTGCTTGCCACTCTGGAACACCTTGCTTTGCTGCAAGTTCACATGTTGAACTCGATTTTTGATTTTTCAAAATTTTCACTTTATTTTTGGGATTGTGGTTTGGACATGTTTTAGTATGCATGTGGTTGATATATTTGTGTTTCATTTGAAATTATGATTTCCTTTTTACAGATCTGCCTCGGGTAACCATACCATCGTATTCTTACTCAGGAATTCAAGGTCGTTCAATAATGATTCCATGTTCGTATTCCTCAAGTCCGACAGCTTATAGCATCATATGGAGTAAGACCGTTAACGGACAGACAGCAAATTTATCCATTCCTGGAGCAAACAACAAATATTCCACAGGAAGTTTTTCCGTGACCTCAGGTTTCGCTAACCTGACGATTAACAACCTAGAAGTTAGCGACGAGGGCGTTTACAAGTGCTCCGTAACTAACAGTAAAGGCACGGGATCCAGTATTGAAACAACTCTCACTGTCGCATGTAAGTTTTTTTTTCTTTTTGCATTAAAATATGACAATGCACTGATTGTCAATAAGTAAATAGATTTGAGAATAAATAAATAAATAAATAAATAAATAAATAAATAAATAAATAAAGACCACCTATATATAAGGATGACCTGCTAGTAGAACTGTATCTCAATTGTTCTTTATATATATTATTTCAACCTATATATAAAGGCTACCTGCCCATAAAGACCATTTTTACTGGTTACCTTTGGTGGCCTATATAGACAGGTTTGACTGTAAATAAATAGATAAATAAATAAAAAAATAAATAAAAAAATAAATAAATAAATAATTATTAAAGCATCAATACAAAAGTAAATAAATTTGACATTATACACTCATGTAAGACATTTATCTTTAAGGTCACTGGAGGGTCAAGAAGGCAAGCACTTTTGCCGATATCAATACGTCGCATGCAAAATTATGGTGCATAGGTCAAGGGTCATGACCCAATGAGAGAACCTGTGAGGGTGGTATACTGATTAAGAAGATACATTTGGGGGGAAGAAATATTTGCGATTTCTGTACCATGAATATTTCTTCTCAGAGAAAGTTTCTTATTTCTCTTACAACACTTTCCCTACAGTGAGAACCGTGAAAGTTTCTTATCGCGAAAAAGTTTCAAATATAAAAAATGCGAAAGTTTCCTACCGCTAATTTTCTTCTTATACAGTAAGTCAGCTTCATTCACTTTTATAAAACATTAAATGATTGGGGGATCAAGAAGGCAGGCACTTTTGGTGATATCAATATGTCACATGCAAAATTATGGTGCATAGGTCAAGGGTCATGGCCCAATGAGAGAACCTGTGTATAAGTCGGCTTCATTTACTGACAGTTCTAGTTTCTTTTACAGATGCACCACGGAATATCGCCATCTCTCCATCAACGTTAATTACCGAACCAGAATTCAGCAACGTGGCGATGAGATGTACGGCCGATGGATCTCCGACTCCAGTATTTACATGGACTCATGGGACTGAGTTATATACTGGAAATACCCTGAGCTTTGATAACGCACCCCGGACTCGTAATGGTGTCTACACCTGCAGAGCTGTTAACACCGTTGGTACCAGCACTGCAACAGTATATCTAAATTTGCAATGTAAGATTTAGTTTTAAATACAAACTTTAAGAAAAAAAACAGGCACAGAGGTTTCGGGTCTCTAACTGTTAAAGTACAGAATTCTGTGATAAGGACCACACCTGTATGAAGACCACCTGTCTGTAAAGACCAGTTTTAAAGTCCCTTTTCTTCATATTCAACAAAAAAAAAAAAAACTTCTATATGAGGACCGTCTGTTTATTAGGACCAGTTTCAAGACCACTTTGCATTATATTTCAACCCAAAAGTACCTAATTTAAACCAAATAAAACAGGGGAAGTGGTAATTTCAGCTTTTTAACTTAGTTCAAGTACAGTAAAATATGCAATATGGACAACTCTTTTATTTAGACCACCTGTTCATTAGGACCTGTTTTAAAACCCCTTTTCATCATATTTTAACCAAAAACAACCTCTGTATTAAGACCATCTGTTCATTATCACCAGACTTTTAAAGTCCCCTTCATGTTTCAACCATAAACAACTTCAATATAAATATAGGAATACTGGTATGCATATTATCACCTAAAGTTGGTTTGCCAATTTCTCTTAGAGTTGTGGCCCTTTGAACTGACAATCTGAATATAATTGAAAGAATTAATTGGTCTGGGATGTTAATACCATAAATCCATTCCACTTCCAAAGGTTGCGGTGGCCTAATGTATAAGACGTGGGTCTACAAATCCAGGGTCTCACAACTGTGAGTTTGAGCCCCACTCAGATCACATGTGGGAAAGTGAATTTTCTTCGCCATTGGCCTTTACTGGTTCACTTGGTATCAGAATAATGTGACTGGGGAAGTGGAACGCTTATCTGGGGCAAACTGACTCTGTGAGCTAGCACATTAAAGTCGCCCCGAGTGTCCACTAGTACAAGGCAGACCATAAAACACACTTGCACTTCACATGCATACACAAACTTGTTCATAGATTACTCCATACAGATTAATGAAATACCAGATAGTTTGGTCGCAAATAGCTGACAAATTGCTTATGCAATGTTAAGCAATATTCCACCAACCAACCATTCCACTTCCTTCTGTCCATTCCACCAGTATTACATATGTTTATGTTTTTTGTTTACAGATAGTCCTGATATAATCGCCACGGCATCAGAAAGTACATTTGTGGCTTCTGTTGGATCCTCGGTTACGATAAATTGTCTAACTGATGCTAACCCAGTGGCCTCATCATTCGAATGGACCTTTAACGGAAATACCTTTGAAAGAGCGGAACCCGAGTTGGTGATTTCCGTGACGTCAACATCGTTTGGGACATACCAGTGTAGGGCCAGGAACAATCTTGGAGTTTCTGCAGTTCATGACTTTACGCTTTCTGAAGCAGGTACATATAACCGTTTTTATACTCCTGACATATATTCTACCTCTCACTAGTTTCTGTGAATTTCATTCGACGATGCCGATCACGTGGTGACCTAATATAATCCATGTCAGGCCTGTTCATATATAGTCAGTACGAGAGTTATTTTCCTTGATCAACGTCAATCGCGACCGTCTCGTAATAAAACCATCATATTTATCACAAATATTTATTGCAAATATGGTCACTACTGTATTTCCATAAATTGATGGCACATGGTTTTTATTCTTTATTTCTTTTAATTGAAAATGTTTCCATTACACTATCAATAAAATGCATTTAAAATACACTGACCTAACCAAATTATATTTTTAATTAAAAACATTATTGTTCAGTTCTCCTGTACATAGAGAAATTTTGCGAAAATTTTGGAAATTTGATCAAGTTTATTTACCAATTGGGCCTCATTCAAAGTTACATCAGGGCATTTAAGGTCAGGTAGGTCATTGTTGTTGGGGGGCGGGCGGTTTCCAGGTGTGATCATCATGAATATTTCAATTATTTCATAACATTTATAGTTGTTCCAGGTAAGAAGGCACAGACGGGATAATTTTGGCATTGTCATATTTGTTGTTTTGTTAAAAAGTTCAAAAATTGCTCTATGTACAGAATTAAGTTCACTTTTTCATGAACATGATGAATGAAAAATATTTTTCCCTATTAGGTCAGTATATTTTGTATTATATTTTGGCAATTTTTTGTGAGTTTGTTGGAAAATACGACTTTATTCTTGCATTTTCTATGTGCACTGAATTTATGCAAATACAGTAGTAAAGATGTTGTGATATTGAAACAAAATATTTGATTTCCATTGATGAACATGCAATTGATTTCTTTGAAGGAAGTTCTTAGTAAGTCAAATTCATTATTATTTTCAATATTTTGTCAGACAGAATGCCAAACGACGGTATTTCTAACTCAGTCACCAGTCACATGTCGCTGTGTGGATACATTCAAATTGGTTTTGTAAATGATTTATTGATGTGATCAGTATGATATAATAGTTACACAGTGTTTTAGTGACATAATATGGTATATAAAGGGTTAATTTTGGTTTGACATGAGTCCATGTATATCAATAGTCCTTCTATTATATAGCAAAATAAAATTTCATTTACTTCCAATAGTATTTCATCTAAAAATACCAATTTGAATATTGCACTAGTTCCTGTATATAGATATAAGAATTAGTGCAATATGACAACAACACAATGATGATGACTTCAGCCATGTTGCAACAATTGTGTGATGTCATAAAAGACAGCGTCATGTGACAAAGTGTGCAATATGTAAAAAGTTTTTGGGAAACCTTGGACTGGAGCTATCTTTGCTTGCATTTATTGATATTTATTGCACAGTAACACCTCAGGATTTATCGTTTAATTTCTATACAAAGCATGTATTGCTATGTAATAATGATATTTATTGCACTCTAACACCTCAGGATTTATCGTTTAATTTCTATACAAAGCATGTATTGCTATATAATAAAACACATTATTTGACTTTATTTTAGTTGATACAACTGGATTAGGAAACGTCGGTCTGTCAACGGGAGATACAGGATTGTCGGCAGGAGAAATAGCGGCCATTGTCATCGCTTTGTTGTTCATCCTTCTGATCATTATACTGGTTATATGTTGCTGTTACTATCAAGGTAGGACTGGAAATTCATTCATTTATTCATTCATTCATTCATTCATTCATTAAAAGAATTTTCACTATTTTGGTCCAAACACTAATGAACTGCAGAATTTATTCTGAAACAGGCATCTAGTGCTGTAAAATTAACACTAGTACAATATGTTATTCATTCATTCATTCATTCATTCATTCATTCATTCATTCATTTATTCATTCTTTCTTTCTTTCTTTTTTTATTAAATGGAGCAACCATATTCATTAGTCAATGTATTCTTGTGCCAACTTTTCTGATGTCAACAACTTTTGTGACATTAAGGAGTTTAATGTGATGCAATTAAGGACAGTGGTGGATTTAGGGGAGGGGTTGCACCCCCCCCCCCCCCCCTTTGAAAAATTTAAAGAGAGAGAGCCCATTGGGGCTCTGCCCTAGACCCATCGTCTCTGGAAGCTCGCGCCTTTGGCGCTCGAATCTAGCATTGATATAATTCTCGCCCCTCTTTTTAAAAAGTCCTGTATAGATCTCAACCCCCCCTTTCAAAAAATCCTGGATAATTCTCAACCCCCCCTTTCAAAATATCCTGTATCCGCCCCTGAAGGATGTATGGTTCTGATATTCCAGTCTCAATGGAATCATTGTTTGAAAAAATAATTTTCAAAATATGTAACACTGGTGGAAATTGTTAACAGATTTAGCAATACTTATGATCCCATTATGCTGTGTGAAAAATATGTATTTATGAAAAGTAAATCTTGAGTATTGTCATTTTCAAGTTCTTTAATTGAAGGGTTTACAAAAATGGCTTTACAAAGTCAATTCACATCCCATATCTATAAGTTTATTATTATTATTATTATTATTATAACTCAGTGAAATTTATTGTAGTGAAAAAAGAGCTAAGATGTGAAAGCTTTCCATCCAATCTAATCAGCTTTTATATAAAACAGCTAAATGTAAAATTTATTTATCCAATCAAATCCAGTGTTACAATGCCTTAAGAATGTAAATATTTTATCCAATGAGAAGTGATAAATTATAGCAATTTTTTTAATTTGAATTTTGATACCAAAAGATTGTATGTATTTTATCCTTTGATATTCAATGAATTATAACAATTTAATAATCTGAGTTTTAACTTAACAGGTGTTTGCAGTTCACTTTGTGGCAAAAAAGAAGCTAAAGGTAAAATTGAACCCAAACCTGAGAAGGAACCAGTTGTTGAGCGTAAGATTGAAATACCAAGATTCCATGAAGTGCCCATGAAGAAATACCCAAGGTAAGCCCAGGTCCTGTAATAGTGATATTGTGTAATTATCGGTATACAGATATATCACAATACGATTTCCCGATACATACATATTACGATGCGACTATCAAGATTCGATATTACTGACATTTATTAAGTAAAGTAGATGATGTCTTAAATTGTTGTAGTGCTTCATATGGTCCAAATGTATCATAACATATCGCAACACCAAAATACCCATCCCTATCTTGTAAAGTGTTAAACCTTAAAATACGCCTTGATTTACTACCCAGAAAGGGGTTTGATTTAAGTTACTACTGTATCAGATGTATTGTTAGCCGTAGGAAACTTTTGCAGTTTTAATCTTATAAACTATTTAGTGGTAAGAAATTTTCACGGTTCCGACTAAGAAAAGTGTACCAAGGGAAATAAAGAAAATTTCACTTAGAAGATATATTCATGGTTCTAGAGTCACCATGAAAATTGCAAATAATTTTTGCGCTTGTGTTTTGATCAAGTAATATAAAATATTCCAGTGATTAATATTGGTATTATGAACTAAACATAATAAGATTATTTAATATTTGATCTTTTGTTGTTTTTTTTTCAGCCGAGATCTTTCATTTGTTTCCAGGCAAGACGTGGATATTGGACATATTAGGTATGTTTATATAGCTTATAAAGCTGCAGCAATACACTGTGTGGCCAGTGTGGTCCTGAAAATATTATTTTTGCAAAAGGACAACAGTATTTTGTCCCAAATGTATAAAGGGAGATAACTTTTTTTAATTTTTTTAAGACTATATTTGCATCCTTTTGATCTATTGGTATGCCACCTTAAGTAAATATTTAAAATTTTATTGACAAAATATGAAAAATTGTTATTCCTGAAAAACTTGTGCCTAACCATAAACTATATTTATGGGGGCCTTCAAACTTTTGGGTTGGAACTTAGAGGTTTTTCCTGACCACTGGGGTAGCTCAGTTGGTAGAGTGCTCGCTCAATAAGTGAGAGGTTGTGGGAACAAACCCTGGCCGGGTCTGACCCAAGACTTAAAAGTGGGTAGTAACTATTCTTTTGCAAAGCACTTGGCATTATGAAATGAAAGTCATGGTTCATTCGGATATGAACCTCAAGTAAACAAGGCTCCGTGTCTTGTTAGGCTTGGCTGATAAAGAACCCTGTTGTATAATGCCATCAGAGCAACGCACAGGAAAAATTTCTGTATTTTCTTTCTATAGCTGGCAACATCTTGATATAAGTAAAATATTCTTGACTGGATGTTAAACACCATTACTCCACTAAACTCAGGTTTGTTTTTCCAAGTTTGATCTCATTTGTTTAGTTTTATTGTTTTAGGGAAGAAGAATTTGAGATTAACACTACATACAAGTTGGTACCACCTAGTAGTACCATGGGAGGAACCATTATGTGAGTACTGTATAAATACATATTATACACACTGTATATACAGGCCTTAGATAGAATTCTGGATTCCACTTGGCACAATGCCTAGTTGAATAAGAAAACCACTCGGCACAGTCACCACAAGTGTAAAAGATAATATTGTGATATATGTACAAGATTTAATTTAACACTTGGAACATCGGTTGGATTTTACGTTACACTAAGTGACTGCCGAATGCAAAACAGTTTGCACCAGATCGTTACAATTGACATCCTTATGCAAGATTTTCCCCGAACTTCACTAAATTGTCTGTTGTTTATTAATTGTAACATGTCCATGATGTATATGTCTGATAAATTTAATTTGGCACCATGACGAGTGCAATAACAACATCACTCGTCCCAGTACACATTTCACTCGTCAAGACGAGTGAATAATCGAAGCCCTGATATATAATATTTTTATCAAACATTTCCAATCAGACTATTTAAAATGATAAAAAAAACAATACTTTTTGTGAAAAAAATTACATTTTACCTCAAAAACCACTGAACTATGTTATGACATATGTTCTGTAGAAATGACGTCATTATTTACATTTGACAAATCGGAGATTCCCAAATGATGTCACAATGAAAACGTGCATGTGTACTTTACCACCAATGTTGTATCACCACAGTGTGATGTTATAAAATTCTGTACCATGCAGTAAAACTTGTATTTTGCCAAATCAGACAGAAAAACTAGTCTAATGTTAGATAAAGGTTTTTATTCGAAGCAGGGGTATACTGGCCCGGTTTATCTCTGTCCAAAACCAAAAAAAAAAAAAATAACAGCTAGCAGTACTCTGGGAGAAACCATCATTATATATGTACTAACTGTTTAACACGTTTATCTGCAATATTTTGCAAGGAAATTCCCTGTTTCTGTTACCCTTACTAGGGTAAAACAAGTTACACATGCAATGACATCACAATATCACTTTGAGGTAATCCTTGTTTTTTTTTTTTTAGATCTATGAAGGATGGTTACACTCCACGAGGTAACAGGCTTCCTGCCTTAGACTACACATATGACGAATACGAACAGAAGAAACGAAAGAAGAAGAGGAAGAAGAGACGTCATCATCACAGAGAATCAGGGGAGGGAATTGAAAGTCCCTCGAGACAAAGACGCGAGAGAGAAAGTCACGAGAACTTTTTAGCTACAGACACGTATCAAAGCGTTTATGATGATGGTGATCTAGTTGTTGAACCAGGGCCTAATAATTATTATTATAATGAATATAATGCTTAATGTAATCAGATTTTATAGATTTTAAATTAACCAATTTTAACATCATTTATTGGGGGTGGGGGTAGGGGTAATACTGGAATCACCTTGTCTGTGTGTCTGTACAATTTCATCTGGAGTTTTATTTATTTATGTTAAACCAGCCCTTAATAACTACAGTAAAACCTTGATTCATCGCCACCATTTGTTCAGTCAAATTTTGGCGTTATAAAGGGGTGTGGCGATAAATTGGGGTGACTCATAATGAAAAACATAAACAAAATGGATTTTGGGACTTCAAAATAGTGTTGCGATAAGCGAGGTGGCAAAGTTATTAAGGGGCATTATAACGAGGTTTTACTGTGGCAATAAGCGAGGTGGCAAAGTTATCAAGGGGCATTATAATGAGGTTTTACTGTGGCAATATGCGGGTGGCAAAGTTATCAAGGGGCATTATAACGAGGTTTTAATGTATTATTATAGTGGTTACAATTCCTAATTTGCTTAAAATTAATAGATTTTGAATAAAGGAATTATACCCCCACAAAAGAAGTTTACAGGCCAGGTGTCATCTAGATGTACTGAGCCAATTATACACTCTGCAAGCAAAATAAAGGAATTATACCCCCACAAATGAAATTGACATGGGGAAGGCTTACTGCTTGTATGTCTACCCGTTAAGAAGTTTAAAAAGGATACAAAGTATAAGAGTGACGCCCATTGAAAAATCTTGACTTATCTTGTTGGGAAATTACAAATTGTTTTATTTAAAAAATTATGTGTTAGTAGATTAGAATCTAGTCCATTTAGAAGTTAAAGAAAAAGATACAGAGTGTATGAATAAAGCCCATTAAGAAATTTTGATTTTTCTCGTTTGGAATCACAAATTGTTTTATTAGAAAAAATTTATATGTCAGTAGAATCTACCCCATTAAGAAGTTTAAAATATCTATTAATATTTACATAATTTATGTATTAACAGATTTTTATCTGTGGATGAATAATTTTTATATAGTGCTTGATTAATATATAATGTTATAATGTGTCAAGTTTGACCTGGCTGTTTGACCTATATTTGAATATTAAAACAGATGTATCTATAGATAGTTCCCATGTGACATCACACTGTCCACTTCACAGGTAAAGTAGCAGCCATTTTGAAGGTATTTAAAAATTGAATCTTATGAATTCTTTCTAAAATAGGGTGTATAAAATTTATTGTCACATCCTTGTTATGGGGACAAAAATCTTATAAAATATACCAAATCAAAGTAAAAACATTGACAATTTTATAAATTTAAAAACTTTATTGATATCCCGTTTACTTTTTGAAAAACAATAAATTAAAAATTAACAAATTTGGTTAAAATAGATAGATATACGATATAGATTGACCAACAAAATGGCAACCACTTTACTGAAAAATTTGTCTGCTAGAGATCCATTGGAACTATCTATTGTGTAAGGAAAGTGTCCTTTTGTGCCAGTTACATATTTTTAGAGCTATCATTTCCGTTTTCCTCGATTAAATTGTAAAACTTCAGACCACAACATACATAAAAGCTCAAAAGAGCAATTTATGTAGCTGCAAACAAGAGTCTGCATAATGCTGCGAAAGGTAATTTTACTGTTGTAAAACATCATAAATATCTAAATGGTGTATTTGCAGTATGACCCCTGTCCGGATTAAGAAAGAAGGAAGGAGGGAAGTCAAAATAATTGTTCATATCTTTATCACACTCTCAATAAATTAAAGCAGTTCAGTATCATATTGGCTCATAAGGACTAAGGATTTATAAAAATTTGTGGTGGAAATGATATAATGGTGCAAAAGGATACTAAAATGGCACAACCAATTTTCACCCTGGGGGGTTATAAATTGATATAAGGATAGTTGATAGTAATTCTAGGTACATATCCGGTGTTTATGGTAATGAAACATGATGTCTTACCTAAATCACACAGTTTGTTAGCCCAATCTAATTTCCAAATTAAAGGTCAAGTCACCGTGTCAAACTTGATGCACTATGATAAGGAGTTTAGATAGATATAACATAATTTCTAAGCATTCCTGTGATGTGATTTTTTTATTTATATTTTTTACATTTTACAATAAATATAAGTGACAAAAAAAACACAAGGACACATACAGTCTTTCACTCCCGCATACATCCACATATAAGATATGTAGGGGCAAACAACTTTGACCTTTCTGTTTGACCTTTAATGGGGAACATTCATATAGAAGGATCCACCCAGTAGTAGCAGTATTCTCAGTGATGTGATATTTTTACAGAAATATTTTTTTTATTTTATTCAGAATAGATATACATTTAAATTATTTATTGTGATATTTAATTATTATTATTATTATTATTATATACATCAAATCTTTAAATATATAATTAATTAAAAAAATTGTAAAACTTATTCATTTTACTAATATTTATTTGCATAATATTAAGTCATTTTTAAAGATTTTTAAATTTGATGAAATATTAAAAAAGATTGTATTAACATACAAAGCTGCATTGCCAACCAAAAATTACAGCCCAACCTGCCTTAAAAACCACCTCTATATAAGGGTCACCTGCTTATAAAGGCCAGTAGAATTGTATCCCAATTGTTCTTTATTCATATTATTTGAACCTGTACAGTAAAACCTCGATCATCGCCACCATTTGTTCAGTCAAATTTCGACGTTATAAAGGGGTTTGGCGATAAATCGGGGGAGGCGGATAAAGAAAAACATAAACAAAATGGATTTTGGGACTTCAAAATAGTGTGGCGATAAGCGAGGTGGCAAAGTTATCGAGGGCATCATAACGAGGTTTTACTGTATATAAAGGCCATCTGTCCATAAAGGCCATTTAACTGGTTCTCTTGGGTGGCCTTTATAGACTTATAACTTATAAGTTTGACTGTATTATACATGTTTAAAACTTGTAATATCATTACAAACTGAAAATATTCACAAAATAAATTTTTGAAAACCTCATTTTGCTAAGGCTTAAATTGTTTTTCAGCTAAAATAATCCTTTAGTGTAGTTATAATAAATATAATTTACCCACATTTTTATATTTTTCCAGAAAAAAATCCAAGATAATTGTATTTTAAGAAAAACAACTTTGCATTTAAATCATTAAGATATAGTTTTTAAATTTGAAAACAATTTTGAAATGTGTTGTTGGTGCACCTTCTCATAAAAAAAGGGTCATCTCCTGTCAGTCAACGAGAGCATTTGACATCTGACGTCATTACATCAGCGCATGGAGCAATGTCTCTATGAAGTTGCAAAGTATAGTCAATGTCAAATACTTTATTGAAGCAAAGATATTGCAATTGTAAATATTCCAGATTAAAAGCATTTATTTGTTTGTGGTAAAATATGCAATTTCAGGGTAATTTGTACTGCTTGTATCAAAATGATATTTATGTGTGTGTGTGTGTGTGTGTGTTTTTGCTATTCTGTATTTGTATTGCTTAGAGAGAGAGAGAGAGAGAGAGAGAGTGAATGAATGGGATGAGGTTTAACATCCCAGTGAAGAATATTTCACTTTTATCGAGACATCACCAGATATCCAGTTATAAGGTCTTATCCTAGTAATTTTCATTTCTAAATGGGGAGTGATTTGCGAAATAACAATCAGTACCAGTATCTATTTTCAAGTCCTCAATGGACCTAGCCGGGGTTTGAACCCAGTACCTCCACCATAAATAGCGAGAGCATACCACAGTTGTCAGAGTGAGAGAGAGTTTAAATGTGGCAGTGTCTGCAGTTGTGCTTTTTTAATTTACAAATTTTTCTAAACAATTTGAAGGAAATTTATGGGAAAATGAAAAAAAAAAAAAAATCCATAAAAAAAAGAGGGGGGGTCAGATTGACCGATTGGTTTGATACAAAAACTAACAATTTTTTCAGCTATCAATTAAAGGTATTGGGCTCAAACTCCAATCCCAATCTGATATCAAACATTTCAGTATTCACAAACACATGAAGTCTATACAATGTCAAAAGGGTGAGCTTGAAATCAAAGTAGAGGAGAAATCTTTCTTTGAATTTTTGAAATGCATTTGCTATTGATATTGGTTATTTTTAACTTTTTATTATTTTTCTTAAATTTTGATTCCATAATTTTTTATTTTTACATTTTTGTTGTTGTAACCCAAGTTTCCTTGTTGTCTGGGACTTTTTTAAAATATAAATGTATTTCATTTAATTTTATTTTATTCACTAATTTATTTGTTTGTTTATTTATTTTTATTTATTTTATTTATTTATTGTCAGTGTTTAGGTTTAAACATTTAACTAAAATTTAGGTTAAAATAAATTGAGTTAGTATTTCCATGTCTCTTTTAAATTGTTTTTCTAGCAGTTTCATTATATAGGCGAACACCATTGACCTGTCCACTTGACCTCTTGTTAATAATATTCACCAAATGCATGGACAGTGTTAAGATGCACAGATATTATATGACCCCCGCACTTGATTAGTGCATGTTCTCATAAGGAAGAGGAAATTGACACGTGTGGTGCCTTTACATCACTCCATAATAAATTTTTAAATTAAAGGTCAAACGAACAGGTCAATGTTGTTTACCTATATGTGGTGATATATGTACACATAATTAATGTTTTTCATTGACAATCCGTCCAATATTTTTTTTTTTTTTTTCACTTGTATGCATTTGTGAGTGGATAAATGCAATTCATTGACAATCCGTCCAATATTTTTTTTTTCACTTGTATGCAATTGTGAGTGGATAAATGCAATTCATTAACAATCTGTCCAATATTAACGATTTTTTGTTTATACATTTTCTTGAACTTCAGTTTTGGATAAAGTCTGTTGACAATGGTTCAGATTTTGTGCCTTCAACCAAAATCAAAATCAATTTAATACACAGAATGTTTTTCACTTACAATGTATGTGTCAATATATGGTTCACATATGTAAGTGGATAAATGATATTTATTGACAATCTGTCCAATATATTAACGGTTTTTTGTTTTTTATACAATTGCTTGAACTTCATTGACAATCCATCCAATACTAACAGTTTTTTGGTTTATAAATTTTGGATAAAGTCTGTTGACAATGGTTCAGATTTTGTGCCTCAAACCAAAATTAAAATCAATTCTGATACACAGAATGTTTTTCACTTACAATGTATGTGTCAATATATGGTTCACATATGTAAGTGGATAAATGATATTTATTGACAATCTGTCCAATATATTAACGGTTTTTTGTTTTTTATACATTTGCTTGAACTTCATTGACAATCCATCCAATACTAACAGTTTTTTGTTTATAAATTTTGGATAAAGTCTGTTGACAATGGTTTAGATTTTGTGCCTCAAACCAAATTCAAAATCAATTCAAAAACACAGAATGTTTTTTACCTACAATGTATGTGTCAATATATGGTTCACATAATTGTTAGTGGATAAATGAGATTTATTGACAATCTGTCCAATAGTAATTTTTTTTTTATATATATATATTTGCTTGAACTTCAGTGTTAACAGTGGCTCATCTTTGTGCCTCCAACAACATCAGTATGAATTTAAAATCAAAATGAACTCTGAAACATGGTAGGATAATTGCGGATTTCACTTTTAAAAAAATGGCAGATTTATGAATAATATTATACTGTAAACCAACTTCTATTCACATGCCATTAATGTTCACACATTATTCACAAGTACAAATTAAATCATGACAGTTAATTAACACGAACTTGTTTTGAAATTGATATTATTTTTGTTTTTGATTCTATAAAATTTTCAGTTAAAGTCAATACAGCAAAAATAAATTAATGGTTTTGATCAGAGGATCACGAAAGTTAATATTCCTGAAAAAAAGTTGGATTACAGTTATAATATAAACAGTACAGACCTGTCGAAAGTTTAACACCGAACTAATGAAAAAAAGATTCATATTACGACTGCCCAGTGGTCAAGATATGAATAGCTAGTGGACATCGCAAAACTGGTGAGATGTATATATCAGCTGCTAAAAAGCTGTCGAGATACGGTGAAAGAGGACCGAGATGTGCTGTCTAATTGACGTATTGCCAGCATTTGTTTATGTTCTGACACTGTCTGCCATTACAGTATCAAAACAGCGTCGTGGCAACTAATGATATACAAGTATCAGTGACGTTATAAAATGGCGCGATTCGGGTGGAGTTTTCACTCTTTTTACAGTGTGTAATTCAAACATGCTGGGCCCTTGTTGGAACATTGTGGGCGTGGCTGACGATCCGTCAATTCATAAGCTTAGTGTTACACTTCCGACAGTTCTGTACTTTAGCTGTTTTCTCTAATATTAAAATGGGCTTGCTGTATAATTTGCAATCAGATTGTGGATGACCTTTAGTTAGTTTTGTACATTACTGTCATGTAAATACTATGTAACAAATGTAAAAAAAATGTTATATTTATATTTTTTATTAAATCCCATATATTTGTAGATTTTTAATGAATAAATACAAGTATAGATTATGTAATAATATATGTATTATCTTATAAATATAAATGACAGGCAGGGGCATAGGTTGGTAAACATTGGTCTCCATGTATAGTCATTGAAGGCCGACAAAGTCTGCCTTTATGCTAGGGGGTTCAGGTGTATATATAATAAATAAATAAATACAATTATAAATTACAGTCCAACCTTTATGTCCCTTATTGTTAAATCACACATAACAGGTGTTTTTGATATAAAGGAAGTCCTTATCCTTCCTGAGCATCTGACCTCACTTTATTTGTTGCAGTTCACATGTTTCACTTAATATGCAGTTTTCAAAGTTTTTACTTTGCTTTAGAATTATGACATGGACCAGTATGAATGTGTTTGATAGAATAATATATAATAAAAAACAAACATAATTTTCCCTTTCACAATCCAGAATCAAAGTAAAAACTTTGAAACTGAAAAGTTGGGTTAGACACGTGAACTTCCACCAGAAAAATGAGGCCATGTGCTACGAAAGGGTAAGCACCTCCTGTTAAGTTAGCTACACCCGCCATGTTATCAAAATTGAATGAAATTTACATCCATAAAATAGTTAAAAAATACACAAGTAATAAAATAATAAAAACTGAACATTTGTACATAATAATCAAATTTACAAAACATGGTCATTATTATTTAATCACACCTGACAGGTGTTTTTGATAGTAAGGAAGTCCTTATCCTTCCAGAGCATCTGACCTCACTTCACTTGTTGAAAGTTCACATGTTTAACTTAATTTGCGTTTTTCAAAAATTCTTTTTATTTTGCTTTGGAATTATGACATGGACCAGTATGTATGGGTTTGATAGAATAATATATAATAAAAAACAAACATACTAATCCATATCTGAATCACAATTCAGAAGCGAAGTAAAAACTTCGAAACTGGCAATGTGAAAGCCATTCATGAAAAACTTATTATATGGCCAATGATTTTGCCCTTTTCTGATTGGTTAAGAAGGCGTTTGGCGAGCCTGATAAATTGTTATATTCACCGTGCAATAACAAACACATGAGACGTTTTTATGACGTAACAATAGGCAATGTTCACTGCACAAAAACGCACGCGGCAATACATGATGTAACATTGAAAAAAGAAAAGGACATTTTTATGTTTTGTAGTATTAAACATAATAATATGGTAATTAAAATCACTGGTCATATAATAAAACAACTTTTGACTTTCGATTCTGTAGACATAAGGATTTATCAACCTCAAAAATATAATATTCACCTCGGCCTACGGCCTCGGTTAATATAATGTGTTTAAGGTTGATAAATCCTTATGTTTACCTCATCAAAAGTCAATAATTGTATAATATTGAATAGAATTCGGTACGTATATATTTTCAATTGAAAATGGACTTGTATAGTTTATTTTTAGTGTTTGGGCGGACCTGTAGGCCTCCAGTGCTTTCGTTTTATATCATTAATGTCTGGCAATATTTTTTTTTTTGATAGATTATAGATACCGACTCTAACATCTTTTGGCTTGTCTTCATGTTCACCTTTCTTTGAATGTTTGGCTAGTTTAGCAGATACCAATCTCACTTCTTTACCATTTCCGGTTTTAACATTGTTTGGCTCGTCTCTGTGTTCATTGTTTTGTGATAATTTGGGTTTTCCAGCAGAATCGTGTTCATTGTTTGGTGATGGTTTGGGTTTTCCAGCATAACCCGATATCACACCTTTACCAATATCGGTTGTAACATAACTTGTCTCGTCTCTATCTTCATTGTTTTGCACACTGTTTGCTACTTGTGCACTTTTATTTTCTTCTTTACTTTTCCCGTCGTTGATGGCTTTTTTAGAATTTGTACTGTCAGACATGTTAGACAACAGTTTATCCATTTTGTCATTAAGTAATTGAAATTGTATAGTGTTTTTGCTGTCCATCTCCTGAATTTTCGCTTCTAAATCTTCAATTCGTTGTTTGTATGTCTCAATTTCTTTTCTTAATTTAAGGTTCTCTTCTGTCTTTTTTTTTATTTTTCTATTTAAATTATGACTCTCTTCATTGATTTTTTCCATTTCTATACTTAATTTATGATTCTCTTCTTTGAATTTTTCCATTTCTTTGCTTTTTTCCATTTCTTTACTTAAGCTACGGTTCTCTTTTTTGATTTCTTCCATTTTTTCTCTTAATTTAAGGTTCTCTTCTTCGTGTTTTTCTATTTTTTTTCTTAATTCAAGTTTCTCTTTTTCATTTCTTTTTATATTTTCTTCTTTTTTCTCAATTTCTGTCTGATACTTTCCAGCCATTTCTTCTAATTCATTTTGTCTCATTAATTCTGTGCTCTCTGAAATACAAATAATGAAACACAGAAAACTATATAAACCAGTGTTAATTTAAACAGCACTAGATGAACGTTTCTTACTACAATTCATCAGCAGTAGTGCTTGGACCAAAATATTTGTCGTATATTTTACCAGAAACTTATGGAGAATATATTAAACAATGGTTTGTAACTAATAAAAATATAAAGCATAGTTCTATATTCTCAATTTTGATTTGACACATGACAAATGTAGCTAGCTAAACAAGAAGTGATTAACCATCTATAGCACCCGGCCTCACTCTGCTAGCTTCAATTTTTCTTTTGGGGTTGTGAATTTGACGTTGATTGGAGTGTTTGTTTTCATAGATTTTTCTTTTGAAATAAAATTTTTTAATTACATATTATACAGAGTCGATTTAAAAATAATTTGTTGATGGTAACGTTAGATATATGTTAGGATGTGATTTGGACATGGAAAGGTATGTTTGTTTTTTTAAGATGGCACTAATAGACAATTTTATAATTTAAATCAAGCTAAGATTTTTCTTTTAAAATAGTCTTTTTTTAAAGGGACGGTTTCATTAATGATTAATAGTTTGGTAAATAAAATTAACAATTACAAGCTCCAAGACATATTTACGAGGGCGAATCAATAAGTATCCAGCCTTGCTTATTTCCGATTGAGAACAACTTTTTTCGATGAAATTGTATTCTAGAGTGATGTACATGTATTTACATCAATGGTGTTTAAGTATCATCATCCCAGAATTGAAAAGTCTTTTCCATTGACCAACTCCTCAACTATCTTCACGACTTCTTTCTCTGACAGGAAATGACGTCCACGAATATCTTTCTTTTAATTTTGTAACTGGGAAAAAGTCGCTAAGATCTAGGTCAGGCGATTATGAGCGAGTGTGGTTCTTATTAATGCCCTTTTCTAGAGCATCAATTACAACTATGCAAATCTGGACTCTCTCGTTATCCTGTTGCAGCAAACCAACTTTAGAGAGTTTTAACTCGGCGTTTTTTCACGAATAACGGTTCTCAGCAGGTCAAGCAACATTGTGCACTCTATTTGTTGTACTTCGTTTGGGTAAAAAGTCCTGCATCTTTTGCGTCTAAATATACTAAGACTAAAACCTTGGTTAGAAGTTACGTCTTGACCTTCTTTGGCTTTAATAGACCCAGGCCCTAACCGACTTTGAACTTTCTTTCTCTAGCTCATAATAATAAACCAAAGCCTCAATAAGAGTCATCAGAAGCAAAAGAAAATAATCTTTTAACCTAAACGCTTCAACAAGGCGTCACATACTGGTAAAGTGAGTGCCATTTGTTAATCGCTAAGAGATTTGGAGATGCAAATATTCTGCATAACTGAACGATCATGTAAGATTTTTTAAACGTGATCATGTAAAATGCCTGCGTTTTTTCTTCTACTTATCAAGAGTATACCAGATCCCGAACGTTGTTACACATTTCCTCGTCGGCTGCATCCAGTGTGCGTCGAGACCTGGCTCCAAATGCTAAAGATATGCTGCCGCGGTTGATTTCTCTTACCTTGATTTTAACCCGAGAATAAGATAGTGCAGAATACCTAAAAACATCAGTTTACATGCCTGCATTTCTTTGTAAAACCGACTTATAATCCGATCTTGTTGCTCCTCCACAAAAACATAATATGTAAACGTTTTACGATAGAGCAAAACTATAACATATGAGAAAACCCCAGGTTTAAAATGAAATTAGTGGAACATGCCACACATTTATCAACGAAATCCGTTATAAACTTAGGTTGATTAGAGATGTTCATCTTATTAGACAATCTATAAACATACCTTTAAAACATGTGTCAAGACGTCACCGAGCACTGCTGTTTAAGTGGTATCATCAACAATAAAGTATATTAAATGCAAACGTCTTAAATGTTTACTCAACACCTCAAAATAATAAATACTGGAAATACAGAAACTTTAATAAAAATAAGTTTGAATAAAGAAGTAACTTATGAGTTACTGTAACTTTCAATGCAGATTAAAATTTATATTTACCTAAACTGAAGTAGTTGTTTTCAGACAAATGACCGATGAACTTATGATCACAAGATTTTCGTTCTGATGGCAACTCTGATGGATAAAAAACATATTCTTCGAGTCCTTCTTCTGCAGCACAGAGTACATGAATGTGATGTTGATAAACTATCGAGGCTGCATACAAAATAAACGGATCTCCTTCATCACTTGATTCTAAATCCGATATATGTGAATCAATTGTTTTGTTTTCTATCAAAATTGACTTTACCTGAATAAAAATAAATGTAATTTTTTCTAACACAAAACATAATTATATAAACAATAACATATTATGGAATAGCATAAACTCAGTAGGAAATACTGTCTAAATTTGCTACAAGTTATAATCTGAAAACCTTCAAAACTGAAGTATACTCCCTCATGCAAGGTATCAAGTTCTGCTCCATATTTACTTTTACCTAAATTTTGACGCCCACGAAAGGCTACATTTAAAACTGTATGACAAACACGATTTTATTTTTTCTATTGTCAATTTCCTTTTTCTATGCAGCAATATACCTGTTTTATAATTGAGTTAGAAGTCAAAGTATGAAGTAGAAGTAACAGAATCAGTCGTATCTTTTTATTTCAAACTTAGTAAGATGAGATGGAAAGATAGAAATCCATCACATACTTTTGAAATTTAGTATTTTTCAGACATATGGAGTTGAATGATTTAGGTAATCTTCTGAATGTGAATTAAAAAAAAATAACTTGGTCCTCATTTCCGCAAATCCTTTACAAACAAAACTAACAAGTATCTTTCGTCCTTTAAAAATTAAAAAGAAATTAATGCAGAGATCATGCAAACGAAATCTAAAAAGAACTCGCCTGTCCTAGGTCTAACGGAAACGGTTTTGGTTTCCTTTTCAAATATTCAATACATTTTGTCTTTATTTCTCCCACAGACTCTTCAAGTAATACTTCAAGTGATGCGTACACCCCAGTCCTCTTCTCATTAGCTATACGTAAAAATCTAGCTTCTAATAATCGATCAAATTTTCTTTTACTACAGGGGGATATGTGTATCCGCTGGTGTTGAAACACTTCAGTCAAAGCAAACTCTAGAACTGTGTTGTTAATTGCTGTTATTTCTGAAAATATAGTTCAATAACACATGATGATGACTCTACAATCAGAAGTCAGTCTTTTGGATAGATATTTGATATATTTAACCCACCACGTTTTGAGTAGTTTGTTTGACAAAGTAATGTAGGTTATAACACTAAAAGTGGCATTTCAAGACAGTTCAATGATTATATTTGCATTTCGATTTTTTTGAAGTTCATATTTTTGTTTTTTAATCCTAAAAAATAACTATTAAAACTATTATGTACGACATCTATTTCGCTGGAATAGTCTCTCAATGACGTCACAAGTATATGTATATTCAGAAGAAATGAGTGATATTACTTTAGCTTTAGTACAAATACTCCTATAATTACATTTGGTCTCAAACAGAGTTTAATTCAACAAGAATAGAATTCCTGGGTCCCCCGCCGGTCAAGCAGTATACTAGTATACTGTATATGAAATTGCAATATTTTCAAACATACAGGGCTGTTCCAGAATTAAATGTGTGGGGAGGTCGGGAGAAACATTTTTTACCCCTACCACCCATCTATTTTTTACTATTTTTCCTGTCGCAAATATATCCAAAATACTACAATCTAAAATCAAACAAATATGTATTAACATAAATAAGTTTATCTAAAATGTACGAGACAATATCACTGTACAGTTTTTGTTTAAAAATCATATTCAAGTTTCATATTCAGGTTTACATACTGTATAAATTCACATACCTTATTGCAGAGATATACATGTAAGAAAATGGTCAGAATAGGGACAGGAAAAACACAAGATGATGCCTCGTCATCTGTTGTCAATATCTGGTCAAGATTGTTTGTGGTATGAACATTTGGTATAAATTTCATGTAAATACGTCAAAATTTGTAGGCATGAGAGCGCTTACAATGTCAATTTTTGGATAAAACGGAGTCATTATTGTGGTCAAAGTCCCATAACTCCAACAGAAAGTATTGACCATTGCTGATATTCAAACTTGACCAAGGTATTGGTGGTATAAACATTTGGTATAAATTTAATGAAAATCCGTCAAAATGTGTAGGCATGAGAGCGCTTACAAGGTCAAGTTTTTGATACAACAGAGTCATTATTGTGGTCAAAGTCCAATAACTCCAACAAAAAGTATCAACCAATGCTGATTTTCGAACTTGACCAAGGTATTAGTGGTATAAACATTTGGTATAAATTGATTGAAAACCATTAAAAATGTGTAGGCATGAGAGCGCTTACAAAAAAGTGAGACGGACGGAAACACGGACGCACGGACACACGGACGACGCCCGGCATTTCTATGTCTCCGCTCCGCGTTGCGGCCGGGGACAATAAAACATCACAATGTAAATATTTAATCAGTTGCAGATAAAAACATCAAATGAATTTTGCCGCTACATCATGTAATCAGCACCCTTTAACATCACATTATTTAATTTTATGTAATGGAACCGCTCCGCTCAAACGTTAGGGGATACAACATGGTATCCAAATTATCCGATATTTTTAAATGCTTATAGATCCAAAATCGCCCTGTATATATTTAAAAATACCATGTCACGTTTCTTTATCTTCAATTTTCATAACACGCGATGCATAGCAATCGGCCTTACTTCCCTGCTTTAAGTTAACATGTTCAACTAAATATGAAATTTTTTAAGTTTTCGCTTTGTTTTCTTGTGTTGTACACATGAACTGTATGCATATTTTCACTATTATATCCTAAAACACTTTTTTTCAATTTTTTTGTTCGGCGTTTAACGATAGTCAACGCGTACTTTGCTATCGCTTTCTTCCAAGATATCGGGCTTCTTTGCTTTGAAAAAATAAGATATGAATACGCATGGAAATAGTGCGCCTGGTAAATGAGCGTGAAAGAAATATATCTGTTTTATCGTGAGATATGTATTCTGAGACGGATAATGCATTTTGTTACATATGCACATTTGGAATAAATTTTCGGAATACATTTCGGAATCTAGTCAAATATTGCGACGGCATGCATCCAATAATTTCTGCAATTTGGCGAACCGATCTCGTGTTCACAATAATCAAAGTACTGAAGGTACTGAAGCACCAGCTAAACTGAGCAATTTGATAAAAAAATGTGCACTTGAAACTGAGATTAGTTTAATGAATCAGTAACAAATGAAAATCATGCAAATAATTGATACTGTGATCGGGAAGCTTCTAACAACAAGTCTGCTTTTTATGCAAGTTGTTAGGTTCTAACATATAAATATGTTACAATGGTCAAAATGGACATGCCACGCAATGTTTATCAATTGAGTAAACTAAGTAATTCGCATAAATATAAATTTTCAATTTTTCAAAAATCAAGAGAGGCTACTAAAGACCCGACCCCGAATCTGAGTGAAATATCTCAAGCGTAACGGAAAAAAGTCCAGAGAAACCATCATTTTGATAAAATTCACAAAGTGAAAGGGGCATAACTCCACTAAAATGCAGTTGACTGGAAGAAAACCCAAACTGGATCTGTAATCATCACCATCATCATCATTATCACTCCTCATATCACATTTTGATCATCAACATGAAGATATCATCATCATCATCATTATCATCATCGTCATTAGCAGCAGCAGTAGAACCCATGCCGTGACAATCACCACCACCATTATATTAATCATTTTCAGAAAACCTCATGTTACATCATTATTATGGTCACATCATCATCATAGCTCTTCGTGCCACATAACTATGTTTCCATTCCTTGTAGCCAAAATCTCCATTGGCTACTAATTTCTGAGGAATTCTTTCAAAAAGTAACCTATTTTAGCAAATTTGTGGGAAAATACTTTAAAAAGGACTATATTTTCACAAATTTAGGAAATTTGGCTACTAATTATTTTTAATTTGTGGAAACCTAGACATAATCATCATCATTATCAGCAGCAGCAGTATTGAATGTCATCATCATCATCATCATCATAATGTCACATCATCAGCACGAAGACATTGGCTTTGTTATCATCATCATCATCATCGTGAATTATTATCATCATCGACAGCAGCAGAACTGAACGTCATCACCACCATCATCATCATAACCACCACCACCATTATCATCATCATCATCATCATCATCATCATCATCATCATACTATCGGCAGTGCTCAGCAGTACTGAATGTCATCATTGCCACCATCATCATCATCGGTAGCAACAGAACTCATGTCACAATCATAATCATCATCAAAGTTCGTCAAGTCACATCGTCATCATCACTATCATCATTCATAGCAACAGAGCTTATTTTTATCACCACCATCACTATCATCTTCTTCATCACGATAATCATTATCATCATCGGCATCAACAGAACTCATGTCATCACCATCATCAACATCATTATCATATCTCCTCGTGTCATATCATCATCATGGTGACATCATCATCATATCTCCTCATGTCACATCATCATTATCATTATATCTCATGTCATATCATCATCATCATGGTGACATCATCATCATCATCATCATTATCGGCAGCAGCAGAACTGAATGTCATCATCATCATTTTTATTGTCATCATTTTCACCAGATCATCATGCCACATCATCATCGACATAGTGTCATCATCACAAAAAAAACTTTCACCATGACCAGCTATTTCCCTTGACTTAAAATTGACAGATTAACCATTGTTGAAGTCATTAATTTTATTCATTAAATTCACAATTAATTTGAAAAATAAAAATAAAAAAAAAAATAAAAATAAAACCTTTGTTTCAGAAATAATTTAAATGTATTTAAAATTATTGTTGAATATATATAAATTGTCCAAGTTAGCTTCAAAAGCCTGAATTGGTATAAACCATCCTGACACAATAAGCTAATAATCTGCACCTCCCAATTACAGAAGTTGTCCAGGCAACTTTCTCTTTCAAAAAAGTTTGTTGACAAGAATTGTGTACAAAGGGGTAAATATTTCTGAATACGATTAATTGAAAATTAATTGATTATTATTTAGACAACTAAAATGTTACAATAAAATTACTTTGAATTTAAGAGAAAATGTAAGAGGAGTTGAGTTCACAAAGTAGGTACCCCCATTCTAATACTTGCTAAAAAGTGACTAAGTTTCAAAGTCTGGAAAAAAGGAGAAAAAAATCTTAAAATATTTCCATAAAGTCAGGTGCACATCTTCAATATATATATAAACATTCTGTGAAGTTTCAAGGCTTTTGGTTGGAAACTGTAAGAGGAGTTGAGTTCACAAAGTAGGTACCCCCATTCAAATACTTGCTAAAAAGTGACTAAGTTTTAAAGTAAAGTCTGGAAAAATGGGGGGAAAATCTTGAAATATTTCCATAAAGTCAGGTCACATCCTCAATATATATATTAACATTCTGTGAAGTTTCAAGGTTTTTGGTTGAAAACTGTAAGAGGAGTTAAGTTCACAAGATTGAAACCATATTTTACCCGCCCTTAGTTTCTGTTCTACTTCACCAACGGTGCTCTAGAAATCGGAAGAACTTAAGAAAGCACAATAACTGTTTTGTTTTCCTGCATATTATATAAATGTGAAATGAAGTAATATGGCTTCATGAAAAGAAATTAAAGGTTGTAAAAACCATGGATTAAACTACTGACAACAACTTTAATCGGATATCCACTGTAAAAACGATCTAATAAGGACTTGTAACAAGGTAAAAAAATTTTATCTGAAAATTTTAAAACATCGTTTTTTCAGTTTTGTTTAGATTTTGATTGTTGTTCTTTCTTGTCGATTTATTTTGTTGATTCAAAATAAACAACTGGAAAAGTATTTAAATGAACATTGATGATGAAATTGTCTGTCTTCGGAGACATATGGTGAGAAGTGGAGTGTGTGCGGAAGATCGAAAGTATGTAGCAGAGATTTGAGAATAAAGCATGTCGTTTTTATATTAAACTGATAACTGAAAAGGACAGGGTGTCATGATCATTTTAAAAGGGGCAAGGGTTACTGCACTAAAAAGGTCAGTCACTACGCTATGTGAATACATTTGAGCAGGGGCTTTGGGTGTCAAATGCAGGCATGCCCCCAAACACATGGCTAATTTGCAAACGAACTACGGTATCAATATCCTACACAACTTCACGAGTCACAAACGATTTATCAACATAGCCAATAACTTGAAAATAAACTTCTTCTTTCAGTTTCGTATCACATTTTTGGGAATAATCTTTGATTTCTACTTTTTTGTTATGCATAATTGCGGTACCGGCAAACTGACAGGAATGAATTTTAATACCCAATGAAAGCGGGAAAATCCTCGTGACGTTATGATGAATATTAATGAACCAGGTCGGGATATCCCAAACACGAAATATTATTGACAATCAATTTTTAAAAAATATATATAATTTATCATCAAATGTGATCCATGTTTAAAGTCATTTAACTTAAAAACTGTTTAATGAGCATACTTTGTGTTTATTTATCGATGTCACTTTGCGTAAATTAAAAAAAAATCCAATATGGCGGCGACTGTAAAACAACCACATGTACAGCACTGTAGGTCAAAAAGAAGAACGTCGGCGCAAACTGACAAGATCGTCATTTTTGTTGGGTTTTCCGAGGGGCGTATACTTAATAGATTTTTATGGTTTTCATCTTAAAATTATCATACAATAGTGAAGAATTAAAATATATATCCAGCAAAAACAATTCAGGACTAATACGCGTATGAATACTTTTTAGATTGGCACATGTTTACATGATGAAAACATTGCTTTCGTAAATTTGTGGGAGACCCAATCACTCAGATTAGAGTTTATACATACCTGGGATACCGTATATGTAAATTCCCGTAATTTCAGTCGAAACGAAGGATTTGATTGGCTGTCAAGGTGAAATGAGAGCGGCGCTAAATACGAAAAAAATCCAACGATCGCTATAAAGCATTCAGCATGGCTGATGCATTAAAAAGTAGTCAGAGAAGTTTGCGTCTTACGATGTAAAATCATAACTTTTTATGAAATAATCAGCAATGGCAGGTTTATTTAATTAATTCTTCGTGAAATCTACGGTAATTTAAATTTATTTTGAAGGGTATGATAACGTATTTTAATGTTGAGGCAATTGTGTCATATTTTAAAACTGTTTATCGATTAGATTTCACTTTAGTGAAAGGGAGATAACTCGTACAGTGTTGTGTGAAAATGACCACATGTGGATTTTAAATACTTCACCATTAACATGAAACGGGAATATTGTGAGTGATAGTCAGCAGTTTGTTAAAACCCAGATTTAACAGATTAATAGTTCGGTAAATGAAATTAACAATTACAAGCTTCAAGACAAATTTACGAGGGCGAATCAATAAGTATCCAGCCTTGCTTATTTCCGATTGAGAACCACATTTTTCGATGAAATTGTCCTCTAGAGTGATGTACATGTATTTACATCAATGGTGTTTAAGTATCATCATCCCAGAATTGAAAAGTCAAGAGTCTTTTCCATTGACCAACTCCTCAACTATCTTCACGACTTCTTTCTCTGACAGGAAATGACGTCCACGAATATCTTTCTTTTAATTTTGTAACTGGGAACTATGCAAATCTGGACTCTTTCGTTATCCTGTTGCAACAAAACAACTTTAGAGAGTTTTAACTCAGCGTTTTTCACGAATAACGGTTCTCAGCAGGTCAAGCAACATTGTGCACTCTAGTTGTTGTACTTTTTTGGGTGAAAAGTCCTGCATCTTTTGCGTCTAAATATACTGAGACGAAAACCTTGGTTAAAAGTTACGTCTTGACCTTCTTTGGCTTTAATAGACCCAGGCCCTAACCGACTTTGAGCTTTCTTTCTCTAGCTCATAATAATAAACCCAAGCCTTAATAAGAGTCATCAGAAGCAAAAGAAAATCATCTTTTGACCTAAACGCTTCAACAAGGCGTCACATACTGGTAAACTGAGTGTCATTTGTTAATCGCTAAGAGATTTGGAGACGCAAATCTTCTGCATAACAGAACGATCATGTAAGATTATTTAAACGCGATCATGTAAAATGCCTGCGTTTTTTCTTCTACTTATCAAGAGTATACCAGATCCCAAACGTTGTTACACGTTTACTCGTCGGCTGCATCCAATGTGCGTCAAGACCTGGATCCAAATTTTAAAGATATGCTGCCGCAGTTGATTTCCTTTACCCAGATTTTAACCTGAGCACAAGATGGTGCAGAATACCTATAAACATCGGTTTACATGCCTTGCATTTCTTTGTAAAACCGACTTATAACCCAATCTTGTTGCTCCTCCACAAAAGCATAATATGTAAACGTTTTACGATAGAGCAAAACTATAACATATGAGAAAACCCCAGGTTCAAAATGAAATTAGTGGAACATGCCACACATTTATCAACGAAATCCGTTATAAACTCAGGTTGATTAGAGATGTTCATCTTATTAGACAATCTATAAACATCCCTTTAAAACATGTGTCAAGACGTCACCGAGCACTGCTGTTTAAGTGGTATCATCAACAATAAAGTATATTAAATGCAAACGTCTTAAATGTTTACTCAACACCTCAAAATAATAACTACTAAAAATACAGAAACTATAATAAAAATAAGTTTGAATAAAGAAGTAACTTATAAATTACTGTAACTTTCAATGCAGATTAAAATGTATATTTACCTAAACTGAAGTAGTTGTTTTCAGACAAATGGCCGATGAACTTATGATCACAAGATTCTCGTTCTGATGGCAACTCTGATGGATAAAAAACATATTCTTCGAGTCCTTCTTCTGCAGCACAGAGTACATGAATGTGGTGTTGATAAACTATTGCGGCTGCATACAAAATAAACGGATCTCCTTCATCACTTGATTCTAAATCCGATATATGTGAATCAATTGTTTTGTTTTCTATCAAAATTGACTTTACCTGAATAAAAATAAATGTAGTTTTTTCTAACACAAAAAATAATTATATTAAGAATAACCTGTTATGGAAAGCATAAACTCAGTAGGAAATACTGTCTAAATTTGCTACAAGTTATAAACTGAAAACCTTCAAAACTAAGGTATACTCCCTCATGCAAGGTATAAAGTTCTGCTCCATATTAACTTTTACCTCAATTTTGACGCCCACGAATGGCTACATTTAAAACTGTATGACAAACATGAATTTATTTTTTCTATTGTTAATTTACTTTTTCTATGCAGCAATATACCTGTTTTATAATTGAGTTAGAAGTCAAAGTATGAAGTAGAAGTAACAGAATCAGTCGTATCTTTTTATTTCAAACTTAGTAAGATGAGATGGAAAGATAGAAATCCATCACATACTTTTGAAATTTAGTATTTTTCAGACATATGGAGTTGAATGATTTAGGTAATCTTCTGAATGTGAATTTAAAAAAAATAACATGGTTCACATTTCTGCAAATCCTTTACAAGCAAAACTTACAAGTATCTTTCGTCCTTTAAAAATTAAAAAAAAACGAAATCTAAAAAAACTCGCCTGTCTTTTGTTTAACGGAAATTGGTATAGTTTCCTTTTCAAATATTCAATACAGTTTGTCTTTATTTTTTCCACAGACTCTTCAAGTAATACTTCAAGTGATGCGTACACCCCAGTCCTCTTCTCATTAGCTATACGTAAACATCTAGCGGCTAATAATTGATCAAATTTGTTTTTATCACAGAGAGGTGGGTACCTCTGGTGTTGAAACACTTCAGTCAAAGCAAACTCTAGAACTGTGTTGTTAATTTCTGTTATTTCTGAAAATATAGTTCAATAACACATGATGATGACTCTACAATCAGAAGTCAGTCTTTTGGATAGATATTTGATATATTTAACCCACCACGTTTTGAGTAGTTTGTTTGACAAAGTAATGTAGGTTATAACACTAAAAGTGGCATTTCAAGACAGTTCAATGATTATATTTGCATTTCGATTTTTTTGAAGTTCATATTTTTGTTTTTTAATCCTAAAAAATAACTATTAAAACTATAATGTACGACATCTATTTCACTGGAATAGTCTCTCAATGACGTCACAAGTATATGTATATTCAGAAGAAATGAGTGATATTACTTTAGCTTTAGTACAAATACTCCTATAATTACATTTGGTCTCAAACAGAGTTTAATTCAATAAAACATCACAATGTAAATATTAAATCAGTTGCAGAAACAAACATCAAATTAATTTTGTAATCAGCACCCTTTAACATTGCGAACACTCGAAACAACGTCATTGTCACATTATTTAATTTTATGTAATGGAACCGCTCAAACGTTAGGGGAGACAACATGGTATCCAAATTATCCGATATTTTTAAATACTTATAGATCCAAAATCGCCCTGTATATATTTAACATCCCATGTCATGTTTCTTTCATCTTCAATTTTGATCACACGCGATGCCTAGCAATCGGCCTTACTTCCTTGCTTTAAGATCTCATGTTCAACCAAATATGCCATTTTTTACGTTTTCGCTGTTTTGTTGTGTTGTACACATTAACTGTATGCATATTTTCACTGTTATATCCTAAAACACTTTTTTCCATTTTTTATTTAACCATGAAAAACAAAATTTACTGAATGGGGTTTAACACCAAAGTCAAATTTTTTTTATTATATCAAGACGTAACTGGCTAAAGCTGAAGTGGTGTGTGTGGAACAGTGTAAACAGCACGCTCAGGACAATATGAAAAGAAAATTCATTAACGTACCTGGCCTGCTGTGATGCAGGTCATCGGTTTTTAGAGTGTCTTCCTAAGGACCCCAACGACATTTTTGAAAGGTTTAATTTATATTATATAAATGCTATCAGAAATTTAGGGTATGACTTTTTACATTCCATAAAAAAATTAACGGGAGAATGGTGATTTATTTTTAAATAAAATGACACAAATAAGATGAAATTGAACGGTTTTTTAAAAAAGGTACAATAATATGTCCCTAGGAAATAGTAATGCATAACCTTTGCTTTCGTCTGACTTAATCATCATTTGATTGCCACATCCTTTCCAAAAATTAACTTCAGAAAAAGTTTAATAAAAAAAGAGAACTTCCTTGTAAAATAAAAAAAAAATTGGACGTACAGAACATACTGCCCACGAAATGAATATTAAAGGTAATATAAGTAGGAAAATTCAAGTGAAAACCGTTTGGTTGAAATGCGTGAAAGAGGGATATAACTAAGAAATTACCTACACAAGAGTGAAGATTCATAAATAAAAATGAAGTATTGATAATTTAAGAGTTTACAAAATATTTGTTGCAATTTTTAAAGAAAATTGTGCAAAAATATTCGTGTTGGGGAAAAAAGCTTACACCTTGTATAACGAATTAATTTTAAACAATGAAAAGATATTAAGATAGTCAACATCATAGAGCAATGCAAAGAGGGCAGAGTTTTTTTAAAGAAATACGAGGTTTTTAAAAACTTGACAATTTACGGTGGAGGTTTTTTATGATTTGTTTTCCTTTTATAAATGCGTGTACCAGGCGTGATATTTATATTCTAAATATAAGGGAAGGGTAAGCACCTCCTATTTAGCTAGCTACACCCGCCACGTGTGGAATCAAAATTGTGTGAAAGAAACATGGCAAATTTATCCAGGACCATATACTAATACTAATAACATTTTAAGGACCATATGCTAATACTAATAACATTATAACACTTATACTGTGTTGGTTCAATAACAAATACATTTATACTTTGTAATTATGCTGTAAATAGTTTTATGTATTAACCGTAAATAATCTGAAAATCCATATACTTTCTTTTTTATGTGTACACCGGAGGTTGCTACTTGCAAATGGGTGAACTGTGTTAGTAATATAATGTTTTAGTGTCTTGATACTCAAACAGAACTTGTTTAATGCATAATAGTCATTGAAAATGGTATCTTGTTTTTGTATTACCTTGTGCAAAATAATCACTGATAGACTTTGTGATTAAACTGATATCTGTTCTGAAGAAAAAAAATTATGAATGTAGTGTTATGCTTTGAACAAATGTAATAAATGTTTAACGTGAAGATGAAGTCACATGAAATTATAGGTCGCCAAAAAGAACTTACACAAAAATATTAAACGAAATTGCATCAGATTTGCATCAGATATGTCCTAAAAGGCATGTTAAAAGGAACTATAACTGGGACCTATTATAAAACCTATTATATACTAAATGACCAGGTGTCGGTCTATCGGGTTCATTACACCTAACCAAGTGGATGTTCACGTGTTTAATCTTATCTACAAGCTTCAAAGTTTTAACTTTGCTTTAGGTTTTTGGTTTGAATATGGATTGGTATATTTGTTTGTTTGTTACTTCTTAATTCCCATGACATTACTTAGAACAAATAAAAGGCGCCTAACTAACTGTTTTTCCCATCAAATCTTCAGAAAAAAATAGTAAACACAACATACCTGTCATTGAAATGCTTAATTTTCCACTAAAATCTTTTATCCATCTGTAAACAATATCAAACGTTTCAGGACTTAAGTCTATTAATTTTTTCTGTATTCGGTTAAGTCTCGCATTCTTCGACAGCTGTTCGCCATCAAGTTCTTCCAGTTTATGATGTCGATTCAAATACTGTTCAAACCTTTGTAACAACGTAACCGTAATAGTACCTTTGACAGTAATTAGTTTGAAGATTTCCTCTATTCCATGTTTAGCTTGTCCACGTTTGGATGTCGCCATTTTTGTGCTTTACAAATGTTTTATTCTAAAATGTTAGAAAAGTAACAATAACAAAAGATGAAAGGAATACCACTAAAGAAGAACATGTGGAACAATGTAAGGCAATCTAAAAAAATGGGATGGCGTTCATCAAAATATTGTTGATACATATAATATCTCTGTATCCAAAACTACCCTGGATATATTTGACATTCAATGGTTCCATGTCCCTTTTATTCTTAATAAATATTTAACATGTGGCGGATGTGGTTAGCTTAACAGGACTTAATTACCCTCCTAAGCACCCGCTCTCTCTTCCCTTGTCAAAATTTAAGTGTTGAACTTAATTTATCAGTTTTTTTACTTTGCTTTGGAATTGCGATTTCGATATAGATTATTTGATTTTGATTATGAATAAGAAGATTGTGCTAAGGTCATAAAACCTGTTGAATCTTTGATAAGCATATTCTTGCAATTCTCCTGCTTTAACAATTTATTTGTAAAAGCGCTTCTGTCGTCCATATCTGTCTTTTAATGAAAATTTGTCTATTAGCGATTGAACATCAACCAAGAAAATGAGACAGGGTACCCCGGAATGGTGAGCACCTCCTGTTTAACTACACCCATCATACATTTAATTAAAATTGAGATTGAACATGTCTATAGTTGTCATAGCTGATTGATTTTAACCTAGTTATAAAATGTATACAGGTTGATATCTAAAAATTTTAGTTGGACTCATAAAACGTAAGTGCATGTATATATAAAAAAAACGTACGTAACTTTTCTCATACTCAGCACGTTATATTTCAGAAATAAACATTAATAGCTAATTACTAATATATCAATTTAAAATAAGTGAGCCTGAATATAGTCTTTATGATTTGAAAATTGTCTCATACTGATAAAATTTGTTTTATATACAGTTCAAATATCAAATATAATCAGTCCAGCTGTATTCTTTGTTAAATATACCATGCGTGTTTAAGTCATTGTGCTGTGAGGTTGCCATTTGTAATGTATGTAATTTAAAACTCAATTGAAAATTCACGTGTTTAACTTAATTCGACATGTTTTTTTCCTGCGGTCTAAAAAATAATATGTGAAAATGTTAGGAAAGATATTAAAATTTGAAAAAAAATCAATGCTATAATCAAAAACAAACATACTAATTCGTGTTCAAATCAATGATAATATAGAAGATAGCGTCACCATGTTTTTGCATTAAATGTTTATGTTCAAATTTCCTTTAACAGTACTAAAACCATTTATACCGGTATCTGTCCAAATAGGAAATTCTATAATAAGTGGTCCAATATTGCAGAAAACACACATTACGAACTTACCGATCAGTAATTCAAGGGACTTAACTCGTACTCTATAGGTAAGATCGTGTCTTAATCGAAAGGATAGCTGTCCACAAGATAAAGATAATTTTCTTTTTTTTCTTATACATTGTATAAAAAATTAGTCTTCACTTTATGAACAGTTCTGTATTAAACACACACGCGCACGCATATTTATATTCTGTGAATAGTTTTTTTCTCCGCTTTCAAGATAAATTAAATTAAACAGATAATATATATTCATTCCAATAAGTTAGTTTTTATTCTGTATGTTTCGCGTACATGTTGCGGCAAGCATTACTCAGCTGCCAATTGTTGGTTTTGCCGTTCAGTAAAATTGTTGAAAGAATCCCTTCATATGGAATCCGGGACTTGATTCAACTTGGATCTAGAAAAATATCCTGATAGCTTATTCGTCGACCCGATAAATGTGATTGCTCACTATTCCGACTGGAATCAATCAATCACCCCCATCAGACATTTGCAAACAAGACACGTGAAGGCAAAACTTCATTCACATGGTTTATTGATCATCAAGCATTATTAAATAAATAAATAAATATTAAATTAATCGTATGACATGGACTTATCAATTTCTCATTAATTATACATATTTAATCATCTATAATCTTTTTTTAAAATATAAGCACAGTATAACCAGTCACCGCAAAATGTTACTACCATATAGAGTATTCACACATCAAATACACATGTTGCAAAAATTTATTCATTATTCAGTACTTCTCAACGCATCTCTTAATACTTCAGCTAGTTTGTCCTTTTTCCTCACCCTTGTTTATATTCTCAATTGCATATTCATCTGAGGTTTCTATTTCCTCATTTATAGGTTTATTTTCCAAATAATTTTTGTTGGTCTGTTTGATTTCTTTTACTAACTCGTTTTTCCTTTGTACATGCAGTTATCATATTAGCTTAATAGTCTTCTTGAGTCCATGTATGCTGATAGAAGAAATAAATGTTGGGAAGTCATTGAAAATAAATTATTATTATTATTTAATAATTTCTTTGTACTTTTAAGTGATAATGAGATGTTTAAAACTATGAGAGAGAGAGAGAGAGAGAGAGAGAGAGAGAGAGAGAGAGAGAGAGAGAATGCATTTGTGATATTATATATTATGACTGACAGGAATTTTAATCTGTAGTACACAATAATGAAGCAGTTTTTCAGATAGATTACTGGACAGCTACATTAATGGATAGAGTTAATTAGCAATATCCGGTTTACAGGTGATTAATCGATATAGGTAATATGCACAAAATCTATCCTCTTTGAGATAGGATCGGTGCCGGGATACACTTCGAATATGCAAAGGGATTAGTATAAAGGGGATTTTCATTTAATGGGGAATGTCCCGCACCTGAATATACAAGCGAGGCATTAATTAAATTTAGAAATATCACCTTTCAGTTAACGATATATCCGTAACTGGTTCTTTTCTAACAAAAATTACTACCAAACCGCGTGGGTAAAAGGAAAAAGAAATAGTCTCGGAGTTACCAGAGTTGCAGACAAAAAGAGCTTTCGAAACATTTATTTATTTAATTAATTATTTATTTATGTATTGATGACAGTTGACATTAAACTGAGGTATAAAACAAATATATACCGCTCTAATAATTTTCAAAAGAATTTTAAAGTAATTTGCCATTGTAGGAAAATTATTTTAAACAAGACAAGATCAACAGTGAAAACTCCATACAATTATCTTCAGCCGTTATTGGGTTATAACAATAAATGTCTCATTTTCAAAATTACATAATTTTACGCAAAAAACGCGTAACCTATTTTTCGTTCAATTTTCATGAAAAACACAATTTTAATGTTCCCAGGTATGCTAAATCTAAATGTATAATCAAAATTTGCCTGCACCTTTTGGTTTCAGAGAAGAAGATTTTTTTGTCTTTTTGCTATTTTTAGTAATGGCGGCCATCTTGTTGAGTGTGGCCAAACCTCGAACACAATTTTTAAAGGCTGTTACCCAGGCATGATAATACCCAAATTTCATCAAATTTGCCCCAGTAGTTTTGGAGGAGAAGATTAAAATGTAATGTTTATACACGACGCACGACGCGAGACGGACGACGGACGACGGAGGGTGATAGATTGCAAAAGCTCATCTGAGCCTTTGGCTCAGGTGAGCTAAAAATCATAATTAAAGAAACATGTGAAATATATAAAACGATGTGAAAGTGTTACATTTTCTATATTAAAAATGTATTTGAAGATCTAAACAAGCATCCCTGTGCAAATTTTCACATATTTTCTATATAAATCTATGCGAAAATATCGTTATCTGTAAAATCATACAAATTTTTAAAGTAATTTTGAAATAATTTGCCATTACCGTAAAATTTCAAAAACATGTCTTAAGAATTAGAATGAAATTGTTGAATCTGGAACGATGTAAAAGTGTTAGACTTTTCCATAAATTTTTAGAGTTTTTGTCGATCAAAGTCAGCCTATTTATGTAAATTCTCACCTATTTAATATATAACTCTATGAATATATGCGTTATCTTAAGGGTTATTTTCCAAGTAGTTTGAAGTAATTTGCAAATATCATAAAATTATTTATTATTAACGACCGGTCAATAGTTGAAGTGAACATTTAAGACAATAATTTTATAATCAATTAATTAATTGCTTATTTCTTGTTTTAATACTATTCAGCATATACAATTACTACACTTCCAAACAAATCGTTTAGCATCATACACTTGTTATTAGAGTGTTAGATAAATTACAGATGAATAACATATTATACCAGTTTTAATGTTACAACAGTAGACGGTCGATTCGGAATACATATCCTCATCAGTAGTGCTCGGAACCAAATTATGAAATTATGTTTATTTTACAATTTTGATATTTATATATCACTGGGACCGCGGGACCATCAATTACATATTAAACCAGTTTCAATTTTACAGCACTAGACGGCCGTTTCGGAAAAAAATTCCTCATCAATAGTGCCTGGACCAAAATTATGAAACCGAAATTATGTTGAAAAGCTACCCAAAGGACCAAAATATATTTTACCAAATTAAGCTAAGGAAATACTTTGCATGAGGGAGTATACCTTAGTTTTTGAGAAATTTAAAATTCAACTTGCAGGAAATTTAGACAATTACAGTTACTCTATATTTCTGACAATAATACGAAATTATTGCCTATTCCTTCTGTTCTCGCCTAAGTTCAGAATTTTAATAATCGGTGTTCCCCATATAGTTTTGTGTTCTTTGGTTCCGCTAGCCGTTGCCAAATATATTTTTAAGTTGTAAATTTCTATCCATTATTTTGATATGGCTATGAATGTCATTGTATATAAGTATTTATATTTGAATAGTTTAAAACTCATTAAACTGACATAATTGATTATGTTTAATAAATCTTTTTATAAAAATGTAGCCATGTGTTAAAACATTACATCTATTATTGAATAAATCTTTCAGAATGCATGTAAAGTTAAAATATACAGTATTTATAATAAAGGTATATTATAAATTGGCTAAATAAGCGTGCATTTTAACATTTAAATTGATGTCGTAAATGTATTACCCTATGTATTTTTCACTGACCAATGGCTTAAACACACATACCATAAAAATTTGTACAAATTAAAATTGTAAATCAATTACAAACATATCGAACCTGGTTAAAATTACAAATTCCAAAAACAAAGTAAAAAGTTTGAAATAAAACACAAACATACCAGTCCATGTTCCAATCACAATCAAAATTTGCAGATTAGATCAAACATGTAAACAAACAGGTAAGTAATTATATTTGTTACAACGAAGTAGGCTGCTTGCAAATAAATTGTTGACTCAAGGATATTGCAAGCTTAGGCTTATCAAGGCCCTTAAAAAGTTTTATGACCGTCATCACAGTATTGTTGATAAGTTTGATGTCTCTGTGTCCAGGATTGTACTGGATATATTTGACGTCTCATAGTTCCATGTTCCTTTCACACAATTTTGATTACACACGTGACGGGTGTAAGTAGCTAAACAGGAGGTGCTTACCCTTCCGGAGCACCCGGCCTCACTTCCCTGGTGGAAGTTCACGTGTCTAACCTAACTTGTCAGTTCCAAAGTTTTTACTTTGCTTCTGGATTGTGATTCGGAAATGGATAAGTATGTTTGTTTTTGATTGCATTTGGATAATCTATATACTATCTGAAAACATTAACATCAGGAATATAAAATTATATATAACCCCAGAACAAAAGTTATGTCACCCCTTATATGAACAAAAGTAATGATACATTCGATACACTCACCCTTCCGGAGCAACCGGCCTCACAGCCCTCGTGGACGTTAACGTGTTTACTTAATTTGCTAGCTTTAACGTCTTATTGGGGTTTGGAAATGGATTGGTATGTTTGTTTTTATTTTGCTTTGGGGTTGTTTTTTGGACATGGATTGGTATGTTTGTTTTTACTTTTCTTTGGGATTGTGATTTGGACATGGATTGGTATGTTTGTTATTACTTTGCTTTTGGATTGTGCTTTGGACATAGATTAATATGTTTGTTTTTTAAATACAAAAGGTCTGCAAACCATTTTAATAATCAATTCAATAAATGCAAAAGAAAGACACTGTTTCTGAACAAAAATATTTTAAAGAAACGTGGTATACTAAAATCATTAAATGATGAGAGAATGGTTTTTTTTTCTGTTGCATAAATACCAGTTAGTACCATGTACAAATTCAGTTTTCAATCAATTCCCAAAAACAATTAAAACAAAATCTACTCTTAAAACTTAAAACTGGGAACATTAGGTTTTAAAAACTCTAAATTATAGTGAGACAGGGGGCACTTTAAATTACGAAGAATAATAACCATAAACAGCAAGAATACCTCGGATTTCAAAATATATTTAAAGTTAATTATTCATTTAACCATGTATTCTCCTTGATATGAGAAATAATAATTTAAGAAATAGTTAATGATAATGTTCATATACTTACCAATTAATGACCGTCAACCCACATCATGAATAAAAGACAGGGATTTACATTCCGAATAAATGTTTTCAGAAATGTTCTAGCTTGTTCAATGTTAGATCTCTTGTTACCTTTGAACTTTTAGAGTTCCAATTAAAATTATATATTTTAAATTTATTATTGTCAAACGAAAGAATAGGTTGAATACGACATGGCCGAGGTTCACCGAATGTATCTGAAATAAATATATTTAAAGTTAATTATACTCCTTGGTTAGACCAGTCATGAATATTTTAATAAATGTGTCTCTGTTGTATTAAATAATAGATGATGGTGTTCATATACTTACCAATTAATGAACCTCAACCCCCATCATGAATAAAATACAATGCTATAAAATTTACGAATGTCTTCAGAAATGTTCAATCTTTTTTAATGTTAGATCACTTGTAACCTTTGAACTTTAACTTCCTGATTGTAATACGAAAGAATAGTTTGCAAATCATGAATTATTTAATAAATAATTGTTTTATTGTATTAAATAAAGGATGATGATGTTCATATACCCCATCATAAATAAAATACAAGGAATTTACGAATGTTTTCAGAAATGTTCAATCTTTTTTAATGTTAGATCGCTTGTAACCTTTGAACTTTAACTTCCTGATTGTTATACGAAAGAATAGTTTGCATACAACACGGCCGAGGTTAATCATTGATTTTATTGTGCTCCTTGATTACACAAATCATGAATTATTTAATAAATGATTGTTTTTATTGTATTAAATAAAGGATGATGATGTCCATATACTTAGTCATAAATAAAAGACAGGAATTTACATTCTGAATAAATATCTGCAAAAATTTGCCAGCTTGTTTAATGTTAGATCTCTTGTAACCTTTGAAATTTTAGAGTTCTAAGTAAATTACATGTTTTGACTTCCTGATTGTCACATAAAAGAATAGTTTGCATACGACACGACCGCCGAGTTTCGCCGAATGTACTTATAGCATTGATTTAAATTGAAATGAAAGAGGAAGAACGAATGTGTTATGTCCACACTACAATTTTGTAGCCACCTCACTCTACTGAGAAGTGAATATTCAAATCTAGTAAAATATCAATAAATAAAAAACAGATATACAAGTCCATGTTAAATCACAATTCAAAAAAGTACAATTTAAAAAAAATACAACTTCAGTCAATAATGTGAAATTCCATCATGGAAGTGAGGCCGGGTGCTTCGTAAATGTAACTACCTCGCATTTGTAATCAAAGTCGATAAGTCGACCATAATTTTCAGTCAAGACCATACCGGTACCTGTATTTGAAATTATCAATCAGACCGTAAACTTTCCACCAATTTTCGTCTGTTGTTCATGTTGTTTAGTTCCATGTTCCTTTCACGCAATTTAAATTAAAAACGTGGCGGGTGTAGCTAGCTAAACAGGAGGTGCTTACTCGTACCTTCCGGAGCACCCAGTCTCACTTCCCTGGTGGAAGTTCACGTGTTAAACCTAACTTGTCAGTTCCAAAGTTTTTACTTTATTTCTAGATTGTGATTCGGACATGGATTAGTATGGTTGTTTAAAATTGATTATTACCGTAATTGTGTATCGGTTAGAATGAATCAAAAACGTAAAAATGGTAGAACACCTCAACCTCAGTATCCATATATACTTTTTCTATTTGGAAGACGTATCAGTTATTCCTTTATTATCATAAATTCAATAAAAGTACATTTTAAAAAAACTGCTGTCTTTTTCACTCAATCAGCTGTTTCAAACAGGGCTCTTACAACCAGACACTAAGACCCTTAACATGCAAAGCAGAGAAATTGTATAAACTAGATTGTTTAGAAACATAAAAAACCTCCTTTTCGCAGTTGCAACTGGAACCACAGTAGTTGGAAAATAAATCTGCAATGGTCTTTCTTGTTTCTGCTATTTATAGGAACAGGAGCCACCTTGGATTTTGGTTGATATGCCAAACACAACTTTTGGATTACTGTTACTTAAGGATTTTTTATGTTGTATTGGGTTAGAATGCAGAGGAGAAAATTTTCAATGATTTGGTTGAAACAAACATCTTATTTGTACACTGCGTAAAATTGGATCAACAAATTATTTTAGGAAAGGTAAATAAATAGGTCATAGCCTAAACAATTGCCCTTGATCTCATTTTGAAGGTAATTACAAGAATATTTCAAAATGAAAACCCCATATCATTATCTGATCAGATAGTCAAGTTGTAACTACTTTGGTATTTTTATATCCATTACCTTGATCTTTGAACTCATGACCTTTTTCTATAGATCAAAATAGTAGTTGTATTAATATCTACAACATTCTAATATACATACCTATAGAAATTGTTAATTCTTTTCAAGATAATTAACCATTTCAGTACGTACTATTTTAAATCTGTGAACTTGGCCTTTGAACTCCTGACCTTAGTCTATATATCAAAATGACAGTTGCACCAATGCCAACAATATTCCAATATACATGCCTATAGAAAAGTTTATAGTGTTCCAGATAATAAATAAAATCAGAAGTGTCAAAAATTAGGTCATGACCCTCACAATTGACCTTGACCACATTTTGAAGCTAATTACTAGAATATTTCAAAACTGAAAACCCCATGTCATTATCTGATTAAATAGTCAAGTTATAACAATTTGAAAATATTTTACGATTTTTGCAAAATTAAACGCAAAAATGCGTAATCTATGTTTTGTCAGAATTCCACGAAATGTACAAACTGAGAGGTTAAGACCATCTCAAAACCAAATATGAAATCAGATTTTGCCTCCAATGAATGGTTCTAAAGAAGAAGATTATTTTTAGGTTTTTTTCTTTTTTTAGTTACGGCAGCCATCTTGGATATCCAATCGCCATGATTTGTATAATCTACAGTTGTACTCTATCAAGGACCTTGCACAGCAAATTATGTTTCAAAAGGCCTGATAGTTTCAGAGTTTTTGCTATTGATGGACGCACGCACGCACCCATGCAAAAAATCGACAAAAAATGCAAAATTATGAATTAAAAATAATTGCAAGCCATGTGTATTTCTTTTCTTGTACGTTTATTAATCTGTAAGCCAAAAGAAACTATATGTGATTGTATCAAGTAGAAATCAGTCAAAATCTCCACGTCAACATTTTCAGTATTGTGACGTAACAGTTGGAAGAACGATCTCATCATTATACCGCGATCATTGCCGTGAAAACAGGTACCTGTGCGCCTTTATCAACAATACACTGCTTAACATGGAGTCAGATATTTTATACACCAAACAAATGAATACTACATTTATACTACATTGACTGAAAAAATGTACTTGACCTAAGGTCCCTGTATTGTTAGAATTTCCGACAATTTTTTCAAATTCAAGTAGGTATGAGCGCATTTACAATTGGGTGATAAGTAAATAGGTACGTTATAAATAGCATCATAACTTTGGTATTCGTTAGAATTTTTTTTGTAAAATTTGTAACAAGATAAAGAATGATTTTTTATATATTTTAAAGACAAAAAAAATATTTTGTGACAATTTGAGATTTCAACCAATTTCTACTTGATAATATCACACATATATATAACAATTGAACTGTTTAGAAATGCGGTTCATAGTCGATAAGAACGCAATTGATATGCAAGCAAACTGAATAACGCGCGTTAGCGCGTTATGATTAGTTTGCCTTGCATATCAATTGCGTTCATATCAAATATGAACCGCATTTCTAAACAGTTCAATTGTTATATTTACGTTTAAAACTATTTTCTTTTCTTTTTCTTGGTTCAAAATCATTTTAGAAATTTTTTATTCCGCGCTTTGTCAACAACGGTTTTCGATTAACGGAACAGCTGATGGAACAGCAGATCCAACTGATCAGCTGTGCAGTTTGGCGCCAGAAATTCTAGGACAAAATAGTGCGTGGAAAAAACAACAAATTGCATACAAAATTTCTACTAAATTGTTCAGTTTTTTTTATTAAATACAATTATTTCGGTAATGACATGAGTAATTCGATATCACGGGATGTAAACAAACTTTATTTTTATGTCAATATAGTTCCGGTTTTGTGTATTTCATATTGTGTATTCATACGCCGATTGTTGTGAATGGAATTCCCGTGATGTCATCAAGGTAGATCTTGCAGTTTATAGCCGATATGAACGCAATTGCTCTGAAACCTTGTGTAGAAGACAGAAAACCGACAAAATGTAAATATATATATATAATATATATATATATATATATATATATATATATATATATATATATATATATATATATATATATATGTACCACGATGGCCGTGTGGTTAAGGTATATTGTCTCAAAATCTATATTCCGAACGTTCATGATTCGGATCACACACTAGCGACGTATTTTAACAACACTTGTACTTTTCACGTTTTATGCACTTTGTATTTATAAGTGGAAAATTGTGCATTTATTTTGGGTTTCATTTAATTAAATATATATTTTGTCTTAATATGTATGCACTTCTCTTGAAAATAACTAGAAATATAACGAATAATGTTTCTAGCATCATTCGGCCATTTAGATATTTAATTGCGTATTCTGTCGGACAGGTTTCCAATCATTAAAATTTTATACTGATCTGTAAAAGGAAGAAAGATTCGCGTATTTTTCACACGTTAAAGAGACACAAGTAAATTTTTTAAAAAATGGAAGAAAAAATCAGATTTAGCCAGATTCGAACCGTTGACCCAGTAACCAACTTACCAATTATGTAGACAACACACTAACACGCTCGGCCACACAGGCTATTGACTTTGAACGTGCTCAAAAATTAACCCATAAATCCTTATTTAAACGTTATCGATACACGTATTTATTTATATTTTTCTCATTTATATATACCTTGAATTTAAAAAAGAATATTTGTGTACTTTTGAAAACAAAAAGAGTTCAAAAGCAAACGTTTATCTTTAATCAAGGACACCCTGTACTTCATAATTGATCATTCCTAATACTTATTTAAATTAAAGGTCAAGCGGCAGGGTCAAACTTGACGAGCTATAAACAAGCAATATTATGTAATATATTGTTGTATGTCCGATGGTGCATTAATGTGCATTATTGTGTGTATGTGATTATGACAAAAGTCTTTTAAATGTTTTAGACCCTAGTACAACAATATACAGATAATTGATCTTGTGCATACAAGACCTTACTTTAAATTTATTATTCGTTCGATGGATTATGTGTCTATATTTTTAATCTTTGTAGAACTTAAATTCTAGATGACGCTTTGACTGTGGTTCCTTTTATGAGTACAACTACGCTATTTAATCCAGTTGTTTGATTTTATCAGAAACGACCCATGTTCAAATCACAATTCTTAACGCAAAGTAAAAACTTTGAAAATTGTCAATTGAATTCAAACATAGAAATTACAGCAGGGAAGTGTGACCTAATGCTACAGAAGGGTAAGCACTTCCTCTTTAGTCAGATGCAAAATAAAATAAGAATATGCGGAACATGGAACTATGGGACGTCAAGTATATTCAGCTTGATTTAATCATTTTCGTAAGAAGTTCATAAAATATGGGGAAGGTTTGATATCAACATTTCTAAAATGAGGGCCATGAAAATTTAGGTGTTTCATATAAACAATATTGTGATGACGGACTTGAAGTCTGAATTAGCAATTAATATTTCAATACTTTTGGATATCAGAATAACCGTTTAATCAATAATTGTTTGTTCATCATTTGACAACTGTACTGAATAAATAATCATTATTTTCATATACTTACCGGTTTAAAAAATTAATCGCCAGCCAACTTCATGAATTATCATACAAACTACCTTTAAAAAATATCTCCATTTTTATTCTATAATTTTAACCTTTGAACTTTCAAAATTCTAAGTAAATTGTATGTTTTGAATTCCTGCTCGTCGTTTGTTCTCGTAAAGAAATATGTCGAAGACAGCCGAGATTCACCGAACGCATGACTTCCGATTTAAATCTAAAAACATTTTTTAAAATGCGATCGATGACTACAAAGAAAGACAGAGAATAACTCGCCGAGAAGACAATAACAACAAACTAGAATCCATCATCAACAACAAACACCCATTGCCAAATCACAACCACGAAAAGAAAGTCAAAACTTGAAAATTAGGCAACACATGTAAAATACTAGGTCGGGTGCTACAAATCTAAAACAAAAATACTAATCCTTGTTCAAATCATAATCAAATAATAAAATTTTAAATCTTACAAACTGGATTAAATACGTGATTCTTCTACAGGAAGGGTAAGCAAGTCTTGTTTAACTAGTTAAATCCACTAATCGGGAATAAAAGGAAATGAAACTATTGGATGTCAAATATATCTAGAGGAATGCAAATAAAAATTTTAATTATACGTTAGTAGTACGCGCATCAGTGTTTGGTCAACGGACCAACAGTGTAATTTCGTCAAATCTTTTTGAACCGGCACTATGTTAATTTGTTATGTACCATAATTTTTGTTATACATATTTTCCAATTTACAATTCAAAAGCAAGGACTAACATATCTAAAATATAAAATTATATCTTCATATTCAACAAAAAGGCAAACATTTCCCTTTCATTCTCAATTTTAATAACACACGTGACTGGTGTAGCTAGCTAAACAGGAGCTCCTTACCCTTCTCTGATGGACGTTCATGTGTGGTAGTATTAATTATATTGAATAATTAGTTAAGTTTTATTTAATTAAGTTCTATTTTAATTAACTGTTTACATTATGTTGTAATTGTGGTGTCCTGTGATGTTGTTTAATATTGTCAGCCATCTTGTATTGTTTTCGCTTTGTGATGTTATCTTCTTCTTTTATAGGAGCACCCAAACTTTAACTGTCATTCACCTGTCAATCAATATACTTACTTACGTCATGTCACATAACCGGTTTGTCCAGTTCTTTACTTTCACCTCATTGGCTATTCTTACATACTGGTCAGTTGTTTTGGCGCTCTTAGTATTTTATCACTCTTTAGTCATTTATGGTCATTGATTGACGTGTTTTTATTAGATCAATATTTCCAACTACTTTAACATCAAAGGTATGTTACATTCATTTACTTATTCATTCATTTATATTTCCCTATTTCTAGTTGCTATATTTTCTTGGATCATGTTCATTCAGTTTCTGTAATTTTCCAGTTGCCACGCCTAGTCGTATTAATGCTATTTTAAAGTATATACTAATATTTTAATAAGTGAGAGAGTGTATAAATATGTTTAACAATGATTAAAGTAAAATATAAAATATAAAAAATATTTAATAATATAACTGGTTAAAAAGTTAGGATAGCGTAAATCGCACCTGCCATTTATTTATTGTTGCCTAGCAATGTAATCCGTTGCTATGGTGTCTATTTCCCCCATATTTTTACATTATTTTCCATTGTAAGTAAAATCCATACTTACAATATATTTTCATATTTTTATTAGGCTACAGTACATAAGTTTTTATAACTCAGAAAATTACCATGTAGGTCGGGACATTCTGGACCACATCTAGGTACGGCAATGCACAATTTTTACGTGCTTTATACACTGTTATGAAGTTACAACAATTTTCAGTTAGGCGTTATGTTTTCTGGAGTATTTTTATTTCTTGATAATATGTTATATTCATTGGTTACAATATAGTTTTTTTATCAATATTTCAAGATATATTTATGTTTTATACACAAAAAAGTAAAGTTATTGTAAAATTATTTCAATTAGAATTCTAGTTCCGGTCGTACTTTTATTGTAACAAGTAATGGTAATATAATATCCACTGTAATTGAACAAGTGACATACAGAGTTATCTCTTTATGCAAATTAATGTAATGGGGTACATCGTGGGATATGTTTGTGTTTTATCATATTGAACTGTATTGTAAGGATTGTTTTGTATTTTTATTTTGTAGAATGTGAAGGTAAATGTCAATGTAAATGCGTATAATATAATATATAAAACAACCCAAGGACGTATTTGTTATTCTTTACCTGGAATAAATACTGTGACACATGTGTTTAACTAAAATTGCCAGTGTCAAAACTTTTACTTTGCTTTGTAATTGTGATTTGGGCATGGATCGGTATGGTTGTTTTTCTTGCTATCAAAATCCATTAGCACTATGACTGTATATGACTGGGCGCCAGTTGCTTCCGGTTATTGTCAAGTTACTTCCGGGATATCAGTTTCACTGTTATTTTGACTCATTCTCCATCTTGTGTGAAACATTATGAGAATTCCAATCTTCACAACGGTGTAGACAGAAAATGTTCCTATGAAAATATAGCCCGTTGTAAATTGTTTTCCTGTTAATGAAGTTTGATTATGTAACCATAATAAAATACCAAATTTTGTATTCGCGAGAAAATTCACCCTTACGCGAATTAAAATAACACTTTGATAACGACACAAGAATGGTTAAAATCGCAATAATAACCACCATCGCGAAATACCAACAATACAATTTCGCATAAATTTTTTAGTCGCGAAAAACCCACGTTTTATAGTAAGTTTTGCTATATTGTATAAAAAATATTGTTTTATAATTAACAAAGACCTCACACAAAATCCGACTTTTTGTAGCGGATATACGATATAATATATTTCAATCTTGGTCTTAGTTACATCTGCTTGCATATAAATTGGTGACCCAAGGATATTCAAGCCTAGGCTTATGAAGATCCTCAAAAACATTCTATGGTCGTAATACAGTATTGTTGATAAGTTCGATGTCTCTATGACGGTTTTCACTAGGTACTCTGGTTTCCTCTATCGTATATGATCAAAAACAAACATACTAATCCATGTCCAAATCACTAAACAGATGCAAAGTAAAAACTTTGGAAGTTAGGTTAGACACGTGAACTTCCACCAGGGAAGTGAGGCCGGGTGCTCCGAAAGGGTCAGCACCTCCTGTTTAGCTAGCGACACTCGCCACGTGTGTAATCAAAACTGTGTGAAAGGAACATGGAACTATGAGACGTCAAATATATCCAGGGCAATCCTGGACACAGAGACATCAAACCTATCAACAATACTGTGATGACGGCCATAAAACTTTTCGAGAGCCTTGATAAGCCTAGGTTTGCAATACCCCTGAGTCAACAATTTATTTGCAAGCAGCCTACTTCGTTGTACAAAGTCCCCGTAGTGGGAATAAGCTCTACCATAGCGTATTAATTAGGAAACAAATACAGCATATGCTGCCTAAAAAAGGAAAGTTGACAATAGAAAAATTCAAGTCATCACGTTTGCATAAAGTTTTAAATGTAGCCTTTCGTGTGCGTCATAATTCAGGTATAGGTCTAAATATGAAGCAGAACTTGAGGAATCAGTCGTGTCTTTTACTTCAAGCTAACTAGAATAGATGACATTTACATAGTCTCCAAATTTAGAATTGTTACGAGACAGAACGTCATCTATATATCTGTTGAGTTAAATAATTTGGTTCTTGTCTCCAGATTTAACAAGGTTCTGCATTAATTCTGCTTCATAAGAATAAAGAAACAAATCAGCAAGCAATGGTGCACAGTTTGTACCCATTGGTATACCGATTGTTTGCTGAAAAACTATATAACCAAACACAACAAATATGTTATCTATCAAAACCTCCAACATTTTGCTGATAGTATCTTCAGTATATTTTTATTTGAAATCCGTATGATGCTTGACGAAATAACCAGAATCCCTGTTCAGCACCAGATATTTGTATCTTGGCTTACCGTAAAAGAAAGGCAAGTAAAGACGTTCTTTCAATTTAGAATGAGGGATAGTGGTGTATAGTGTAGAAACATCAAAGGTTTTTCATACTTTTACTTTATACTTTTTAGATGAGATAAAGTATTAGAAGCAAGATGCTCAAGTAATTCTTTAGAATTTAGAATGACCTGGCCGCCTCGATATAAGTAAAGGAATCTATAATGTGATAAAAATGCCATTTTCCTCTAGTCTTTTCTAATTGAGATGAAATTTGCACACGTTCATTTTAATTATAACGATCTCTAATAGTTTACAGAGTTAAAGTTTTACAAGGTTTTGCAGAGTGAAAAGAAATATTTCAAAAAGAAATTTCAAACATTGTTATCGGACTTGTATATGTACAAAACTAATGTTTACTTACCATATATGTACAGCTCTGTGTCTGTATAGTATGAATTATTCGGTTGAACCAATTTATGTTTTACATAACATCGTAATAAAGCCATATTGTCATTGGTTTTAAATTCTAAAGCCAAGGTGCTCATTCCGTTATACGTGCAATTTCCAGGCGTGATTTGTGAAACTGTGGTTACATTGTTAAACACGTCTGTATTACCTGACCACGGGTGCAGCATTTCCCATACAAAATATCCAGCAGGTTTTCCAAGATTTCCAGAACATGTAAAAGAACCAACTGTTCCAGCAGTTATCTCCCTTTGTAATGATTCATCCATCGATATATAGGGTTTGGAAGGCAAACCTACAATATAAACAGACATATAACGAATGGTGAATTTGTTGAATAAACTCTTAATACAAGTAACAGAATAGTAAAAATTTTGAGGTAATAATTCAATATCAGCTAGCTTAAAAGGAGGTGTTTACCCGTACGGAGCACTCAGTCTCACTTCCCTGATGGATATTCGCGTGTTTAACTTAACTTACCAGTTATTACTTTGCTTTGGGATTGTGATTTGGACATAGATTGTAGGGAGTATGCAATAAACAGTCATTCAAAAACAAATATATCGGTCCAAACACTCGACTGTAGTTACATCTATTAAACATGGGAAATTGCGTAGATAAGTGAAGCCAGTTATTCAGGAATCAAATAGTTCTCTTGGTGTTATTATTCAATATGAAATTTAAAAATTCATAATCACCATATTTACTAATTGCCGTTATGAGTAATGAGAATCATTCCGTAACCTCTAAAATGCGACTGATAAACAACATTGCTACTAGTTAAAAACATAAGTCAGCTTATTAATTTGTACCAGAAACTTCAAACAGGGCAAACAAACCAAATATAAATGAATAAATGAATAAAAATCAAAACCACATTATTTATAAAAACTAACATTTATTCATCCAGTCGCTTCCCTCATAGTAAATATAAAATGATAACTGTTATACGTGGATCACGATGTGTTATAGTTGCTGCTAGTTTGGAGACAAAATTAGCAAAAAAATTGTTATCCGAACTTCAATGATTTCAGCTATGAAATAGTTTGTTAACATTTGGTGGAACTTCAGGAATTTCAGCTATGAAATAGTTTGTTAACATTTGGTGGAACTTCAGGGATTTCATCTATAAAAAAGTTTCTCTATATTGATAGAATTTTTCAGTGAAGAAGGAGCCATTAAGCCATAATTTACATTTCATTTCCGTAATTTTATAATAATATACAAAGAAACGTTGTAGATCTGTTTAATTGATTGATTGGAGTTTTATGTCCTAGTCAAAAATATTTCACTTATATCATGGTGGCACCAGATATAGGTAAGTGGAAGAAAAGAAAGAGCAGTCACTACTTAGTTTAAAGCCTTACTCCCACATACGAAGCAAGCACTCTACCAAATGAGCAAACAAAGTGACTATATTGCGATACGAGAAATAATAAATTGAAAAACAATACAGTGTGGGGTTATGACCTCTGATTACGTAACGTTTAACTATTCGATTACGCCACAGAATGATATCTATTACGTCACGCATTGTTTGATTGGTCAACATCCAAGTCTATTCGCGACGCAACTTTCCTTATTTGGAGTAAGGCTGTTCCACTAATCCTGTGTGTTTGTCGGAATCTTGAATGAAATAATTTATTGTTGCGATAATTTTACATTTCGGACATGCTATCAATATATTTTATGATTGTAAATATAAGAAATAACATTCTATTTGAGTGTATTCATTCGGTATTATAAATGAGATTCAGGAACATGATTCAATATGCTATTCCTGACTCTCATTCATAATACCGAATGAATACACTCAAATAGAATGCTATATCTTAATTAAAATACAGTTAAAACAAATAGGTTCATCTAAAGAAGGTCAATTCCAATTGAAAATATCGTGAGTTGAACATATACCGATATGTTTGTGGTTAATGATAGAGCCATGAAGCCAAATACATGTTTTAATTTAAATTTCCGTTCTTTTGTTTTATAATTTCGGTCGTTTGTTTCGCGCGAAAATTAATACCTAGCGAAAATTATACTAAGTTTATTGTGTTATACTGCAAATTTCAAAAACGCGAAAATTTAACTACATAAAAATATCTAAACTTCCTATTCCGCGAAAATAAATACACGCGAAATTAAGTTAACAGTGTTCATAAATCGGTGGTTCGACAGCCGAGTTTGAACTCCTTTTCGTTAGCTCATTGTTAACCCTTTGACAGGTATATATCTGTCTTTTCGGTTACAAACTATTCATACATTGGTGGCAGGTTCGACAGCTCAGTATTGTCTCCTTTTCGTTTGTTCATTGTTATATTTGACAGGTCTTCACTCTAGCGTTTAGTTGGAGATGTCCATCTAGTCGGTCATCATGGAACATTCAGTACATTCAACAACAATCGACTGTAAACAATATATATAATTGATCATACGATACAAGCCTTTTAATAGTTTAACAGGAGGTACTTACTCTTCCGGAGCATCCAGTCTCACTACCCTGGAGGAAGTTTACGTGTGTAACTTAATTTGTCAGTTCCAAAGTTTTTATTTTGCTTCTGGATAGTGATTCGAATATTGATTAGTATGTTTGTTTTTATTAACGCATAGGTAACAAAAATATGACGAAGTTCGGTCGTCGAATGATAGCTAGTCTATCAAAAAAGCTACAGCTAGATGGATAGCAGACAAAGGGCCCAGATAAGCTGCCACTTTGGCACAAATCTGTAAGCTTAGTGCTAACATTTTGACAGGTCTGTGCTGAAATACATTGCAATCATTATAGACGGCTTGCAAGACAGAAACATCCCAAGTAGGAGAAGCAATACTTCTGTAAAGAACCAAATGGAATGAACCCCTTATTGGCCATGGATTATCGGAAGTGTATATGAAGACTTCATCATTCCAATTAAAACAAAAAAATAATAAAAGTTTGGTAGCTAATGTGTTTGTGCGGAACATTTTGGAAAACGTCAACGTTACAAATTCCTGGAATAACGTCGTTTTTACGGGAAAGCGTCATATTGTGCGATTCCATGTCCATTAGAAACAAGCGTTTCACAGACACATTAAAAGGTATCACGTGTTACAGCGGCGAACTCAAATGATCAAGTTAAACATGTGAACAGGGCTGTGTAACTCGAAGCTTTCTTAGCAGTTACGATCACTTAACTCCGTTGTGTTATATAGGCATTAAGTGATCGTAACTGCTAAAAGAGCTTCGAGTTACCCAGCCCAGGTTTGTTTGTGGTTTATGGTTAAGCGCCTATTAAACATAAAATTAAATACATGTCACAAGTTGAGTAAACAAGAGGCCCATGGGCCTTAACGCTCACCTGAAGAAGAGTACATATCTTATGCAGAGGTTCAATGGTCAATGACATTAATAAAAGAGAATATCAAAATTTTCAGCAGTAAGGGCCAATAATATGCAAGTATTTTTGCAAATTAATTATACATACTACTCCTAAAATAAACCTATTGCATCCAAAGTATTTAATTATAAACAAACATTACAAGTGTTTAAACTTTCATAATTTTACTCCACCTACCTGCTCTTGCTAGTCTTCTCCCTATATTTATGGACCGGCTGGACATGTAATAACTGGTGATCTCAATATAATCGAGAACACTAAATTAAGATCTTTACTTTCAAAAGGTCCTAAATATAGAGAAGCTCAACCTTTTACTTGGGGACAGAATTTCAGACTTGTCATGGATTCTGTTTAAGAGTACGCCAGACGTTGGGCTAAATTAGAAGATGTTGAGCTTGATACCTTATCCGACTGGATAAAGGTTGTGAGATCTTTCGTTAAAACTAGGATTGCCAAACTTAAAGGGTCTATGAGTACTAAACCGTCTTCAGTACTCAAGGATCCAGAAATCAAGGCAATTCTAACAGACATACACAACAAATATGTTGTCCCAGCTGATAAGGCTTCCAACAACATTATTCTCGTTTGTAAGAGATTCTACCTTGAATGTCTTATTAAGGAGCTGGGTTTAGATAGTATATCAAATAACCCTGCATATACTATAATCAAAAACAAACATACTTATCCATTTCCGAATCACAATCCAGAAGCAAAGTAAAAACTATGGAACTGACAAGTTAGGTTAGACACGTGAACTTCCACCAGGGAAGTGAGGCCGGGTGCTCCGGAAGGGTAAGCACCTCCTGTTTAGCTAGCTACACCCGCCACGTGTGTAATCAAAATTGTGTGAAAGGAACATGGAACTATGAGACGTCAAATATATCCAAGGCAATCCTGGACACAGAGACATCAAACTTATCAACAATACTGTGATGACGGCCATAAAACTTTTTTACCAGAGATGAAATTATTTCCAACCATAGGGTAGTTCTAGAGTCTTTCGGTATCAATCTTAAAGAGGAAGATCTTGATCTTCCTTACTTGTATTGGATTCCTAAACTCCATAAAAATCCATACAAGGAAAGATATATAGCAGGCTCATCTAAATGTACTACTAAAACATAATCGGTAACTCTAACACAAATTTTGACAATCGTCAAAGATGGTTTTCAGTCTTGTTCAGAAAAAATTTATTCTACATCTAGAATCAACCTAATGTGGATTCTCAAAAATTCTAAAGAATTACTTGAACATCTTGCTTCTAATACTTTATCTCATGTAAAAAGTATAAAAACATTTGATTTTTCTACACTATACACCACAATCCCTCATTCTAAATTGAAAGAACGTCTTCAAGAAATTATTCACTTGTCTTTCTTCTACAAAAACGGTAAGCCAAGATAAAAAATCTGGTGCTGAACAGGGATTCTGGTTATTTTGTCAAGCATCATACAGATTTCAAACAAAAATATACTGAAGATACCATCAACAAAATGTTGGAGTTTTTGATAGATAACATATTTGTTGTGTTTGGTTATATAGTTTTTCAGCAAACAATCGGTATACCAATGGGTACAAACTGTGCACCATTGCTTGCTGATTTGTTTCTTTATTCTTGCGAAGCAGAATTTATGCAGAACCTTGTTAAATCTGGAGAGAAAACTGTCGCCAAATCATTCAACTCAACATACAGATATATAGATGACGTTCTGTCTCTTAACAATCCTAAATTTGGAGACTATGTAAATGTCATCTATCCTAGTGAGCTTGAAATAAAAGACACGACTGATTCCTCAAGTTCTGCTTCATATTTAGACTTATACCTGAATTATGACGCACACGAAAGGCTACATTTGAAACTGTATGACAAACGAGATGACTTCAATTTTTCTATTGTCAACTTTCCTTTTTTATGCAGCAATATACCTGCTTCTCCTGCTTATGGTGTATTTGTTTCCCATTTAATAGGCTATGGTACAGCTTGTTCCCACTATGGGGACTTTGTACAATTGTTGACTCAGGGATATTGCAAGCCTAGGCTTATCAAGGCCCTCAAAAAGTTTTATGGCCGTCATCACAGTATTGTTGATAAGTTTGATGTCTCTGTGTCCAGGATTGTCTTGGATATATTTGACGTCTCATAGTTCCATGTTCCTTTCACACAATTTTGATAACACACGTGGCGGGTGTAGCTAGCTAAACAGGAGGTGCTTACCCTTCCGGAGCACCCGGCCTCACTTCCCTGGTGGAAGTTCACGTGTCTAACCTAACTTGTCAGTTCCAAAGTTTTTGCTTTGCTTCTGGATTATGATTCAGACATGAATTAGAATGTTTGTTTTTGATTATAATAATCATTATATAAGTATGCTATATATAACATATTTAAAGTCTAGCTACAATATATTATTTATAAACAGCTAAAACATATGTATATTAAAATGTGCATTAGGCCAATACCTACAATATTCCAATACACATGCCTATACAAAGAGTTTATAGTTTTTGAGATAATTAACCATTTAAGTATTCGTTCAATTCTATGACCTTGCCCTTTGAACCTATGACCTTAATTCATATATCAAAATGATTGTTGTGCAAATGCCTACAATATTCCAATATACATGCCTATACAAAAAGTTTACAGTTTTTGAAATAATTAACCATTTAAGTATTCGTTCACGTCTATGACCTTGACCTTTGAACCTATGACCTTCATTCATATATCAAAATGATTGCTAGGCCAATACCTACAATATTCCAATATACATGCCTATACAAAAAGTTTATAGTTTTTGAGATAATTACCATTTAAGTATTCGTTCAATTCGATGACCTTGACCTTTGAACCTATGACCTTCATTCATATATCAAAATGACCATTGTGCCATTACCTACAATATTCTGATATACATGCCTATACAAAAAATTCATAGTTTTGCAGATAATTAACTATTTTGGTATTCTAAGACATATGTAATCTTGACTTCTGAACCCATGACCCTGATCTATGTATCAAAATGATCGTCATGTCAATACCTACAAATAACTGAAAATCCTACGCCATTATCACAAGAAATGTTAAAAAAATAGCTTTTTTTATCAAAGGTCAAAAACTGGGACATGACCTTGACCTTCGACCTTGACATCAATTGGAAGAAAATTGCAAGACAAGATCAACAGTGAAAACTCCATATAATTATTTTCAACCGTTATGAAGTTATAACAATAAATGTCTCATATTAAAAATTATGTAATTTTACGCAAAAAACGCGTAACCTATTTTTCGTCTAATTTTCATGAAAAAAACACAATTTTAATGTTCCTAGGTATGCTGCATCTAAATATCCAATCAAAACTTGCTTGCACCTTTTGGTTTCAGAGAAAAAGATTTTTTTGTCTTTTTCCTATTTTTAGTAACAGCGGCCATCTTGTTGGGCGTGGTCAAACCCCGATTATAATTTTTAAAGGCTTTTACCCAGGCATGGTAATCACTAAGTTTCATCAAATATGGCCCAGTAGTTTTAGAGGAGAAGATTAAAAAGTAAAGTTTACACACGACACACGACGCACGACGGACGACGGACGACGGACGACGCACGACGGACGGTGATAGATTGCAATAGCTCATCTGAGCCTTTGGCTCTTTCTCAGGATAGTATAAAAAAATTGTTTTCCTTAAAAAATAGAAACTTTGCGTTAAAATTTGGCTCGCGTGTCCTTGTAAAAGTGAACCAGTAAAAACAACGGGCTAGCTGGCTAAATTACAAGATTTAGCAATTAGATGTCGAAGCACGACTACCGAGTCGCCGAGATATGAACAGTTAGTGGTCGAGATATGAACAGTTATAGTGGCCGAGAAATGGACAGTTAGTGGCCGAGATATGGACAGTTAGTGGCACAGATATAGACAGTTAGTGACCGAGATATGGACAGTTAGTGGCACAGATATGGACAGTTAGTAGCACAGATAGGACCAGTTAGTAGCACAGATTAGGACAGTGAGTGACCGAGATATGGACAGTTAGTGGCCGAGATATGGACAGTTAGTGGCCGAGATATGGACAGTTAGTGGCCGAGATATGGACAGTGAGTGACCGAGATATGGACAGTTAGTGGCCGAGATATGGACAGTAAGTGGCCGAGATATGGACATTTAGTGGCCGAGATATCGACAGTTATAGTGGCCGAGATATGGACAGTTAGTGACCGAGATATGGACATTTAGTGGCCGAGATATCGACAGTTATAGTGGCCGAGATATGGACAGTGAGTGACCGAGATATGGACAGTTAGTGGCCGAGATATGGACAGTTAGTGGCCGAGATATGGACAGTTAGTGGCACAGATATGGACAGTTAGTGGCCGTGATATGGACAGTTAGTGGCCGAGATATGGACAGTTAGTGGCCGTGATATGGACAGTTAGTGGCCGAGATATGGACAGTTAGTGGCACAGATATGGACAGTTAGTGGCCGTGATATGGACAGTTAGTGGCCGAGATATGGACAGTTAGTGGCACAGATATGGACAGTTAGTGGCCGTGATATGGACAGTTAGTGGCCGAGATATGGACAGTTAGTGGCACAGATATGGACAGTTTAGTGGCCGAGATATGGACAGTAAGTGGCCGAGATATGGACAGTTAGTGGGATATCGACAGTTATAGTACGAGATATGGACGTTAGTGACCGATATATGGACAGTTAGTGGCCGAGATATGACAGTTTAGTGGCCGAGATATGGACAGTTAGTGGCCGAGATATGGACAGTAATGGCTGAGATATGGACAGTTATAGTGACCGAGATATGGACAGTTAGTGGCCGAGATATGGACAGTAAGTGGCCGAGATATGGACAGTTATAACGACCGAGATGGACAGTTATGACCGAGATATGGACATTTAGTGGCCGAGATATGGACAGTATAGTGGCCGAGATATGGACAGTTAGGCCAGGATATGGACAGTAGTGCCGAGATATGGAAGTTATAGTGGCCGAGATATGGACAGTTATAGTGGCCGAGATATGGACAGTAAGTGGCCGAGATATGGACAGTTATAGTGGCCGAGATATGGACAGTTATAGTGGCCGAGATATGGACAGTTAGTGGCCGAGATATGGACAGTAAGTGGCCGAGATATGGACAGTTATAGTGGCCGAGATATGGACAGTTATAGTGGCCGAGACATGGACAGTAAGTGGCCGAGATATGGACAGTATAGTGGCCGTGATAATGGGACGTTATAGTGGCCGAGATTATGGACAGTTATAGTGGCCGAGATATGGACAGTTAGTGACCGAGATATGGACAGTTAGTGGCCGAGATATGGACAGTTAGTGACCGAGATATTGACAGTTAGTGGCCGAGATATGGACAGTTAGTGGCACAGATATAGACAGTTATAGTGGCCGAGATATGGATAGTTAGTGGCCGAGATATGGACAGTTAGTGGCCGAGATATGGATAGTAAGTGGCCGAGATATGGACAATTAGTGGCCGAGATATGGATAGTAAGTGGCCGAGATATGGACAGTTATATTGGCCGATATATGGACAGTTAGTGACCGATATATGGACAGTAAGTGGCCGAGATATGGACAGTTAGTGGCACAGATATAGACAGTTATAGTGGCCGAGATATGGATAGTTAGTGGCCGAGATATGGACAGTTTAGTGGCCGAGATATGGATAGTTAGTGCCGAGATATGGATAGTAAGTGGCCGAGATATGGACAAAGTTGGCGAGATATGGATAGTAAGTGGCCGAGATATGGACAGTTTATATTGGCCGATATATGGACAGTTAGTGACCGATAATGGACAGTTTAGTGGCCGAGATATGGATAGTTAAGTGGCCGAGATATGGACAATTAGTGGCCGAGATATGGATAGTAAGTGGCCGAGATATGGACAATTAGTGCCGAGATATGGATAGTAGTGGCCGAGATATGGACAGTTAGTGGCACAGATATGGATAGTTAGTGGCCGAGATATGGACAATTAGTGGCCGAGATATGGATAGTAAGTGGCCGAGATATGGACAGTTAGTGGCCGAGATATGGACAGTTAGTGGCACAGATATAGACAGTTAGTGACCGAGATATGGACAGTTAGTGGCACAGATATGGACAGTTAGTAGCACAGATATGGACAGTTAGTAGCACAGATATGGACAGTGAGTGACCGAGATATGGACAGTTAGTGGCCGAGATATGGACAGTTAGTGGCCGATATAGGACAGTTAGTGGCCGAGATATGGATAGTAGTGGCCGAGATATGGACAATTAGTGGCCGAGATATGGATAGTAGTGGCCGAGATATGGACAGTTAGTGGCACAGATATGGATAGTTAGTGGCCGAGATATGGACAGTTAGTGGCCGAGATATGGACAGTTAGTGGCCGAGATATGGATAGTAAGTGGCCGAGATATGGACAATTAGTGGCCGAGATATGGATAGTAAGTGGCCGAGATATGGACAGTTAGTGGCACAGATATGGATAGTTAGTGGCCGAGATATGGACAATTAGTGGCCGAGATATGGATAGTAAGTGGCCGAGATATGGACAGTTAGTGGCCGAGATATGGACAGTTAGTGGCACAGATATAGACAGTTAGTGACCGAGATATGGACAGTTAGTGGCCGAGATATGGACAGTTTAGTAGCACAGATATGGACAGTTAGTGGCCGAGATATGACAGTAGTGACCGAGATATGGACAGTTAGTGGCCGAGATATGACAGTTAATGGCCGAGATATGGACATTTAGTGGCCGAGATATCGACAGTTATAGTGGACGAGATATGGACAGTTAGTGACCGAGATATGGACTTTAGTGGCCGAGATATCAGACAGTTTAGTGGGCCGAGATGGACAGTGAGTGACCGAGATATGGACAGTTAGTGGCCGAGATATGGACAGTTAGTGGCCGAGATATGGACAGTTAGTGCACAGATATGGACAGTTAGTGGCCGTGATATGGACAGTTAGTGGCCGAGATATGGACAGTTAGTGCCGAGATATGGACAGTTAGTGGCCGAGATATGGACAGTAGTGCACAGAATATGGACAGTTAGTGGCCGTGATATGGACAGTTAGTGGCCGAGATATGGACAGTAGTGGCACAGATATGGACAGTTAGTGGCCGAGATAGGACAGTTAGTGGCCGAGATATGGACAGTTAGTGCACAGATATAGACAGTTTGTGCCGAGATATGGACAGTTAGTGGCCGATATGGACAGTTGGTGGGCACAGATATGGACAGTTAGTGGCACAGATATGGACAGTTAGTGGCGAAATATGGACGTTGGTTGGCGGGATATGGACAGTTAGTGGCGAGATATGGACAGTTAGTGACCGAGATATGAACAGTTAGTGGCCGAGATATGGACAGTTAGTGGCCGAGATATGGACAGTTAGTGGCACAGATATGGACAGTTAGTGCAGAGATATGGACAGTTAGTGGCACAGATATGGACAGTTAGTGGCCGAGTATGGACAGTTAGACCGAGATATGGACAGTTAGTGGCCTAAATATGGACAGTGGGACCGAGATATGGGACAGGTAGTGCCGAGATAGGACAGTTGGTGACCGAGATATGGACAGTAGTGGCCGAGATATGGACAGTTGGTGACCGAGATATAGACAGTTAGTGGCCTAGATATGGACAGTTGGTTGCAGATATATGGACAGTTAGTGACCGAGATATGGACAGTGAGTGGCCGAGATATGGACAGTGAGTGACCGAGATATAGACAGTTAGTGGCTGAGATATGGACAGTTAGTGGCCGAGATATGGACAGTTAGTGGCCGAGATATGGATAGTTAGTGACCTTCATATGGACAGTTAGTGGCGAGATATGGACAGTTAGTGGGACCGAGATATGGACAGTTAGTGGCCGAGATATAGACAGTTAGTGACCGAGATATGGACAGTTAGTGGCCGAGATATGGACGGTTGGGGCACAGATATGGACAGTTAGTGGCTCAGATATGGACAGTTAGGGCCGAAATATGGACAGTTGGTTGGCGGGATATGGACAGTTAGTGGCCGAGATATGGACAGTTAGTGACCGAGATATGAACAGTTAGTGGCTAAATATGGACAGTTAGTGGCCGAGATATGGACAGTAGTGGCACAGATATGGACAGTTAGTTGCACAGATATGGACAGTTAGTGCACAGATATGGACAGTTAGTGGCCGAGTTCTGGACAGTTAGTGACGAGATATGGATAGTTAGTGGCCTAAATATGCGACAGTTGGTGACCGAGATATGGACAGTTAGTGGCCGAGATATGGACAGTTGGTGACCGAGATATGGACAGTAGTGGCCGATATGAACAGTTAGTGGCCGAGGTATGGACAGTTAGTGGCCGTGATATGGACAGTTATAGTGACCGAGATATGGACAGTAGTGGCCGAGATATGGACAGTGGTGGCCGAGATATGGACAGTTATAGTGACGAGATATGGACAGTTAGTGGCACAGATATGGACAGTTATAGTGCCGAGATATGGACAGTTGGTGACCGAGATATGGACAGTTAGTGGCCGAGATAAGGACAGTTATAGTGGCCAAGATATGGACAGTTGGTGACCGAGATATGGACAGTAGTGGCCGAGATATGGACAGTTAGTGGCCGAGATATGGACAGTTAGTGACGAGATATGAACAGTTAGTGGCCGGCCGAGATATGGACAGTTGGTGGCCGAGATAATGGACAGTTATAGTGACCGAGATATGGACAGTTAGTGGCACAGATATGGACAGTTATAGTGGCCGAGATATGGACAGTTGGTGACCGAGATATGGACAGTTAGTGGCCGAGATAAGGACAGTTATAGTGGCCAAGATATGGACGTTGGTGACCGAGATATGGACAGTTAGTGGCGAGATATGAACAGTTGGTGGACGAGATATGGACATTTAGTGGCCGAGATATAGACAGTTAGTGGCCTAGATATGGATAGTGGTGGCCTAGATATGGACAGTGGTGGCCGAGATATGGACAGTTGGTGGCCGAGATATGGACAGTTAGTGGCCGAGATATAGAGAGTTAGTGGGCCGAGATATGGACAGTTAGTGGCCGAGATATGGACAGTTGGTGGCCGAGATATGGACAGTTTGTGGCCGAGATATACACAGTTGGTGGCCGAGATATGGACAGTTGGTGGCCGAGATATGGACAGTTAGTGGCCGAGATATAGACAGTAGTGGCCGAAGATATGGACAGTTGGTGGCAAAGATATGGATAGTTAGGGCCGAGATATGGACAGTTATAGTGGCCGAGATAAGGACAGTTAGGGCCTAGATATGGACAGTTATAGTGGCCGAAATAGGACAGTTAGTGACCGAGATAGGGAATGTTGGGGCCTAGATATGGCAGTTGGTGGCCTAGATATGGACAGTTATAGTGGCCGAGATATGGATAGTTAGTGGCCGAGATATGGACTGTTATAATGGCCTAGATATGGACAGTTATAGTGGCCGAGATATGGACAGTTATAGTGGCCTAGATATGGACAGTTATAGTGGCCTAGATATCGACAGTTAGTGGTCGAGATATGGACAGTTGTTGGCCTAGATATGGACAGTGAGTGGCCGAGATATGGACAGGTGAGTGGCCGAGAGATGGACAGTTAGTGGCCGAGATATGGACAGTAGTGGCCGAGATAGGATGTGAGTGGCCGAGATAGGACAGTGAGTGACCGAGATATGGACAGTTAGTGGCCGAGATATGGACAGTTAGTGGCCGAGATAGGACAGTTAGTGGCCGAGATATGGACAGTTAGTGGGCGAGATATGGACAGTTAGGGCCGAGATATGGATAGTGAGTGGCCGAGATATGGATAGTGAGTGACCGAGATATGGACAGTTAGTGGCCGAGATATGGACAGTTAGTGGCACAGATATAGACAGTTAGTGACCGAGATATGGACAGTTAGTGGCACAGATATGGACAGTTAGTAGCACAGATATGGACAGTTAGTAGCACAGATATGGACAGTGAGTGACCGGAGATATGGACAGTTAGTGGCCGAGATATGGACAGTAGTGGCCGAGATATGGACAGTTAGTGGCCGAGAATATGGGACAGTGAAGTGACCGAGATATGGACAGTTAGTGGCACAGATATGGACAGTGGTGACCGAGATATGGACAGTTAGTGGCCGAGATATGGACAGTTAGTGGCCGAGATATGGACAGTGAGTGGCCAAGATATGGACAGTTAGTGGCACAGATATGGACAGTTAGTGGCCACAGATATGGACAGTTAGTAGCACAGATATGGACAGTTAGTGGCACAGATATGGACAGTTAGTAGCACAGATATGGACAGTGAGTGACCGAGATATGGACAGTTAGTGGCCGAGATATGGGACAGTTAGTGACCGAGATATGGACAGTTAGTGGCACAGATATGGGACAGTGAGTGGCCGAGATATGGACAGTTAGTGGCCGAGATATGACAGTTAGTGACCGAGATATGGACAGTGAGTGACCGAGATATGGACAGTTAGTGGCCGAGATATGGATAGTAAGTGGCCGGCGAGATATGGACAGTTAGTGGCCGAGATATGGACAGTAGTGGCACAGATATAGAAAGTGTGACCGAGATATGGACAGTTAGTGGCCGAGATATGGACAGTTGGTGGCACAGATATGGACAGTAGTGGCACAGATATGGACAGTTAGTGGCCGAAATATGGACAGTTGGTTGCGGGATATGGACAGTTAGTGGGCCGAGATATGCGACAGTAGTGAACCGAGATTATGAACAGTTAGTGGCCTAGATATGGACAGTTAGTGGCCGAGTATGGACAGTTAGTGGCACAGATATGGACAGTTAGTTGCAGAGATATGGACAGTTAGTGGCACAGATATGGACAGTTAGTGGCCGAGTTATGGACAGTTAGTGACCGAGATATGGACAGTTAGTGGCCTAAATATGGACAGTTGGTGACCGAGATATGGACAGTTAGTGGCCGAGATATGGACAGTTGGTGACCGAGATATGGACAGTTAGTGGCCGAGATATGGACAGTTGGTGACCGAGATATAGACAGTTAGTGGCCTAGATATGGACAGTTGGTTGCAGATATATGAACAGTTAGTGACCGAGATATGGACAGTGAGTGGCCGAGATATGGACAGTGAGTGACCGAGATATGGACAGTTAGTGGCTGAGATATGGACAGTTAGTGGCCGAGATATGGACAGTTAGTGGCCGAGATATGGATAGTTAGTGACCTTCATATGGACAGTTAGTGGCCGAGATATGGACAGTTAGTGGCCGAGATATGGATAGTAAGTGGCCGAGATATCGACAGTTATATTGGCCGATATATGGACAGTTAGTGGCCGAGATATGGACAGTTAGTGACCGAGATATGGACAGTTAGTGGCCGAGATATAGACAGTTAGTGACCGAGATATGGACAGTTAGTGGCCGAGATATGGACGGTTGGTGGCACAGATATGGACAGTTAGTGGCTCAGATATGGACAGTTAGTGGCCGAAATATGGACAGTTGGTTGGCGGGATATGGACAGTTAGTGGCCGAGATATGGACAGTTAGTGACCGAGATATGAACAGTTAGTGGCTTAATATGGACAGTTAGTGGCCGAGATATGGACAGTTAGTGGCACAGATATGGACAGTTAGTTGCACAGATATGGACAGTTAGTGGCACAGATATGGACAGTTAGTGGCCGAGTTATGGACAGTTAGTGACCGAGATATGGATAGTTAGTGGCCTAAATATGGACAGTTGGTGACCGAGATATGGACAGTTAGTGGCCGAGATATGGACAGTTGGTGACCGAGATATGGACAGTTAGTGGCCGAGATATGAACAGTTAGTGGCCGAGGTATGGACAGTTGGTGGCCGAGATATGGACAGTTATAGTGACCGAGATATGGACAGTTAGTGGCACAGATATGGACAGTTATAGTGGCCGAGATATGGACAGTTGGTGACCGAGATATGGACAGTTAGTGGCCGAGATAAGGACAGTTATAGTGGCCAAGATATGGACAGTTGGTGACCGAGATATGGACAGTTAGTGGCCGAGATATGAACAGTTGGTGGACGAGATATGGACATTTAGTGGCCGAGATATAGACAGTTAGTGGCCTAGATATGGATAGTTGGTGGCCTAGATATGGACAGTTGGTGGCCGAGATATGGACAGTTGGTGGCCGAGATATGGACAGTTAGTGGCCGAGATATAGAGAGTTAGTGGCCGAGATATGGACAGTTAGTGGCCGAGATATGGACAGTTGGTGGCCGAGATATGGACAGTTTGTGGCCGAGATATACACAGTTGGTGGCCGAGATATGGACAGTTGGTGGCCGAGATATGGACAGTTAGTGGCCGAGATATAGACAGTTAGTGGCCGAGATATGGACAGTTGGTGGCAAAGATAGGATAGTTAGTGGCCGAGATATGGACAGTTTAGTGGCCGAGATAAGGACAGTTAGTGGCCTAGATATGGACAGTTATAGTGGCCGAAATAGACAGTTAGTGACCGAGATAGGGAATGTTGGTGGCCTAGATATGGACAGTTGGTGGCCTAGATATGGACAGTTATAGTGGCCGAGATATGGATAGTTAGTGGCCGAGATATGGACTGTTATAATGGCCTAGATATTGACAGTTATAGTGGCCGAGATATGGACAGTTATAGTGGCCTAGATATGGACAGTTATAGTGGCCTAGATATCGACAGTTAGTGGTCGAGATATGGACAGTTGTTGGCCTAGATATGGACAGTGAGTGGCCGAGATATGGACAGTGAGTGGCCGAGATATGGACAGTTAGTGGCCGAGATATGGACAGTTAGTGGCCGAGATATGGATAGTGAGTGGCCGAGATACGGACAGTGAGTGACCGAGATATGGACAGTTAGTGGCCGAGATATGGACAGTTAGTGGCCGAGATATGGACAGTTAGTGGCCGAGATATGGACAGTTAGTGGCCGAGATATGGACAGTTAGTGGCCGAGATATGGATAGTGAGTGGCCGAGATATGGATAGTGAGTGACCGAGATATGGACAGTTAGTGGCCGAGATATGGACAGTTAGTGGCCGAGATATGGACAGTTAGTGGCCGAGATATGGACAGTTAGTGGCGAGATATGGACAGTTAGTGGCCGAGATATGGATAGTTAGTGACCGAAATATGGATAGTGAGTGGCCGAGATATGGACAGTTAGTGGCCGAGATATGGATAGTGAGTGGCCGAGATACGGACAGTGAGTGACCGAGATATGGACAGTTAGTGGCCGAGATATGGACAGTTAGTGGCCGAGATATGGACAGTTAGTGGCCGAGATATGGATAGTTAGTGACCGAGATATGGATAGTGAGTGGCCGAGATATGGACAGTGAGTGACCGAGATATGGACAGTTAGTGGCCGAGATATGGACAGTAAGTGGCCGAGATATGGACAGTTAGTGGCCGAGATATGGACAGTAAGTGGCCGAGATATGGACAGTTAGTGGCCGAGATATAGACAGTTAGTGACCGAGATATGGACAGTTAGTGACCGAGATATGGATAGTTAGTGGCCGAGATATGGATAGTGAGTGACCGAGATATGGACAGTTAGTGGCCGAGATATGGATAGTGAGTGGCCGAGATATGGACAGTTAGTGGCCGAGATATGGACAGTTAGTGGCCGAGATATGGACAGTTAGTGGCCGAGATATGGATAGTGAGCCGAGATACAGACAGTGAGTGACCGAGATATGGACAGTTAGTGGCCGAGATATGGATAGTGAGTGGCCGAGATATGGACAGTGAGTGGCCGAGATATGAACAGTTAGTGGCGAGATATGGACAGTTAGTGGCCGAGATATGGATAGTGAGTGGCCGAGATACGGACAGTGAGTGACCGAGATATGGACAGTTAGTGGCCGAGATATGGACAGTTAGTGGCCGAGATATGGACAGTTAGTGGCCGAGATATGGACAGTTAGTGGCCGAGATATGGACAGTTAGTGGCCGAGATATGGATAGTGAGTGGCCGAGATATGGACAGTGAGTGACCGAGATATGGACAGTTAGTGGCCGAGATATGGACAGTTAGTGGCCGAGATATGGACAGTTAGTGGCCGAGATATGGACAGTTAGTGGCCGAGATATGGATAGTTAGTGACCGAGATATGGATAGTGAGTGGCCGAGATATGGACAGTTAGTGGCCGAGATATGGATAGTGAGTGGCCGAGATACGGACAGTGAGTGACCGAGATATGGACAGTTAGTGGCCGAGATATGGACAGTTAGTGGCCGAGATATGGACAGTTAGTGGCCGAGATATGGATAGTTAGTGACCGAGATATGGACAGTTAGTGGCCGAGATATGGACAGTTTGTGGCCGAGATACGGACAGTGAGTGACCGAGATATGGACAGTTAGTGGCCGAGATATGGATAGTTAGTGACCGAGATATGGACAGTTAGTGGCCGAGATATGGACAGTTTGTGGCCGAGATACGGACAGTGAGTGACCGAGATATGGACAGTTAGTGGCCGAGATATGGACAGTTAGTGGCCGAGATATGGATAGTGAGTGGCCGAGATATGGACAGTGAGTGACCGAGATATGGACAGTTAGTGGCCGAGATATGGACAGTAAGTGGCCGAGATATGGACAGTTAGTGGCCGAGATATGGACAGTAAGTGGCCGAGATATGGACAGTTAGTGGCCGAGATATAGACAGTTAGTGACCGAGATATGGACAGTTAGTGACCGAGATATGGACAGTTGATGGCACAGATATTGGACAGTTAGTGGCACAGATATGGACAGTTAGTGGCCGAAATATGGACATTGGTGGCCGAGATATGGACAGTTAGTGGCCGAGATATGGACAGTTAGTGACCGAGATATGAACAGCTAGTGGCCTAGATATGGACAGTTAGTGGCCGAGATATGGACAGTTAGTGGACGAGATATAGACATTTAGTGGCCGAGATATAGACAGTTAGTGGCCTAGATATGGACAGTTGGTGGCCGAGATATGGACAGTTAGTGACCGAGATATGGACAGTTGGTGGCCGAGATATGGACAGTTGTAGTGGCCTAGATATGGACAGTTGGTGGCCGAGATATGGACAGTTAGTGGCCTAGATATGGACAGTTGGTGGCCGAGATATTGACAGTTGGTGGCCGAGATATGGACAGTTAGTGGCCGAGATATGGACAGTTTGTGGCCGAGATATACACAGTTCGTGGCCGAGATATGGACAGTTGGTGGCCGAGATATGGACAGTTAGTGGCCGAGATATAGACAGTTAGTGGCCGAGATATGGACAGTTGGTGGCAAAGATATGGATAGTTAGTGGCCGAGATATGGACAGTTATAGTGGCCGAGATAAGGACAGTTAGTGGCCTAGATATGGACAGTTATAGTGGCCGAAATATGGACAGTTAGTGACCGAGATAGGGAATGTTGGTGGCCTAGATATGGACAGTTGGTGGCCTAGATATGGACAGTTATAGTGGCCGAGATATGGATAGTTAGTGGCCGAGATATGGACTGTTATAATGGCCTAGATATGGACAGTTATAGTGGCCGAGATATGGACAGTTATAGTGGCCTAGATATGGACAGTTATAGTGGCCTAGATATCGACAGTTAGTGGTCGAGATATGGACAGTTGTTGGCCTAGATATGGACAGTGAGTGGCCGAGATATGGACAGTGAGTGGCCGAGATATGGACAGTTAGTGGCCGAGATATCGACAGTTAGTGGCCGAGATATGGATAGTGAGTGGCCGAGATACGGACAGTGAGTGACCGAGATATGGACAGTTAGTGGCCGAGATATGGACAGTTAGTGGCCGAGATATGGACAGTTAGTGGCCGAGATATGGACAGTTAGTGGCCGAGATATGGACAGTTAGTGGCCGAGATATGGATAGTGAGTGGCCGAGATATGGATAGTGAGTGACCGAGATATGGACAGTTAGTGGCCGAGATATGGACAGTTAGTGGCCGAGATATGGACAGTTAGTGGCCGAGATATGGACAGTTAGTGGCCGAGATATGGACAGTTAGTGGCCGAGATATGGATAGTTAGTGACCGAAATATGGATAGTGAGTGGCCGAGATATGGACAGTTAGTGGCCGAGATATGGATAGTGAGTGGCCGAGATACGGACAGTGAGTGACCGAGATATGGACAGTTAGTGGCCGAGATATGGACAGTTAGTGGCCGAGATATGGACAGTTAGTGGCCGAGATATGGATAGTTAGTGACCGAGATATGGATAGTGAGTGGCCGAGATATGGACAGTGAGTGACCGAGATATGGACAGTTAGTGGCCGAGATATGGACAGTAAGTGGCCGAGATATGGACAGTTAGTGGCCGAGATATGGACAGTAAGTGGCCGAGATATGGACAGTTAGTGGCCGAGATATAGACAGTTAGTGACCGAGATATGGACAGTTAGTGACCGAGATATGGATAGTTAGTGGCCGAGATATGGATAGTGAGTGACCGAGATATGGACAGTTAGTGGCCGAGATATGGATAGTGAGTGGCCGAGATATGGACAGTTAGTGGCCGAGATATGGACAGTTAGTGGCCGAGATATGGACAGTTAGTGGCCGAGATATGGATAGTGAGTGGCCGAGATACAGACAGTGAGTGACCGAGATATGGACAGTTAGTGGCCGAGATATGGATAGTGAGTGGCCGAGATATGGACAGTGAGTGGCCGAGATATGGACAGTTAGTGGCCGAGATATGGACAGTTAGTGGCCGAGATATGGATAGTGAGTGGCCGAGATACGGACAGTGAGTGACCGAGATATGGACAGTTAGTGGCCGAGATATGGACAGTTAGTGGCCGAGATATGGACAGTTAGTGGCCGAGATATGGACAGTTAGTGGCCGAGATATGGACAGTTAGTGGCCGAGATATGGATAGTGAGTGGCCGAGATATGGACAGTGAGTGACCGAGATATGGACAGTTAGTGGCCGAGATATGGACAGTTAGTGGCCGAGATATGGACAGTTAGTGGCCGAGATATGGACAGTTAGTGGCCGAGATATGGATAGTTAGTGACCGAGATATGGATAGTGAGTGGCCGAGATATGGACAGTTAGTGGCCGAGATATGGATAGTGAGTGGCCGAGATACGGACAGTGAGTGACCGAGATATGGACAGTTAGTGGCCGAGATATGGACAGTTAGTGGCGAAATATGGACAGTTAGTGGCCGAGATATGGATAGTTAGTGACCGAGATATGGACAGTTAGTGGCCGAGATATGGACAGTTTGTGGCCGAGATACGGACAGTGAGTGACCGAGATATGGACAGTTAGTGGCCGAGATATGGACAGTGAGTGACCGAGATATGGACAGTTAGTGGCCGAGATATGGACAGTTAGTGGCCGAGATATGGATAGTGAGTGGCCGAGATATGGACAGTTAGTGGCCGAGATATGGACAGTAAGTGGCCGAGATATGGACAGTTAGTGGCCGAGATATGGACAGTAAGTGGCCGAGATATGGACAGTTAGTGGCCGAGATATAGACAGTTAGTGACCGAGATATGGACAGTTAGTGACCGAGATATGGACAGTTGATGGCACAGATATGGACAGTTAGTGGCACAGATATGGACAGTTAGTGGCCGAAATATGGACAGTTGGTGGCCGAGATATGGACAGTTAGTGGCCGAGATATGGACAGTTAGTGACCGAGATATGAACAGCTAGTGGCCTAGATATGGACAGTTAGTCGAGATATGGACAGTTAGTGGACGAGATATAGACATTTAGTGGCCGAGATATAGACAGTTAGTGGCCTAGATATGGACAGTTGGTGGCCGAGATATGGACAGTTAGTGGCCGAGATATAGACAGTAAGTGGCCGATATATGGACAGTTGGTGGCCGAGATATGGATAGTTAGTGGCCGAGATATGGACAGTTAGTGGCCGAGATATAGACAGTTAGTGGCCGAGATATGGACAGTTGGTGGCCGAGATATGGACAGTTGGTGGCCGAGATATGGACAGTTATAGTGGCCTAGATATGGACAGTTGGTGGCCGAGATATGGACAGTTGTAGTGGCCTAGATATGGACAGTTGGTGGCCGAGATATGGACAGTTAGTGGCCTAGATATGGACAGTTGGTGGCCGAGATATTGACAGTTGGTGGCCGAGATATGGACAGTTAGTGGCCGAGATAAAGACAGTTAGTGGCCGAGATATGGACAGTTGGTGGCCAAGATATGGATAGTTAGTGGCCGAGATATGGACATTTATAGTGGCCTAGATATGGACAGTTGGTGGCCGAGATATGGACAGTTATAGTGGCCTAGATATGGACAGTTGGTGGCCGAGATATGGACAGTTAGTGGCCTAGATATGGACAGTTGGTGGCCGAGATATGGACAGTTGGTGGCCGAGATATGGACAGTTAGTGGCCGAGATAAAGACAGTTAGTGGCCGAGATATGGACAGTTGGTGGCCAAGATATGGATAGTTAGTGGCCGAGATATGGACATTTATAGTGGCCTAGATATGGACAGTTGGTGGCCGAGATATGGACAGTTAGTTGCCGAATCATAGACAGTTAGTGGCCGAGATATAGACGGTTGTTGGCCGAGATATGGATAGTGAGTGGCCGAGATATGGACAGTTAGTTGCCGAATCATAGACAGTTAGTGGCCGAGATATGGACAGTTGGTGGCCGAGATATGGACAGTTAGTGGCCTAGATATGGACAGTTATAGTGGCCTAGATAAGGACAGTTGGTGGCCGATATATGGACAGTTAGTGGCCTAGATATGGACAGTTATAGTGGCCTAGATATGGACAGTTATAGTGGCCTAGATAAGGACAGTTGGTGGCCGATATATGGACAGTTGGTGGCCGAGATATAGACAGTTAGTGGCCGAGATATGGACAGTTGGTGGCCGAGATATGGATAGTTAGTGGCCGAGATATGGACAGTTAGTGGTCGAGATATGGACAGTTAGTGGCCGAGATATACAAAGTTAGTGGCCGAGATATGGACAGTTGGTGGCCGAGATATGGACAGTTAGTGGCCGAGATATGGACAGTTAGTGGCCGAGATATAGACAGTGAGTGGCCTAAATATGGACAGTTGGTAGCCGAGATATAGACAGTTAGTGACCGAGATATGGACAGTGAGTGGCCGAGATATAGGCAGTGAGTGACCGAAATATGGACAGTTAGTGGCCGAGATATGGACAGTTAGTGGCCGAGATATGGACAGTTAGTGGCCGAGATATGGATAGTTAGTGGCCTAGATATGGACAGTTAGTGGCCGAGATATGGACAGTTAGTGGCCGAGATATAGACAGTCAGTGACCGAGATATGGACAGTTAGTGGCCGAGATATGGACAGTTGGTGGCACAGATATGGACAGTTAGTGGCCGAGATATGGACAGTTAGTGGCCGAAATATGGACAGTTGGTGGCCGAGATATGGACAGTTAGTGGCCGAGATATGGACAGTTTGTGACCGAGATATGGACAGTTAGTGGCCTAGATATGGCAGTTAGTGGCCGAGATATGGACAGTTAGTGGCACAGATATGGACAGTTAGTTGCACAGATATGGACAGTTAGTGGCACAGATATGGACAGTTAGTGGCCAAGATATGGACAGTTAGTGACCGAGATATGGACACTTAGTGGCCGAGATATGGACAGTTAGTGGCACAGATATGGTCAGTTATAGTGGCCGAGATATGGACAGTTAGTGGCCGAGACATGGACAGTTAGTGACCGAGATATGGACACTTAGTGGCCGAGATATGGACAGTTTGTGGCCGAATAAGATCGCAGGTATAAAAAAGATATCGAAATATAGAGAACCAGGTGTGATTTAGCATCAATCCATAAGTTTAGTGAACCACTGCGGTAGCATAGTTGATAGAGTGCTCGCTCCGTGAGTGGGAGGTCGTGGGTTCGATCCCCGGCAGGATTTGACCCAAGACTTGAAAGTGGGTAGTGACTGTTCTTTCGCCAAGCACTCGACATTTCGAAATGAAAGTCACGGTTCTTTCGGATGGGAACTTAAAATAAACGAGGTCCCGTGTCACGGTGGGCTTGGCACGCTAAAGAACCCTGCTGTATAATGCCATCAGCAAAATTTCTGCACCTTCACCTATATAGCTGGCGACGTCTCGATATAAATGAAATATTCTTGAGTGGGACGTTAAACACCATTACTCAACTCAACTCATAAGTTAAGTGTTAAATTTTGGGCAGGCATGTACTATATTTTACGTCCATTCACTGAATAACGAGGAGGTCAGTTCTGCAATTGTGGAGAAATTCATCGATCTTTCCCAGACAACCTTTCTCGAAGCTGCTTTAGGCGGTGTACACAGTAGGAAGCTTAAAACTAAATGGATGATAAAATCAAATCTTGTTGGTTATGGTATGGTAACCCAACAACTTCATCAGCACAAGGGGACGAGGTTGGTCGATCCAGATTCTAAGATTAGCCCCCTTTTGTGCATTATAACTTAACCCTACATTTCTACAAACCTGTCGTATATCTGACTGGGCCAGTGGGGATACGAAGTATGTCGGGGTTCCCGCTTTATCGGTGATGGGGGCTTAAAAAATTACCGCTTCATTAACATTAATTTTACTGCAGTAGGATCTCTCTCTCTCTCTCTCTCTCTCTCTCTCTCTCTCTCCGTGTATACGTACCCACTAGTAACAATATCTGGGTTCTAACTAAGGATAAATACAGACGTTTATACATGTCCCTTCATTTTATGATAACTACATATATATTATCACATCAATATTTAAACAAGTCTTGCGTGACGGAAGTTTTATCTGTATACAAGGCGATTTAAACTGGTTTAAGTAAGGGGTTCATACAACAAACTATAGGTCGCGCACAATAACTTGGCACATCCGGGCTTATTTATTTTGTAAATAAACATTGTAACTCGGACTCATGAAACACGCACATTGAACAACTCGCCAATGTCCATGCTGCACCTTCATACATATTTTTGTTGAAATATAAATATTTATAATATTCCACTTATCTTGGACATTTTCATTTATGTTCTTAATTTGAAACTTTTTTAATTTTCACATGAAATTATTTCATTTCTGCATATTTTTTGTGAAGTTCCACATAACCTTGGAACGAATTGTCTGAAGATATAACAAGGTATTTGTCCTTAACACCTTTAATTTTATAGGATAGGTTACTGTCGTCCTTGGCTCAGTGGTATGTAACATATCTTACTGTTAGTGGACAGCTATATAATTTTGTCACAAGTGAGTTTGAACAATACCGGGTCCATACATATATATTTTTTAATTTTATCTAATTTTGTTTTTAATTTTTATTATAAAAACTTTTCAATTAAAAAGTAAAAGAAATAAATGAATCTATACTAATTATTTAAATGTGCTATCAGGCTAATAATTAATAATTTCTATCTTGTAAATGTATGAACAACCTAAATTTTAAAATTCTTGTGGAAATTATTTCTACCAGAACTACATAACATTTAAAATTAGCACAGGACAAAATTTTAACGTCTCGTTTCATACAGAAATCAAAATATTAGCACTATTTGGGACTAATCACTATTATTAATCCGTACCTCACCGCCGCGTCATACGAAAAAATCAAACTGTAAACCTGTATTAATTTGGAAAAGGATGCCAACATCAATAAATTTTATACTGTGTTTATTCATTTATTTATTGTTTTTTTTTAATTTATTTATTTTATTTATTCATATCTGGGAATAGACAGTTAATATTGTTGTCATGTGCATAATTTTAAATTTAATATTTTTCTCTGTTAAAATTCAAAATGCTCCACATGACGCTGTGCGAAATAAAAAATACAATTCCTCCTTACAAGTGAAATATTTTATGTCCAACAACACAACTCATATTAATGCATTCATTTATAATTTTTATTAATAGATTCAAAATTAAAGTGAATCAAATGTGCCAGTTTCCAATTTGTGATGCAAGAGATTACAGCAGGTGTTTGTTCTAGTTAATAATATAATACAATAGGATATGAATTCGAACATATCATGGCGTTGGGTGGATCTGAGAGTTAAAAGGGACGAGATGTTAATTATTAAGTTAATTGGACCATTAATTAGAACATGCAAACGAGTTGAATGGTCACGCCCTCGTAAAAATGGGAGAATATAGTATAATAGGTATAAGGCGAAAACGAGGCAACACGTGTGATTTTCATAACCGAGAAGATGTCTGAAAATAAAAAGATTGTATTAAATTCACAGGCAAAACAAATTGCCATCAATGTTGTAAAACATTGCTTTGATGAGGCAAAACAAAAATGTCTCATAAATCCCATCAGCTGTCCCTTGGAGAGAGCAAGTGCAATGACGGGTGTGCCGAGGAGAACATTATCAAGATTAAAATCGTTCGGAATAGAAACCAAACAGGCTGATAGAAAACAGAGATCAGATAATTTTTTTATTGATAATTTTGATATCTGCGTAATTAGAAGAACAATAATTAATATGTATTTAAATAAACGCGTTCTTCCAACTATAAATGCTATTCATTCGGAAATAATTAACAAAATTGACTTTAAAGGGGGTAAAACAATTCTCAGAAAATTGCTTAAAGAAATGGGGTTAACTGGAAAAAATGCAGCACAAATAGAAAAATCCTTATGGAAAAACCACATATCGTATCAAAAAGAATAAATTACCTTTGCGAAATTAAAAAACTTAGAGAAACTGGACACAACATTATTTATATGGATGAAATGTATATAAACTCTTCGCACACTGTACCCAAGTGTTGGCAGCTGGATGGGAACGGTTTAAGTGTTCCAATCGGAGCAGGTGACCGTCTGATTGTTGTTGATGCTGGTTCAGAAAAGGGTTTTGTTCCTAATGCAAGCCTTATATATAAAGCCAAGTCATCAACAGGTGATTATCACCATGAAATGAATGTTGAGAATTTCACTAAATGGCTTCGCGAAAAATTAATTTCAAACCTTGAACCAAATTCCGTCTTGGTAGTCGATAATGCATCTTATCATAACGTCCAAGAAGATAAAAAACCAACAACATCGTGGAAGAAAAAAGACATTCAGGAATGGCTCACAAAACACAACATTAAATTTACAGAAGACATGGTTCGCGCACAGTTACTTACAATATGCAAACAACAAATTATTCCACCTTCCTACAGAATTGATTATATATTAAGAGAACATGGACATAAAATTTTAAGATTACCACCTTATCATGCAGACTTAAATCCTATAAAATTAATTTGGGCTGATCTAAAATCATATGTTGCTTCACAAAATTTAAAATTTAAACTTTCGGACGTGCAACAACTTGCAGAAAAACAATTGAAAGACATATCGACAGAAAAATGGAAAAGGTGTGTTGAACACGTAATGAAAATAGAAATTGATTACTGGAAAAATGACATCGCAGTCGATGAAGAAATAGAGAAATTTGTAATAAACTTGGACGATACCGATTCCAGCGAAGAAGACACAGACACAGCAACAGAAGAAGAAGATGAGAAAGAAGAAACATCTACAGTGACGGCCGACGAAGATTCAACCATTTCAGAAGAAGATACGACTGATACAGCTGACGAAAGTTTTACTGTTACCAACTTGCATTGAGCTGCACAATTATAAATTCCAGACACAAAATAAAAACAAAAACAGAATAAGACTAAGACATAAGATTAATAAATAAATAGTTTTGAATTAAAAATTTTCGCAAAGCCATTCAGTAACTTGTTTTAAATATATTCAGCATACATTTCATGGTAGAGAATTTATTATTTGATACAGCAAATAATAAGAAATTATTATTATTATTTTCTATTTTGACTTTTTATTAAATAAATATAGAGTCAAAATAGCACACGACAATATATTGACGATGTTATTATTAATGACATTATTGTTATTAAAATTACTATTATTAATGGGCTTAATCAAACTTTTTTGTTAAAAAAAATGTATCATAGCAGGATAGAACTCTCAACACTTGTCCCCGTTATACACTATGGGCCAAAACATAACATTTATCGAACGAACTGCAATGTTTATTTACAAACTGAAAAACCCCGGATGTGCCAAGTTATCGTGCGCGACCTATAGTTTACACACGAAAAAACTCCTAAACATCAATAGAACGATCCTATGTGACGTCACAGTGTCCACTTTCCAGGTAAATTACCGGCCATTTTGGTAGGCATTAGCAATTGCGTCTTATTAATTCTTTCTAAATTAGGGTGTAAAAAATTTGTCACATCGTTGTTACGGGGACAAAAATCTTATAAAATATATCAAAACATAGTAAATACATTGGCGATATCATTAACTTAAAATCTTACAATCTGTGGTTTGATTGGATATGATCATCTTGTGAGTTACTATGAATGTTTTATCCTCTGGTTTGATTGGAGATTGTCATCTAGCCAGTCACAATAAAATCCTACCATCTCTTGTTTGATTAGAGTTGTACATCCACTCAGTCACTATCAAAATTAACCATCTCTGGTTTGATTCGAGATGTTCTTCTAGTCTGTCACTATGAAATCTTAGCATCTCTGGTTTGATTTGAGATGTTCATCTAGTCAGTCAATATTAAATCTTACAATCTCTGGTTTGATTGGATATTTATCTAGTCAGTCGCTATGAAATCTTACCATCTCTGGTTTGATTAGATATGTCCATATAGGCAGTTCCTTTGAAATCTTAGCATCTCTGGTTTGATTTGAGATGTTCATCTAGTCAGTCAATATGAAATCTTACCATCTCTGGTTTGATTGGATATTTATCTAGTCAGTCCCTATGAAATCTTACCATCTCTGGTTTGTTTGGAGATGTTCATCTAGTCAGTCAGTATGACATCTTATCATTATACACATGCTCATCCATGACAGAATAACAACCCAGAAGCAAAGTAAAAACTTTTAAACTGACAAGTTGGGTTAGACTTATGAACTTTCATCAGAGAAATGAAATCAGGTGCTCCGGAAGTGTTAGCACCTTCTTTTTAGCTAGCTACACCCTCCACGTGTGTAATCAAAATTGTATGAAAGTAACGTGGAGCTATCGGGATTCAAAAATATAAAAAATAGATAAAATGGAAGTGAAAGCAGAAACATGCTTACCGGTTGTTTTATACCTTAGTCAGTTACATCATTAGAATAGTGACAATCACAAAAATAAAAATGAACATTTGTACATAATAATCAAATTTTATAAATTTACAAAACATATCCATTATTGTTAAATTACACATGACAGGTGTTTTTGATAGAAAGGAAGTCCTAATCCTTCCTGAGCATCTTACCTCACTTCACTTGTTGAAGTTCACATGTTTAACTTAACTTTGCGTTTTTCTTAATTTTTACTTAGCTTTCGGAATGTGACATTGACCAGTATGTAAGGGTGTGATAGAGTGACATATAAATAACCAAATAAATAAATAAATAAAGTTAAACCCAGAATTTTATAAATTGCCTAGATTGCGTATCTAAGGCACCCTTATATTTTGTAAAGTGAGATTGAGTCAAGTTTGACCTGGTTGGTTGACCTTTAATTTGAATATTCAAACACTTAGATATTGATTGTGTAATTCAGGGGCTTCATAAAGTCGACATAGAAGGCTAGATTATAGTAATACTTTGTACCGAGTGTTTATGAATGGAAGATGCAGGCGTACCTAAATCACATAATCTATTAGCCCGATCTAATACATATTCAAAAGAAAGGTCAAGCGACCAGGTCAAACTTGACGCACTTTAATTGATAAACTAGAACAAATCAAAACCAAACATACTAATCCATGTCCAAATCACATTCCAGAGGCAAAGTAAAAACTTTAGAACTGACAAGTTAGGTTAGACACGTGAACTTCCACCAGGGAAGTGAGGCCGGGTGCTCCAGAAGGGTAAGCACCTCCTGTTTAGCTAGCTACACTCGCCACACGTATAATCAAATTTGTTTGAAAGGAACATGGAACTATGAGACGTCAAATATATCCATGGCAATCCTGGACACAGAGACATCAAACTTATCAACAATACTGTGATGAAGGCCATTAAACTTTTTAAGGGCCTTCATAAGCCTAGGTTTGCTTTAGCCCTGCGTCAACAAATTATTTGCAAGCATCCTACTTCGTTGTACAAAGCATTTCACACAATGCCGGTAAATGTTAGATGTAGGGAAAGCTTTTCAAGACAAAAGCTAAAAAAATTGGGATTCTATCTTGTACATTTTTAGAATTTTTATAAATAACTTATTAATAATAAGAAGAAAAAATCTCGTAGATACGTGTCCTAATTTTTCAATTTCTACTTCATATAAAAATTTATATCTCAATTTAATGCCAATGAAAGGCAACATTTGCCAAACATCAATTTTTCTTTTGTCAACTTTACTGTTTTCTAAACAGCAATATACCCACCTGTCCTGCTTATTGTGTATTTGTTTCACAATAATTATTAATACGCTATAGTAGAGTTTGTTCCAGCTAGTAGGACTTTATACAACGAAACAAACAACTATAAATTAATTGTTGATGCAGGCATATTGCAAGCCCAGGCTTATTAAGATAGTCAAAAAGTGTTATGTCAGTAATCACAATATCATTGATAAATATGGTGTCTCTATATCTACAGATATATGGCGTTTCCATAGTTGCATGTTTCTTGATTCGCATTTTCTTTCAAAACATGTTGGTGATGTGTATAGTTAGCTTTATAGGCAGTGCTCACCCTTCTAGATCACCCATCTCACACCCCTTTTTGAAGTGCACGCACCTCACTTTATTTGACAGTTTTAGAGTTTTTACTTTGCTTGGGAATTGTGACTTTGATTTGAACTGATGCGTTAGTTTTAATTTGAACATGGTGTGGTGTTTTAATAATGAATACTTAAAATCTCAAGGTTATTACAGGTGTTAAGGTTTCCATTCAGGGTTTTCAACTGGCGGCACTCCTTTTGTTTTGTCTTTTCCAGCAGAACCTGATGTCAATGTATGAGTTTCAGCATTGTTTCGCTTCTCTTTCTGTTTATCGTCTTTTGCCACTTGTGCCTTTTTATTATCTTCTGTGTGCTTTTCTCTCTTACCTTGCCCCTTCTTCATGATTTCTTTAGAATTTGTACTGTCATTCATGCTGGATAAAAAACTTATTTGGCTTTGAAAAGATAACTTATTTTCCTCTAATTTTTTATGCAGTAATATCAAATCTTGTTTTGTAGCGTATTTGCTATCCATCTCACGAATTTCCCCTTTTAATTCTTCAACTAATTGTTTATATTCCTCGATTTCTTTCTTTAGTTTACTGTTCTCTTTTTTGTTTTTTCTGATTTCTTCTTTAAGTTTCTCAATTATTGTCTCATACTCTCTAATCTTTCTTTCTAATTCTTCATTTCGTTTCCTTAATTTTGGATCCGTGCTGTCTGAAATAGTTTATTAAGAATTAATGAAAAAAAGAAACTAATAAATTATAGGCAAAATGCTTTTGTTTAATTGATGTATTTATTTAAATTTTTGTAAATGTTTCCAGAAACCTATGAAGACAAAAAAATTAAAACAACGGTTTGTAATAAAAAAAAATCTTTGTAAATCTAAGAAATGAAATATTCTCTTGTTAGTGAATATATATTTCCGTTAAAAGTGTTTTTTTACATATAGTTTATCACAGATTCTAAGATAGATAGATAGATAGAGATAGATAGATAGATAGATAGATAGATAGATAGATAGATAGATAGATAGATAGATAGATAGATAGATAGATAGATGATAGATAGATAGATAGATAGATAGATATGAGCCTGAAGTGTACAGGGGATATATAGATTATTACATATCATACCAGTGTTAATTTTACAACAATAGACGCCATTTCGAAATACAATTACTCATCAGTTGTGTTTGGACCCAAACTGTGAAACCAAAACTTCTTTAAGATGTTAGGATAAAATCATATTTAACCTAATTTGGCTAGAGAAATACCTTGCATGATGGAGTTTTAGTTTTTAAGGATTTTCAGAATATTACTAGCAGGGAATTTTGAAAATAGTATATTTTTGACAATACAAAATTATTAGCTTCTGTGTTTGTAATGTCCTCGGGGAAGCATCCACCAACAGAGATACCGGTTATGTGGAATATATTATATATTATACCAGTTTTACTTTTACAGCACTAGACAACCAATTCGGAATACAACTCCTCCTCATCAGTAGTGCTTGGACTAAAATTGTGAAACTAAACTTTCTTCAAGACGTAAAAAAGAAGCAAATCATATTTACTCAATTTTAGCAAAAGAAATACTTTGCATGAGGGAGCATATTTTAGTTTTTGAGGTTGCACTAATGATGATACATGTTTTAAATGTAGTTCAGATAGATGTTAACAGTATATTAATGATCTTGATGTTAATGTTGATAAAACCAAAATAAAATGAAGTTACTTTTGGAAGGGAGAAAATTGTCCAAACGTAACAGATTTGTTTAAAATGGTGTTAAAATACAAACTATAAATTGAATTACATATCTTAGTTTAAATAACTATTTGATTTAAAAGGGCAATTATGTGTAACCAATAAGGAAAATCCTTAGCACAAAGGGGAGAAAGTTAGTAGTACTGTACGTCAAACATTTTTGATACTATATATCTAGTAAATACTTTATTGTTCAGCGATCTAGATTGATGTATGACGTATTAAAACAGTCCAGACATATTACTATCGCCTTTAGCACAGTTAACCTAGTCTCATCAGCAAAATGGGGTAGATTACTAGTTCATTTTTTTTAATAAAATTGTTATGGATACTGACAGATATGTTAGGAAGTGCTATGATATGCTATACCACTGAGATAATCAAGGAAAAATTAATTGGGTTAATAAAGTTAAGAAAAAATTATGTTCTACAGAATTTGGCGATGTGTGGTTTAACCAGGAAATATAAAAGTTTTTGTATGTAGACTGAAAGATATTTTCAAACATATGTCTAGTTAATCCAAACTTTCTACATATTACAACTTTAAACAAATTGTGATAGAGAGACATACCTTGAACAAATTACAATATAAATTTAGACAAGGGGAATTTGTAGACGTGGTACTCATATCCTTATGATAAAAGTTGACAGACATAGTAACTTGACAGGGATGACAGAGTTAGTACTATACGTAAAGCAGGTTTTGTGAATATCACTTTCTTATCGTTTGTAAAATCTACGATATTCTTAAAAGGAAATTTCTTCCCTGTAAATACTTTTTAAGCCAAATTATAAGTTTATATTACTTACTAAAACCCGCTTTATATTGGCGCATAGAAATTTTAGCGATTTTGAAATGTCAATTGTTTTATTTTAGCCCAAGTGATTACTTTGATTGGAACCCTAAAATTTACATTTTTACCCAACTGATGTATCAAAAACAAACATACTAATTAATGTCTGAATCACAATCCAGAAGCAATATAAAAACTTTGGAACTGACAAGTTAGGTTAGACATGTGAACATCCACCAGAGAAGTAAGGCCGGGGCTGCGGATAAAATATATTTACCCAAACTGACGTAGTTGTATTCAGACAAATGGCCAATGAACATATGACCACAAGATGCTCGTTCTGATGGCAAATTTGATGGATAAAAAACATATTCTTTGAGTCCTTCTTCTGCAGCACAAAGTACATGAATGTGATGTTGATAAACTATCGAGGCTGCATAAAAAATAAACGGATCTCCTTCATCACTTGATTCTAAATTCGATATATGTGAATGAATTTTTTTATCTTCTTTCAAAATTGACTTTACCTAAATAAAAAATGTAATTTTTATAACACAAAACATAATTATATTAACAATAACATGTTATGGGACACCATAAACTCAGGAAATGCTGCCTAAATTGCTACAAGTTATAATCCAAAAATTCTCAAAACTAAGGTATAATACCTCATGCAAAGTATCACGTTCTGCTTTATATTAGACTTTTGCCTCAATTTCGACACCCACGAAAGCTTTCATTCTAAACTGTATGACAAACATGATAACTTCAATTTTTGTATTGTCAATTTTCCTTTTCTATGCAGCAATATACCTATTCCATTATTGAGGTACAAGTCAAAGTATGGAGTAGATGTAAAAGAACCAGTATTTTTTATTTCAAACTCAGTAAGATAGAAATCATTCACATATTTTTGAATTTTAGTTATCTATGCATCTGTATGTGGAGTTGAACAATTTAGGGAATCATCTGAATATGAATTTAAAAAATTTGAACTTGGTCCTCGTTTCCGCAAACAAAACTAAGAAGTAACATTCGTCCTTAAAAAATTAGAAAAACATTGAATGCAGAGACCATGCAAACGAAATCTAAAAGAACTCGCCTGTCTTTCGTCAAACGGAAATGGTTTCCTTTTCAAATATTCAATACATTTTGTCTTTATTTCTTCTACAGACTCTTCAAGTAATACTTCAAGTGATGCGTACACCCCAGTCCTCTTCTTATTATCTATACGTAAAAATCTAGCGGCTAATAATTGATCAAATTTGTTTTTATCACAGAGAGGTGGGTCCCTCTGGTGTTGAAACACTTCAGTCAAAGCAAACTCTAGAACTGTGTTGTTAATTGCTCTTAAATCTGAAAATATAGTTCAATAACACATGATGATGACTCTTCAATCAGAAGTCAGTCTTTTGGATAGATATTTGATATATTTAACCCACCGCGTTTTGATTAGTTTGTTTGACATAGTAATGAAGGTTATAACACTAAAAGTGGCATTTCATGATAGTTTAATGATTATAATTGCATTTCGATCTTTTTGAAATTCATATTTTTGTTTTTTAATCCTGAAAAAATAACTATTAAAACTATAATGTACGACATCTATTTCGATGGAATAGTCTCTCAATGACGTCACAAGTATAGGCATATACAGAAGAAATGAATGATATGACTTTAGCTTTAGAACAAATGCTCCTATAATTACATTTGGTCTCAAACAGAGTTTAATTTAATAAAACATCACAATGTAAATATTTAATGAGTTGCAGAAAAAACATCGAATGAATTTTTCCGCTACATCATGTAATCAGCACCCTTTAACATCGCACACACTCGAAATAACGTCATTGTCACATTATTTAATTTTATGTAATGGAACCGCTCAAACGTTAGGGGAGACAACATGGTATCCAAATTATCCGATATTTTTAAATGCTTATAGATCCAAAATCGCCTCTTCAATTTTGATCACACGCGATGCATAGCAATCGGCTTTACTTCCTTGCTTTAAGTTCTCATGTTCAACCAAATATGCCATTTTTAAGTTTTCGCTTTGTTTTGTTGTGTTGTTCACATGAACTTATATGCATATTTTCACTATTATATACTAAAACACTTTTTCCATTTTTTATTCAACCATGAAAAACAAAATTTACTGAATGGGGTTTAACACCAAAGTCAATTTTTTTATTATATCAAGACGTAACCGGCTAAAGCTGAAGTGGGAGAAACTTTGAATTTTGTGTGGAACAGTGTAAACAGCACGCTCAGGACAATATGAAGAGAGAATTTTTAACGTACCTGGCCTGCTGTGATGCAGGACATCGGTTTTTAGAGTTTCTTCTTAAGGACTCCAACGACATTTTTGAAAGGTTTTATTTATATTATATTTAATGCTATCATAAATTTAGGGTATGACTTTTACATTCCATATAAAAGTTTAACGGAGGAATGGTGATTTATTTTTAAATAAAATGACGCAAATAATGTGAAATTGAACGGTTTTTTTAAAAAAGGTACAATTAGGAAATAATAATGCATAACCTTTACTTTCGTCTGACTTAATCATCATTTGATTGCCACATCCTTTCCAAAAATTAACTTCAGAAAAAGTTTCATAAAAAAAGAGAAGTTCCTTTTAAAATAAAAAAATATAAATAAGACACACAGAACATACTGCCCACGAAATGAATATGAAGTAACAATATTTAAGAAACTAGTAACGATCAATATCAAACAATAATCCATGTCCGATCACAATTTAGAAGCAAAGTAAAAACTTTGAGGTCGGGTGCTCCGGAAGGGTAAGCACCTCCTATTTAGCAGGCTACACCCGTCACGTGTGGAATCAAAATTGTGTGAAAGAAACATGAAACAATGGGAAGTCAAATTCATCCAGGACCATGTACTAATACTTATAACATTTTAAGGACCATACACTTATACTATAGTCCAAACACATTTTCAGTGATGAAAAAACATGTTTTGAATAGATGGTGTGATTCAAACTTAGATATCTCACTTGATATAACTCCAATAAACTTGAAATTTCACACGTGTTATTGGAACATATTTTTTTATATTTAACATTATAACACTTATACTGTGTTGGTTCAATAACAAATATACTATGTAATTATGCTGTAAATGATTTTATATATTTACCGTAAATAATCTGAAAATCCATATACTTTCTTTTTTTATATGTACACCGGATTTTGCTACTTACAAATGGGTGTAATGTGTTGGTAATATAATGTTTTAGTGTCTTGATACTCAAACAGAACTTGTTTAATGCATAATAGTCATTGAAAATGGTATCTTGTTTTGTATTACCTAAGACAGTTGATTTAGAAACTGGTAAACTTTAACCTGGTGATGGACTTTGCAGGTATTTTACGTGCAATCGATGGACTGTTTGGAACCTATTTAGCCACCAATTGACTATATGGAATAAATCACTGATGGACTGTGTGGAATAAAATCGCTGATGGACTGTGTGGGACATGTTTAGCCACCAATGAACTGTGTGGAATAAAATCACTGATAAAATGTGTGGAATAAAATGACTGATGGACTGTGTGGAACATGTTTAGTCACCAATGAACTGTGTGGAATAAAATCACTGATGGACTATGTGGGACATTGGCTAAAACTTCAATAAACATAGCCATTTGAGTCATACAAGTTGATTTAAATACATGTACATTCATATGAGTTTACTGGAGCTTTCACTACAAAATGGAATTTATACAGCTGAAAAGCTTACACTTGCAATGCAACATTCAAGTTCAATCAACCAGCAACAAACCATAAAAAACACTAAAAAGTGAAACACAAGAGGCAATGTCACTTAAATTGCCAGTTTGAGACCACTGATTATAAATTACCAAAAGTCATGTAGAATTAGAAGGTCAGTTATTGCACTCCTAATAAACTAAGAAGTCAACCTATTCAACTTGTCACAATTCACAATGCCCAATTCTCTTTCTTTTAAGTATGCAGATAAAACTGGAATGTGCATTTGCATATGGTATTCAAACTAACAAATGAGGAAAATAATTTCTAAACCCAAAACTGAAACAGTATATGACTGGCTAGTTAAATCTCAAATTTAAAATGCAACCAATAATAAATTAAATTTGTTTACTAAAATGCTACTTATGGATATATTGCCAGGTTTTAAAACCTATATGTTCAAATGGCATAGACTGCATACTCTATCATTGCTTCAAGACTGAAAGGGAGATACATATGCTAACCACATACATTGTATATCATAAAAATAATTAAACTTCCAATTGAATAGATGAACCATACAAACACCAAAAAAGTTAAAGGTAAAACAATCTTCTTTTTCTCCTCAAGTATTGTTTTTGAAAATTTTGCAAAGGTGTGGTGACACTGGTTTTGACTTTTGAAACAGCTCCATACATGTGCAATGTGTGTATCAAAAACAAACATACTTATCCATTTCCGAATCACAATCCAGAAGCAAAGTAAAAACTTTGGAACTGACAAGTTAGGTTAGACACGTGAACTTCCACCAGGGAAGTGAGGCCGGGTGCTCCGGAAGGGTAAGCACCTCCTGTTTAGCTAGCTACACCCGTCACGTGTGTAATCAAAATTGTGTGAAAGGAACATGGAACTATGAGACGTCAAATATATCCAAGGCAATCCTGGACACAGAGACATCAAACTTATCAACAATACTGTGATGACGGCCGTAAAACTTTTTGAGGGCCTTGATAAGCCTAGGCTTGCAATATCCCTGAGTCAACAATTTATTTGCAAGCAGCCTACTTCGTTGTACAAAGTCCCCGTAGTGGGAACAAGCTCTACCATAGCGTATTAATTGGGAAACAAATACACCATAAGCAGGAGAAGCAGGTATATTGCTGCATAAAAAAGGAAAGTTGACAATAGAAAAATTGAAGTCATCACGTTTGTCATAAAGTTTCAAATGTAGCCTTTCTTGTGCGTCATAATTCAGGTATAAGTCTAAATATGAAGCAGAACTTGAGCAATCAGTCGTGTCTTTTATTTCAAGCTCACTAGGATAGATGACATTTACATAGTCTCCAAATTTAGGATTGTTAAGAGACAGAACGTCATCTATGTATCTGTATGTTGAGTTGAATGATTTGGCGACAGTTTTCTCTCCAGATTTAACAAGGTTCTGCATAAATTCTGCTTCGTAAGAATAAAGAAACAAATCAGCAAGCAATGGTGCACAGTTTGTACCCATTGGTATACCGATTGTTTGCTGAAATACTATATTACCAAACACAACAAATATGTTATCTATCAAAAACTCCAACATTTTGTTGATGGTATCTTCAGTATATTTTTGTTTGGAATCCGTATGATGCTTGACAAAATAACCAGAATCCCTGTTCAGCACCAGATATTTGTATCTTGGCTTACCGTTTTTGTAGAAGAAAGACAAGTGAATAATTTCTTTAAGACGTTTTTTTCAATTTAGAATGAGGGATTGTGGTGTATAGTGTAGAAAAATCAAATGTTTTTATACTTTTTACATGAGATAAAGTATTAGAATTACATATTATACCAATTTGAATTTTACAAGAAGAAGCAAGATGTTCAAGTAATTCTTTAGAATTTTTTAGAATCCACATTTGGTTGATTCCAGATGTAGAATATACTTTTTCTGAATAAGACTGAAGACCATCTTTGACGATTGTAATAGTATACAATATATTTTTATTTAATGTACTTGTTTCAATTTTTCTATAGCTAGGTCTGTTTATGCCTATTTCTGCCTGCACATTTTAAATATGTTATTAATTGATTTTGTTATGGCAAGCAAAAACATCCATCAAACCTGAAATCTGGTTTACAGTATAACCTTTGTATAAAAAAGCATCCAGGGGACTGAGCAAAAGTGGTAGACTTTATATAGAGGGTCACATTAAACATGTATTGTTGATACTGGTATACAAATGAGTGAAAATAATACCTCTAAAATACCTTTTTATAAATTTTGTTAAAATCATTTTATTATTATTTTTAAAAAATAATTATTTAGAATTAAATATAGAAAATATTTAAAAAGTTCATTATAATCTTAATGGACTGTACATCTGATTACATGGTTAGAATTGATCTATCAGTATACACTTGACTAATGTCCTTGTTTCTTAAGAAGCAGGGTGTCACTAATTAAAACAAAAGGTATAGTAAACATACTACCACTAAATAACGAAGAGTAGTTAATCCAATATTATAAATAGGTTACACTACCACTAAATAACGAAAAGTAGTTAATCCAATATTATAAATAGGCTACAAGCATGTAATTTGCTTTATGGTGATATAGTTATTTAATTATAATAACGAATACTAGTTATACTTTCTGATCTAATGACTTCAGTCATTGACATGAGAATAAGGACTTCACAAATTTATTCCATAATTTTTTACTTATTATAACTCAACTATACATTTTAAAACACATATATATATATTTATTATATAATCTACTCAATAATCCATGTAATACGGTCTTACAATAAAATCGTATTGAAAGAGTGTGACGTCATAAAAGCATACAAGTCATTCCAGAGTGACGTCACACGATTGACCTAGTTCACAGATGTTTGTTTCATTTGACACTGTTTGTTGATTCTAATTTAAGCTGATACTTTTGTACTTTTCTTCTACAAAGAAGATACATTGTATTTAAATTGAAAATGTTTGTTTTGTTTTTGTATCCTGCAGACAGACTATTGTTTACTTATAATATTTCAGCAGGATTACTTTTGGCGCATGTACACAGTTACGTGAACTAATTGTGTTTCGGTCAATCAGCTGTTTTCTTACAATGAGAAGACAAGTTTTAAATCTACAAAAAAACCGTTTTATGGGATTATATAATAAATAGAATCTTGCATTCGTGTTTATGCAATATTGAATTTATTAAACTCGTTGAATAAATTCAATATTACATCAACACTCATGCAAGATCCTCTATATATTAATTATATATTTCTATTCTTAATGCATTAAGAATTGTATATTAATTACAATGTACTTCGTTTTTTGCATAAACTTTTAGACTAAAATTAAAAAAAAAAAAATAAAGTTGATTGAAAAAGTAGACTTTATACACAAGTTCAGTAGTCATTTGGGACTGTGAGGGTGGTCTTTATTCACATTAGACAGGTGAAATATATATAAGGGTCATTTTATAGTAAAATCCATTGGATATACTTCATATTGGTTCCTATAGACAGGTGGACTTTATAGCAGGTTATACTGTTTTGCAAAATTTATTTTACCACTCATTTGTTATTTACTATGAATTAGGATAGAATATTTATGTGAACATTCAGTTGGACACAGTTACATATGTAATTACATATTATACTAGTTTTAATTTTACAGCACTAGACGGCCGTTTCGGAATACAATTCCTCATCAGTAGTGCTTGGACCAAAATAATGAAACCAAAATTATTTTGAAGATGTTGAAAAGCTATTTAAAGATTCAGTCTGTATGGTGGTAATATATCCATTATGGATAAATGACTCCTTGGAGAATATATTGGTTGCATTGATTGTGAAGCTTATTTTATGACTTATGACTTTGTTTCAAAATATGCTCGAATGAACATCTCTCTCTCTTCTCTCTCTCTCTCTCTCTCACACACACACACACACACACACACACACACAGAGTTCGAAAATGCAATAAAAGAGAGCCACCTCTTGATACCGTCTGCATGCAGGGTTTGACATTAACGTAACCGATCAGTGTTTGGATTATATTACTTTGTCTAAGGATTTTTATTGGAAACTTTAAAAAACATGGTGGTTTGAACATGTGACTTAATGATTCTCCCAACCGGTATCGCGTGAATAGGATCATTTTCAACTTGACATTGGACCATTGATCATCACGGGGGCAGCCATATTTGTTTACATTGACAACCAAATGTACCATCCAGATATTCGCTGTATTAAGACATTTACACTTGATGCACCAGAAAGATTTTAGGTCTTATTTAATCCCGGGTGTGTTACTGTATGTCTTACAAAAGATCGAGTGATAATTTTCTTTACACAAAAAGTGTCCAAGTTTTGAAGATTGACAAAAAAATGTCCTATTGTTTCAGTCATGACATCGATTGGCGTCAAGAAATCGAATTTTGTGTGTGAATAATAATGTTCTATATCAAATTTAAACTCAAATTTCAAAATATTGGTTATTCCGGTATATATTCCACTGGTGCACAGTGCTTAATTTTATTTTATAATATTTCGCCGTTTGTTTAAATGCGTGTAACTTTTTCGGCCAATCCCAATTTTCAAAACGGTGGAAAGATAAAAAAAATTGTAAAACCGAAACACAATTCTCGGACAAAGCCGGGTTGGCGTTCCTACTGCTAAGTTACTGTAAATTTCAATGTGGATTAAAATTCATATTTACCTAAACTGAAGTAGTTGTTTTCAGAAAAATGGCCGATGAACTTATGATCACAAGATGATCGTTCTGATGGCGACTCTGATGGATAAAAAACATATTCTTCGAGTCCTTCTTCTGCAGCACAAAGTACATGAATGTGGTGTTGATAAACTATCGAGGCTGCATAAAAAATAAACGGATCTCCTTCAACTCATCTCCTATCACTCCGATTCTAAAATCCGATATATGTAAACGAATTGTTTTGTTTTCTTTCTTTCAAAATTGACTTTACCTGAATAAAAATAAATGTATATATTTTGTAACACAAAACATAATTTAAGTAACAAATAGCATGATATTGGATACCATAAACTCAGTTGGAAATACTGTCTATATTTGCTACAAGTTATAATCTGAAACCCTCAAAACTAAGGTATACTCCCTCATGCAAGGTATCAAGTTCTGCTCCATATTAACTTTTACCTCAATTTTGACGCTCACGAAAGGTTACATTTAAAACTGTATGACAAACATGATTTTTTCTATTGTCAATTTTCCTTTTCTATGCAGCAATATACCTGTTTTATAATCGAGTTAGAAGTCAAAGTATGACGTAGATGTAAAAGAATCAGTCGTATTTTTTTCAAACTTAGTAAGATGGAAAGATAGAAATCATTCACATACTTTTGAATTTTAGTATTTTTCAGACATATGGAGTTGAATGATTTAGGTAATCTTCTGAATGTGAATTTTTATTTTTTTTTTTTTTTTTTTTTTATATTTATTTTTTTTTATTCACATTCATCATATCATATTTTAACAATACTCTAACATCTATATATATATAATACAATATAAACTTACATAATGAATGTGTTTTTGAGAGAGAAAGAGAGAGAGAGAGAGAGAGAGAGAGAGAGAGAGAGAGAGAGAGAGAGAGTAAGTAATAAGTAAGTAAGTAAGTAAGTAGTAGTAAGTAAGTAATTTATTATAGTGACATGTGCATCAAATACAATAGTAAAGTATAATCAATAACATAAAGTAGCACCCGGCCCAAAGGACCTGTAAGTCACTCAAACATATAAATCCATAGAACAATATTAACAGAGAGATAGAGAGAGAGGGGGGAGAGAGAGTATTTACGTAAATATCACAATTGGTGGTTGAATAGTTTTAAAGCCATTCAGTACAATGTAACATCGATGTCCAGACTTTATAAATAGATATAAATTTAAGTTATTACAATATTGTGGAATTGTTGCCATTCTTTCATAAATTTTTCTAGATTATTTCTGCTTGTAGCGATGTTTTTTTCAATATTGTACACATCAGCCAAAATATACTTAAATGAATCTATTGACAGGGATTTGCCAAGACATCTAGTTTTATAAATATAATATTTTATATGGACTATAATCAAATTTTTTATTCTGTTATTTAAACTAAAGTCTCCTAATATAAAATGAAGTTTTGTAAAATCTAATAGTATGCTGTTTTGTAAAAACCAGGTATCTACTTCTTCTAAAAAATTTTGCACATATTCACATTCCCAGAAGAGATGTATAACAGTTTCATTACTTTGTTTACAAAAAGTACATTTTGGATCATTTCTTAAATTAATCTTAAACAAAAAGGCGTTAGTACCGATTATATTATTAACAATTCTGTATTGAAACCATTGCAGTTTTGTACTTGATGTTGTTGAAAAAATTAATTTATAGATTTCTTTCCACGTTTCTGTATTTAAATCTTCAAAGATTTCTTGCCATTTTAACCTTGCGGTTGGTATCATATTATTTTGCTTCAAGATTTTGTACATGTCTTTTGAACCTTTCTTACTGATAAAAAATACTTTTAAATTCACTGGAATAAATGGATTTTCAACTTTAGAAACAGGCGCTTGATTATTCTTTTTCAACATACATTTCACCGATGAAATTATACCATTAAAGTCTACAAAATTTATATTACAATTAAAACAATTGTTAAAACTTTTGAGGTCTAAAAAATTTCCATCTATATCGAGTAAGTCGTTAACAAATTTAACACCTTTCTCGTATAATTTTCTAAAAAACATGGATTTATTCCCCTTTTTTATGTAACTATTGTACCAAAGAAAGTTTTCAGAAGGTTGCTTGTAAGTTTTTAATGTGTGACATGTTTTAATTAACAATAACCATGCTTTAAAGACGTCAATCCAAAAATTGTTTTTTATCTTTTCAATATTTTCAGTTATAAAGTCCTCCCCAACACTAAGTAATTTGTGGATATCTATTTGAGAATTCAGAATTTCTTTCCAACTGCTTTCTTCATGTAGCAGCCTCCTTATCCAAGTAGTTTTAAGAGCATTTATATAAGAAATCAAATGAACCATTTTTAACCCTCCCTCTTCGTACTCTTTTATTAAAACATCTCTTTTGACTCTACCAGTAGGACTATCCCATATGAAGTGATATAAAATTGTATTAAGTTCAGTAATAATTTTCTGGTTTGGATTTGGTAATGAAATAAATAAATGGTTTAATTGTGAGATGAGGAGTGTTTTTATCACTGTGATTTTTCCAATCGGAGTGAGATTTCGTTTTTTCCATGACTTTATTAACATCCGTACTGTATTTAATTTCTGGTCGAAGTTAATTTTGGTAATTTTATCTATATCTACATCAAATATAATACCAAGTAATGTAAAACGAGTATTGCCCCAGTGTAAGTCATAGTCTATACATAGTTTCTCTTCACTGTATTTTTTATTTCCTATCCAAATAATTTGAGTTTTATCATAATTTATTTTAAGACCCGAAATGTTTGCAAAAACATCAAGTTCGCATAAAGCTTGTCGTAACGAAAGTTCAGATCCGTCCAATATAAGACAAGTATCATCTGCAAATAGAGATATTTTAGATTCAGTAAGATTTGTTCTAATTCCTTTTATTTTCAAATTATTTCGAATTTTTATTGCTAAAATCTCAACACATAGTAAAAAGATATATGGTGACAAAGGGTCCCCTTGTCTACAGCCTCTTTTAATTTGAAAGAAGTTTGTTAAATTCCCCCTTGTGTAACTGCAGATTTAATATCTTTATAGAAACTAGAAATCCATTTTCTTATAGAAATTCCAAAATTAAAAAGAGTTAATACTTTGTCTAAAAAGGACCAAGAGATTGAATCGAAAGCCTTTTCGAAGTCCACTAATAATAATAACCCAGGAATATCATTGTATTCAGTATATTGCATTATATCGTATATTAGTCTAGTATTTTCTCCAATATATCTCCCTGGAATGAAACCCGTTTGTTCTTTACCAATTATATTATTTAAAGTCGGTTTAATTCTGTTCGCTATAACCCCTGAGCCTATTTTATATACCGTATTAAGAAGAGTAATTGGGCGCCAATTTTTCAATAAGTGTTTAGATTTTCCTTCTTTTGGTATACATGTTATTATTCCCTCCCTTTGTGTTACTGAAAGTTGTCCATTTTTATACCCATAATTTAAAGATCGAATAATAAAGGGCCCAATGTCATTCCAAAATACTTTAAAAAATTCAACAGTAAAACCATCAGAGCCAGGACTTTTATCATTTTTCATATTCTTTAATGTATATAAAGCTTCTTTTTCAGTAATAACACCTTCTAAACGATCAGATTCGCTTTTGGTTAATTTTGAATAGTCACAATTGTTGAGATAGTCGTTTAAATCTACATCTAAAATATTACGGTTTTCAGAGTACAGATTACTATAAAAACTTCCAATTTCTTTCAAAATTTCTTTTTGATCAGTTATGATATCTCCGTTATTTTTTTCTATTCTAGGTATAATTTTATTCAAATAATTTTTTGTTTCCAAGTTGCAGAAAAATTTTGTTGGTTTTTCGCCCTCTGTTACCCATTTAACTCGCGATCGAACGATAGAACTTTTGATTTTTTCTTTTCTGACATTCTCTAATTGTACCCGTTTACCCTCTAATATACCAAAATTTTGATCATTTAAATTTTCTTCCAAGTATTTTATTTCATCCATCAATGTTGTCTCTTGATTTTCTTTTTGTTTTTTTACATAACTCGCGTATGAAATAGTTTTACCCCTGATTTCCATTAATAAAGTTTCTAAAAATAATTGATCATTAATATTGAATTGAACGGAGTCAAGTGGTATTTTATCAATATTATCTAAATCATAGACTGGGATTGCATATTGTAATTTGATTTTACTTATTAATTCTTTTATTGTTTTAATGTATTGTAAGTCATATAATAAAGAATTGTTAAATTTCCACAATCCTCTTCCCCTAATAAATTCGTTCAACGTCATTTGTAATTGGACTAATGAATGATCTGAACGATAACCTGGTTTTATAAAAGCTTGAAATGTATCTGTCGATAAAGTTTCACTTAATATGAAGAAATCCAATCTCGCTTGTTTTAGAGGGTTTTTTCTTCTCCAAGTATATCTTTTCAAATTTGGATTAAGCTCTCTAAATGCATCTATGCAATTATTTTCCTGAATAAAATCTAATAATTTGTTTCTGGCATTTGGGTTATTTGTACGAATGTAATTGAATGAGTCTAAATCAGGGTCCAAGCAAAGATTAAAGTCACCACAGATAATAAAATTGTTATTTCCAAATTCAGCAATTATTTCAAAGATATTGTTATAGAAAATCGGGTCATCTTTATTAGGGCCATATAGGTTTACAAGAGTTATTTTTCTCTGCTCAACAAAGATTTCGATTGCAATATAATTTCCATTTTTATCATGTGATTCTTTTAACAATTCAAATTCAAAATTATTTTTAAAAAGTATACAAACACCCCTTGCATTTGACCTAAATGAACTGAAAACACATTTATAACCCCATTCCTGTTCTATCGACGAATTAATTTCAAAGGTGAAATGTGTATCTTGTAAACAATATAAGTTATAATCAAGTGAATTTAGATAGTGAAATACATCTCTTCGTTTAAGTTTGTCTCCCAGACCTTGGCAATTTAATGATAAAATTTTCAAAGTCATGGCGGCAGGGGTCTAATTTTCAAACCACCTATTAAAGTATTTACTATAATTGAAGGGATGGACAAGAAAGAAAGTGAGAAGGAAGAATTAGAGAAGAAAAATGTAGACTGAGAGATTAACATGATAGAATAGTAAAGGGAGATAATTTGATAGAGAAAGAAGTGTGTCTTATGACGGGATATAATGGCAATATTCTCCAGTTTATTTTCCGAACTAAAAGTTATTTTGCACCGTGATATGATGGATTATTGATATAAAATATAAATCTATACACCTTAAATTTGAATACACATACAAAAGCATGTATTTGTACCATACATACTGTCATATACCACCTTCTGAACTCAATCATAAAATACACTAAAAAATGGTAATATACCATTTTTTAGTGTATTTCATGATTAAATTTAAAAAAATGGTATATGACAATACCTACCCAATGTACATCTATCACTATTGATTTAATACAAAAATACACATACTTGTATTAAAAATGAATACCTATTGAACATATGTGAATGTGAATTTAAACAAAATAACATGGTTCTCATTTCTGCAAATCCTTTACAAGCAAAACTTAGAAGTATCTTTCGTCTTTTAAAAATAAAAAACAATTAATGCAGAGATCATGCAAACGAAATCTAAAAATAACTCGCCTGTCCTTGGTCTAACGGAAATGGTATTAGTTTCCTTTTCAAATATTCAATACATTTTGTCTTTATTTCTTCCACAGATTCTTCAAGTAATACTCCAAGTGATGCGTACACCCCAGTCTTCGTCTCATTAGCTATACGTAAAAATCTAGCGGCTAATAATTGATCAAATTTGTTTTTATCACAGAGAGGTGGGTACCTCTGGTGTTGAAACACTTCAGTCAAAGCAAACTCTAGAACTGTGTTGTTAATTGCTCTTAAATCTGAAAATATAGTTCAATAACACATGATGATGACTCTACAATCAGAAGTCAGTCTTTTGGATAGATTTTTGATATATTTAACCCACCGCGTTTTAAGTAGTTTGCTTGACATAGTAATGTAGGTTATAACACTAAAAGTGGCATTTCAAGACAGTTTAATGATTATATTTGCATTTCGATCTTTTTGAAATTCATATTTTTGTTTTTTAATCCTGAAAAAATAACTATTAAAACTATAATGTACGACATCTATTTAGCTGGAATAGTCTCTCAATGACGTCACAAGTATAGGCATATACAGAAGAAATGTGTGATATCACTTTTGCTTTACTACAAATGCTCCTATAATTACATTTGGTTTCAAACAGACTTTAATTTAATAAAAGATCACAATGTAAATATTTAATCAGTTTCAGAAAAAAACATCGAATGAATTTTGCCGCTACATCATGTAATCAGCACCCTTTAACATCGCGAACACTCGAAATAACGTCATTTTCACATTATTTAATTTTATGTAATGAAACCGCTCCGCTCAAACGTTAGAGGAGACAACATGGTATCCAAACTATCCGATATTTTAAATGTTTATAGATCAAAAATCGCCTTGTATATATTTAAATATCCCACGTCACGTTTCTTTCATCTTCAATTTTGATAACACGCGATGCATAGCAATCGGCCTTACTTCCTTGCTTTTAAGTTCTCAATTTTAACCAAATATGCCATTTTTCAATTTTCGCTTTGTTTTGTTGTGTTGTACACGTGAACTGTATGCATATTTTCACTGTTATATCCTAAAACCCTTTTTTCCATTTTTTTATGTACGGCGTTTCACGATAGTCAACGCGTACTTTGCTATCGCTTTCTTCCAAGATATCGGGCTTCTTTGCTATGAAATTATAAGATATAAATACGCATGGAAATAGTGCGTCTGGTAAATGAGCATGAAAGAAATATATCTGTTTTATCGTGAGATATGTATTCTGAGACGGGTAATGCATTTGGTTACATATGTACATTTGGAATTAATTTTCGGAATACATTTCGGAATCTAGTCAAATATTGCGACGGGATGCATTTAATAATTTCTGCAATTTGGCGAACTGATCTCGTGTTTACAATAAAAAGTAGTTTTTTATGTTTTTATTTAACCATGAAAAACAAAATTTACTAAATGGGGTTTTACACCAAAGAGAAATTTTTTAATTATATCAAGACGTAACCGACTAAAGCTAAAGTGGTAGCAACTTTGAATTATGTGTGGAACAGTGTAAACAGCGCGCTCAGGACAATATGAAGAGAGAATTCTTAAACGTAATTCTTTACCAGGCCTGCTGTGATCCAGGACATCGGTTTTTAGAGTTTCTTCCTATGGACCCCAACGACATTTTTGAAAGGTTTAATTTATATTATATTACTGCTATCATAAATTTAGGGTATGACTATTTACATTCCATAAAAAAGTTTAACGGGAAATGGTGATTTAGCTTTGAATAAAATGACGCAAATAAGATGAAATTGAACGGTTTTTTAAAAAATAATATGTCCCTAGGAAATAGTAATGCATAACCTTTGCTTTCGTCTGACTTAATCATCATTTGATTGCCACATCCTTTCCAAAAATTAACTTCAGAAAAAATTTCATAAAAAAGAGAACTTCTTTGTAAAATAAAAAAATATAAATGGGACGCACAGAACATACTGCCCACGAAATGAATATTAAAGGTAATGTAAGTAGGAAAATTCAAGTGAAAACCGTTTGGTTGAAATGCGTGAAAGAGGGATATAACTAAGAAATTACCTACACAAGAGTGAAGATTTAAATTATCAATTTCTACTTTATTTTTATTTATAAATCTTCACACTTAAGTAGGTAATTTCATGATTATACCCCTCTTTCATGCTTTTCAACCAAATGGTTTTAACTTTGATTTTTCTACTTATATTAACCTTAAGTAACAATTCACATCAAACATAATACATGTTTGATTACAATTTAGAAGCAAAGTAAAAACTTTGGAACTGAAAAGTTAGGTTAGATACGTGAACTTCAACCAGAGAACTGAGGCCGGGTGCTCCGGAAGAGTAAGCACCTCCTAATTAGCTAGCTACACCCACCACGTTTGTAATCAAAATTGTGTGAAAGAAACATGGAACAATGGGAAGTCAAATTTATCCAGGACCATATACTAATACTAATAACATTATAACACTTATACTGTGTTTGTTCAATAACAAATACATTTATACTTTGTAATAATGCTGTAAATGATTTTATGTATTTACCGTAAATAATATGAAAATCCATATACTTTCTTTTTTATGTGTACACTGGATGTTGCTACTTGCAAATGGGTGAAATGTTTTAGTAATATAATGTTTTAATGTCTTGATACCCAAACAGAACTTTAATGCACAATATTCATTGAAAATGGTATCTTGTTTTTGTATTACCTAGGACAGCTGGTTAAGAAACTGGTAAATTTTAACCTGGTCATGAACTGTGCAGGTATTTTAAGTGCAATCGATGAACTGTTTGGAATCTATTTAGCCACCAATTGACTATGTGGAATAATTCACTGATGGACTTTGAGCAATAAAATCACTGATGGACTGTATGGAACCTGTTTAGCCACCAATGGACTGATTTGGAATAAATCACAAATGGGCTGTGTGGAATATATCACCGATGGACTGTGTGGAACCAGTTTAGCCACCAATGGACTTTTTTAGAAAAAATCACAAATGTGCTGTGTGGAATAAATCACTGATGGACTGTGTGGAACCTGTTTAGCCACCAATGGACTGTTTTGGAATAAATCACAAATGGGTTGTGTGAAATAAATCACCGATGGACTGTGTGGAACCTGTTTAGCCACCAATGGTCTGTTTTGGAAAACACAAATGTGCTGTGTGGAATAAATCACTGATGGACTGTGTGGAACCTGTTTAGCCACAAATGGACTGTTTTGGAATAAATCACAAATGTGTTGTGTGGAATAAATTACCTATGGACTATGTGGAGCATGTTTAGCCACCAATGTACTGTTTTGAAATAAATCACAAATGGGCTGTATGGAATAAATCACCGATGGACTGTGTGGAACCTGTTTAGCCACCAATGGACTGTTTTGGAATAAATTACAAATGTGTTGTGTGCAATAAATCACTGTTGGACTGTATGGAACCTGTTTAGCCACCAATGGACTGTTTTGGAGTAAATCACAAATGGGCTGTGTGGAATAAATCACTGATGGACTGTGTGGAACCTGTTTAGCCACCAATGGACTGTTTGTGAATAAATCACAAATGGGCAGTGTGGAATAAATCACTGATGGACTGTGTGGAACCTGTTTAGCCACCAATGGACTGTTTTGGAATAAATCACTGATGGACTGTGTGGAATAAATCACCAATGGGCTTTGTGGAATAAATCACCAATGGACTGTGTAGAACCTGTTTAACCATTGATGGACTGTGTGGAATCTGTTTAGCTATCAAAGGACTGTGTGGAATAAATCACTGAGGGACTGTGTGGAATCTGTTTAGCCACCAATGGACTTTGTGCAAAATAATCACTGATGGACTGTGTGATTAAACTGATACCTGTTCTGAAGAAATGTTTTTATGAATGTAGTGTTATGCTTTGAACAAATGTAATATATGTTTAACGTAACGATGAAGTCACATGAAATTATAGGTCGCCAAAAAGAACTTACACAAAAATATTTAAAGAAAATGGATCAGATTTGTCCTGAAAGGGATGTTAAAAGGCACTATAGCTGGGACCTTTTATAAAACCTATTATATACTAAATGACTAGATATCCAGGGGTCGGTCTATCGGGTTCATTTCACCTAACCAAGTGGATGTTCACGTGTTTAACCTTCATTACAAGATTCAAAGTTTAAACTTTGCTGTAGGTTTTTGGTTTAAATATGGATTGGTATATTTGTTTGTTTGTTACTTCGTAATCCCCATGGCATTACTTGGAACAAATAAAAGGCGGCTTACTAACTGTTTTCCCATCAAATCTGCAGAAAAAATAGTAAACACAACATACCTTTTTTTAAAATGGTAAAGTTTTCACTGAAATCTTTTATCCATCTGTAAACAATTTCAAACGTTTCAGGACTTAAGTCTATTAAATTTTTCTGTAATCGGAATAGTCTCGCATTCTTCGACAACTGTTCGTCATCAAGTTCTTTCAGTTTATGATGTCTAATCAAATACTGTTCAAACCTTTGTAACACTGTAACCTTAATACCTTTGATTTTAATTAGTTTGAAGATTGCCTCTATTCCATGTGCAGCTTGTCCACATTTGGATGTCGCCATTTTTGTGCTTTACATATGTTTCATTCTAAAATGTTAAAATAGTGAAATTAATGGTAACAATCACAAAAGATAAAAGGAATATCAATAAAGAAGAACATGTAAAACAATGTAAGGCAATCTAAAACAATGTGATGACCGTCATCAAAATATTGTTGATACATATAATGTCTCTCTATCCAAAACTACCCTGGATATATTTGACATTCAATAGTTCCACTTTCTTTTCCTTCCCAATTACGATTCTACATGCTGCGGATGTGATTAATTAAACAAAACATATTTACTCTTCCTAAGCACCCGCCCTCTCATCCCTTATGGAAATTTAAGTGTTAAACTTAATTTATCAGTTTTTTTTACTTTGCGTTGGAATTGTGATTTGGAATAGATTAGTATATCAGCAAGATTGTGAAAGCTCATAAAACCTGTTGAAAGCTTTGATAGGCATATAAATATGTCCGAATCAATGATAAAATGTAACATAGCGTCAACATGTTCATTTTGCATTGAATGTTTATGTTCAAATTTACTTTAACAGTACTAAAACCATTTTTACCAGTATCTGTTCAAAATTGGAAATTCTATAATAAGTGGCCCAATATTGCAGAAAACACACTGAAACATGTCAATCACTCCAATTAACACCCAACAGTACTATAAACACACTATTAGTATACAACTGAAAATTTCCTCCGTGCCCGTCCAAAATTGAGGATTGTGCAATCAGTAAATAATTGACCATTTTAATATCTAGAAATTGCATGTGTAGTGCTTTAACTTCCATTTCCGTGGAAAGCAAACTGAATATTGCGCGCTAGATAGTTCAATAAAAATTTTTTGAAAATCTTATTTTTGTTTATTAATTTAAAAAACTCTGTCTTGTACAACATGATTTTTCAATCGCTGGAACAGCCAATCAATCAAACCCCACGCATTCAGGCATACCCACTAAATGAGTGACGTCACATTAATAATGATTAATATACTCGATTAATAAACAGAGTTTAAAAAAATAAAACATCACAATGTAAATAAATATGTATTTTTTTTACTATTTTTGGCTAATTTTGCGGGTGTAGCTAGCTAAACAGGAGGTGCTTACCCTTCCGGAACACTCGGCCTCACTTCTCTTGTGGAAGTTCGCGTATCTAACTTACTTGTCAAGTTCCAAAGTTTTTGCTTTGCTTCTGGATTGTGATTCGGAAATGGATTAGTATGTTTGTTTTTTATTTGAATTGTATAACCTTTTTCTTTATTTTAATAATAAATATTTTAGGGCCTTGGTGAGGTTAAGCTGGCAATATCCGTGCGTCAAATAAATTTTTATTTATAAATATCAGTTTGTATTTCGAAAAATTTTAAAGATTTTTCAAAAAAAAAAAGCCATTATATTTTTTATCGAAATCTGACCATGCGTGGCGTGTTAACTTTACTTTTGTAAAATCAATAACACGTATACAAAATTTAAATTAATAGTTTTTAAAAATTCAATTCAATTTAAAATGCTGTAAAGGTTTTTATCATTTCAATGAGGACATAGTTTTTATTTTGTGTATATTTACACAATTATTTCTTTTTCAATGAAGTCGCTCTTACAAACATCATGAAACCATTCAGTGTCATAAATTTATAACGGTCTTAAACGTCTCATACTTCTTCCATTTAATTTCGTACTAAACTTCCGTACTTGACAAAGGATAAATTTTATGCCGTTTATCTACAGCAAAAATATCTATCGAGGTCCAACATGGGACAAAAATTCGAAATAAAGAGTAAAAGTTGTTTTTTTAAGCATTTACATCGGCACATAGCCAGCTTTAGGTTGTTACATATACAACTCACAGAAAAAGCACATCTATCGAGTTCCAACATGGGGCATAAATTCAAAATAAGAGCTGAAAGTAGTTTAAATAGCTTGTTTTTTTACAAACATTTACATCGGGACATAGACAGCTTTAGGTTGTAAAATGTGAAAGTCACAGAAAATCGTCTGAATGCAAACCTATCGAATTCTAACCTGGGGCAAAAATTCAAAATAATAAGTAAAAGTAGTTTCAATAACTTCTTTTTTACAAAACATTTACATCGGGACATAGCTAGTTTCAAGTTGTAAAATATGTAAGGCACAAAAATAAACATCTATCGAATCCATCATAGGGCAAAAAATTCAAAATAAGGAGTAAAATAGTTTAAATACTAGTAGCTTCTTTGTTACAAACATTTACATCGGCACATAGCCAGCCTTAGGTTGTAAAATAAGTCACAGAAAATGGCCTGAATTGACACCTATCGAGTTCCAACATGGGACAGAAATTCAAACTAAGGAGCAAAAGTAGTTTAAATAACTTCTTTTTAAAAACATTTACATCCATCGGGACATAGCCAGCTTAAGGTCGAAAAATATGTTGCACCAAAATACAAAAATACATTTCAAAACCCACATTTAAAAGAGACAATCAAACCAACCTACTGGTAAAGGTCTGTTAATTTTAACCAAATTGCACTTTGTTCATGTTCTTTGAAGCTGTAAACAAGGGTTACTTGTCAAAAAGATGACTACTGCTTGCAATCGTGCTGTTTATAAACCGGTTTGGCTGTACTATAATACGAAGTTTCTAACGTTGTTACATTTCATTGAAAATAATTCGAGAGGGGCGTTGGATGTTTTACAATTACGGATAAAACAAGACTATCTCGAATTGTACTGAAGATAAAGACTTTTCAAGCAAACTCACAAATTTACCAATCTATGTTCAAATTACAAACCTTAGAGCAAAATAAAAACTTTGAAAACTGTCAAAATGAATTCAAACTATAGAATATCCATTAGGAAAGTGAGACCGAATGCTACGGAAGGGTAAGCACCTCCTGTCTAGCTACGGAAGGGTAAGCACCTCCTGTCTAGCTAGCTACATCCTCCATATATGTAACAAAATAAGAATAAAAGGAGCACCAAAATCAGCTTGATATTAACAGTGATGAGGATCATAAAAATTAAGGATGGGGCTTGATATCAACATTTTTAGATGAGAGCCATGATAATTCATTGGGTTTCATATCAAGAATTTTGCGATGACGGGCAAAAAATGAGATGGGCTTGATAGTAACAATTTTGTGATGACGGCGATAAAACAATTTAAGTAGCTTAATCTCAACAAATTTCTGACGATGATCATTAACAGTTATTATTTTTTTGAAAGGGGGGGGGGGGGGCTTGATATCAAAATTCTGTGATGACGGCCATAAAACAATTTAGGGAGCTTGATCTCAACAATTTTGTATTGACGGGCATTTAAGGTTTTAGAGAGAAGCTTTATTTAGAAAAATGAAAAAGCGGTCACAAAAAAATTAACGGTAGCTTGATCTAAACAGTTTTGTGTTGACGTCAACAAAAATTTAGGAGACCTAAAAACAGCAATGGCGTTAAAAATTGATTTTATCACTAATACTCCTATACTCTTTGATTTAAGTATTATCATTTTATAAACAACTGTTTGTTATTTATTTTACTGCGGAATCGAATATATGATCATTATTTTATATACTTACCAGTTTTAAAGAATTAATAGCCAGCCAACTTCATAAATTAAAATACCTTTTAAAAGTCTCTCCATTTTAATACTAAATTTTTCACCTTTGAACTTTTAGAATTGTAAGTAAGTGCATGTTTTTACTTCCTGATTGTCGTTCGTGTCGTGAAGGAATATTTCGAAGAGAACCGAGGTTCACTGAACGTTTTTTCTAAAACATTATTTAAATACGGCATAGATGTGTTTTAAAAAAACCAAATGTGATGTTGTTTGTGGCGACCTCATTCTCGGCGATAATATCAAGAAATTAGGAACCATCATCAAAAACACCCATCGCCAAAGCACAATCTAAGAACAAAGTAAATAAATGGTTGACTCAGGGATATTGAAAGCCTAGGCTTATCAAGGCCTTCAAAAAGTTTTATGGCTGTCATCACAGTATGGTTGATAAGTTTGATGTCTCTGTGTCCAGGATTGCTTTGCATATATTTGACGTCTAGTAGTTTCATGTTCCTTTCACACAATCTTGATTACACACGTGACGGGTGTAGCTAGCCAAACAGCAGGTGCTTACCGTTCCGGAGCACTCGGCCTCACTTCCCTGGTGGGAGTTCACGTGTATAACCTAACTTGTCAGTTCTAAAGTTTTTACTTTGATTCTGGATTGTGATTCGGAAATGGATAAGTATGTTTGTTTTTGATTACACATATAAGTCACACAAGGGAAGTGAGACCGGCTGCTATAAATGTAAAACAAACATCAGTTTTTGGGTACGGATCAATTGTGTTATTTCGTGAAATCTTCTTAAATCGCCACTGTGTTGCCATATTACAAACATAGTTGTCCATTTTCAAATCATTATCATAATCCAAAAGCAAGGAAACCCGTTTAAGCGGACACATTAAGTGACACGTGAACTTTAACTAGGGAGACAAGGCAGGTGTTATAAAAATAACATACAAACAATGTACCTTAAATTTAAAATTATGCTTTCCGATTCCATAGATGTCCATTTCAAAATCACAATTCAAAAGCAAAGTCATATTTTAAAAATTGACTCATCAAATCAAACACGTGTGCTCCGCTAGGGTAAGTACCTGCTGTCTCTATATGTGTCTGTGTTGTTTATTTAGTGGTGGCTGATAATAGCACAGAAGGTTATACATGTATTATGTTTACCAAAAGTACCTGGTACTTAAAAGTAAAATTTTCTCAAAGTATACAAAGGTGTATACATCTTTAAAAATTGTTTTACGTTGTTTTACTTACTTTATTCTTTATTTCTAGTTTCAGGTAAACATTGATTTATTTTATCCTTAAGAAAACCATTTAATCTGAATTGGTAGGGAGGTAAAGACACCTGAAATAAAGGTCACTTTAATCCATAGTCAAGACTTTTTCATGACCTACTTGATGAATATCTTCAATAAAATCCGAGATGATAAAAATATTAGTCTAAAGTTTTGTTGGACGTTTTGTTATGCTTATGTTTGCAGAAACGATTTATTCTATAATATTATGTTTTCAATTATAAGGTTTTGGTCTATTTTAGTGGTACGTATTCATACGCCTTTTAATCTTTCAACGGTTTTTACGTTCTAAAATCATTTTGAGAAAAGGACGCCATGAAATGGATTTAATAAAAGCGTTGTTTAATTTGTATGCATATTTATTTAAGAAATGACATTTTTTTTGCGTTATCGATGCAAGTATGAATAACAATGGCCAGTCCAAATTACATGACAGCGAAGCCGTTCATGTATAATTTTGACTGGGAATTGTCATTCATACTCGCACCGATAACGAAAGAAAGAATTCATTTCTTATATTTACAATCTTTAATTCCAAAAAATTGCAAAATACACAGTACTGTGTGTGCATTTTGAAACATTTAATTTTTATTCTGTCGTGACAACCCCGTCGGAAAAAATGGTAGCGTCCACATTGATAAACCATAACAAAAAATAGTTCTTTCACTTTCAGTACGTTTTATTGATATTATTTTAAAAAAATCACAACTTAATATTAAAATTAAATGTAGATTGGTTGAAGGTTGAGTTTGCTAATATTCCTGATTGAATTGCAGCCATGATGTTAGAAATTTTCTGAAGGGCGTGCGGACGGATATTATCGGTGGTAGCACAAGGGCGTGGGAAAGTCTAAACCGCTGCAGTATTTGAATGTTGGACGATGGAGCTGGATGGTTCATTCGTTTTACCTTGCGCAGTTAGAGACAGTGCATTGCTCATGGATTGTTTCTGCTCAGTGGATAAATCTCTGGAATAGCTCCTGGCAGAAGCTTCATTTATGTGAGAGGAAAAAACATGATTTATCTGGTTTCAAAACCGAGATCACTTAGGGATTGTATGGCAGTGGCACGTAAACAATGTGCAGTGTAACGTTTGTCACAACAAGCCAGTTTACAAATATCTGGAAGGAAATTTCTGAATGAAAGTTTCCCCAACGGTTTGTTAGTGTACCAGATTTCACAAAAAGGGGGCGTGAGGACATCTTTAGCACATTGATTGAACAAGCCCTGTGCGTTTTCATCAGTTTTGCTGATAAATAATTTCAACATGTTTACTGGACAGAAAGGAGTACTCGTAGCGTACATAGGCTTGTCAGAAAAATCAACATTTTTAGAAATACCACCTTGATCGTTTTTCTGCTGAGTCTCATGCGTGAGACATATTTTCATTGCCATTTTCATCATGTTCAAATTGGAAGGAGTTTTTATTTAACTGATGATGGAATTCCAATCCTCTACTAATAAAATGAATAGATAAGTTATACCACACACATAATCGGAGTTATACCACACACATAATCAGAGTTCAATATGGTTTTGACAGTCTGCTTGCAGGAAGGCGGAAATCTTTTGAAGGTTAGGCTTTGTAATAATTTCTTTGTACTGGGTAGGGACACATTTACCTGTTAAAATTCTTTGTTTTAACAATCCGTTTAATTTACTATTGCACTTTTAAATGCCTGTCGCCAACAATGTCCACATTTCTTCCACTATCAGATAAATGTCTGATTATAGCCCTCCCTTGATGTTTATCAAAGATTTTTTGTGGTAATCTTTATCATTCTTTAGTACTGTCTGGAGACTGCTGTGGTTTGGTCTCGCAATAAAATTTGCCCAGTTTATCTCGAGTATATCCACGCCCACCTCTTTCATGTTCAGTTCGTTTCCAAATCTCTCATTATGCCAGTCTGTAAATATACAAAATGAAAGAAACGCTTGCAATTTCAAATTGTAAATATCAGATTTTCAATCAATATTGCCATTTATTATTGAAATAATGTATCGACAAATTTGTTCGAGTTGTTGCCCTTTGTACGGCATTATTTTAAGTTGTAGTTCATTTCGCTCTTGTGACGCTGTGTTTATTTTATAATTTGAGGCTGTGGTTTATTTCGCCCCAGTTCTTTTTTTAAAAATGTGTTTGGACCCTATTTGAATCTATTTATTTTCGGAAAAAAATATATATCAATTACCTTTTAGAATTTTCATTCCTCACTTGGTGTTGCGTTTGGTTGCCTTGCTCTGGTTCATCGATTCATAATTCTTTAAATCGTCATCTGTGCAAATTCTAAATCTTTTCTGTTTTGGTTGATTTGCTAAACTGGAACTAGGGATGCCTGGTGGTCGAAGATCTGGATCTTCAGACAAACCAATTGAATTGTAGAAATCTGCATAAAATGGCAGCGTGAAACTTAAAGCTTCTACCAGATGGTCAAATTCAGGATCGAAATTGAGCAATTCCTGAAATTCTTCGTCATCCATGACAAGATTGAAATTTCCATGTGCTTCCATTAAAAATCAGCTAGGATTTATTTATTTATTGTTTGTTTGTTTTTTTTTTACGAACTCGTTCGATTGTCATCGTAAAAAGCTAAAAAATCCAACGGAATTTCAGAAAGTACTTTCCCGAATCTATATTTGTGACTTTGGTGTATTCATACGCGGTGATTTGCCGTAACAAGTAAATGACGTATTTACATGATGATGTCAATTATTTTCTATAAGACTATAACATACAATTATAGAAGGAGAAATAATTGTAATTGTAAATATAAATAAATACAGATAAAAACTGGAATTATAATATAGGTCATAATAATAATAATATGAGTTATATCAAATTTCTTTATTTTAGTTGATTATTGTTTAGGTTTAAATACGGTAAATATACCAGTCATATGGTATATATTTAGATGTATCTCTCTTTCTCTTTGTGTTTGATTCGATTTAAACTAAGTTGATCTTTCCCTGAAGAGAGAGAGAGAGAGAGAGAGAGGTGAACTCATGCAAGTGTTATAATTCAATTACAATCAGCATACACCAAGGCCTTTTTGAATTATGATACACGTTTGATTGTTTGTTTGATATATTTATAATTACGATATGTATTTGATACGTTTGTATTTTTTTGTTTTTGTTGTTGCCTACACTAGCTTTACCGTTGTTTTTTAATATAGCTTATACTTGTTTTTTCTTGGCTTGATTATGATGTTCTAAATAAACATAAAATCAGGTCGATTTTCCGAACATAATCCAAAATCAAAGTAAATACTTTTTTATTCTGCAGCAACTTAATTTGTAAGTTTTTAAGTTTTGTCGATGGTTCAATTCACAAAATCAGACCCAAAGTAAAAACATTGAAAACTACTAAACTGAGTTAAACGCGTGTACTTCCACCAAAGTTGAGATCAGATTCTGTGGAACACCTGCTGTATATCTAGCTGAACACGCTAATTATTCGAGGGATATTCAACATGTGTTTTTATTATATAATCTATCTATCCATGCAATACGGTCATACAATAAAATTAATGTTATATATTAAATCTTTTTATCTAAGTAAGGTGCTCCTTTAATGGACCTCGTGTCCTTGTCCTAGTTTCGGTCAACTCTTATGTCACGCACCAATACATAGCACGGTGATATATTGCCGTGATTTGGCAGTACCGCGTGTGTCCATGTCCTTAGTTTAGGTCAACTCATGTCATGCCCCTGTATATAAGCCCGGTGTTATATATCGCCGTGATTTGGCAGTACCGCGTGTGTCCATGTCCTTAGTTTAGGTCAACTCATGTCATGCCCCTGTATAAAAGCACGGTGTTATCTTCGTGAGTTTGCAGTTTTATAAAGATTTTCACCCACCCCTTTTCATTGTATCGATTACTGCTGTTATTTGTTCTCTATATTTCAGGGTACTTGTACATGTATACCTATTTTTGAAGATTGGTCCATATGACGTCACGCCGGGCGGAGTACAAGAGATACGAATGACTGATTTTAAGTTCATTGTAATGTCTTTAAATGTAAGGACTTTGAATGGCATATTTTTGCGCTACCAGTCTATTTATTCAAAATAAATTGAAAAATCATTTTATGCCACTCTAATCCAAAATACAACAGGTCACTAAAAGTGCACGGTCACACAATACAGTTCTATTTGAATTAAGGTGAATATTGTTTGGTTTCAACAATGTTGAACTATATAAAGCCAAATAGGCCTCAACAATAATCAAGTAATATACAAACTTGGCTTCTATAATCTTCCCTTGCATCGTTGGTAGCCTTAGAATATGAACTATCACGCCTGGTACACGCATTTCTAAAAGGAAAACAAATCATAGAAAACCTCCACCGTAAATTGTCGAGTTTTCAAAAACCTCGTAATTCTTTAACAAACTCTGCCCCCTTTGCACTGCCTTATGACGTTGACTATCTTAATATCTTTTCATTTTTTAATTAATTCGTTATACAAGGTGTAAGCTTTTTCCACAACACGTGTATTTTTGCAGAATTTCCTTTAAAAAATGCAACAAATATTTTGAAATTTCTTAAATTATCAATTCCTACTTTATTTTTATCTATAAATCTTCACACTTGTGTAGGTAATTTCATAATTATACCCCTCTTTCACGCTTTTTTCCTACTTAAATGACCCTTAAGCAAAGTGGAGGAAATTTGGCATTGGTTGTGGTAAAAGACCAACTAAATTTGAGTTTAAATGTCGATTTTATTCAATAGAAATGGAACGTAGATATTTTTAATAATTTTCCTAAAAATTAAAATGATGATATTCACTTTAGACATGCCCAACGAACTTCAACGTTATGACTATAATCTTCTTGGTGATTTTGGGGGAATTTTCTCATTATTTCAGTTGTTGTGGGTCCACTCGTGCAAACTGTGACACGAGGAACTGTATAGCAAGTACCGTTTCCCATTGTATACAACAATGATTTATAGTTCGCATCATTTAAGTATAACTACACTATATTGTCCAACATAATAATGAAAAATAGTTATTTTAAAACGGACTTTAGAGGAACTATTTTTAAGGGAATGTTTGTCAGAGATTCCCCTTAACGGCGATTTTTCTAAACTTCCGGTCGGAGTTTAGCCCAATTTTTGAAGGATTATTGTTCAACAATACAGACATTTATCCTCCAGTTTTTTGTTAGCGGAAATATAGATAGATGTTATTAAATAGCTGTGACAGGTTAATTTGTCAGGAACTTTAATTTTAAGATAATTAAGAATCTATTTTAATATCCAGATTATCAAAATATCGATTAATAATGTAAATAATATGTAAAAATATAGTACTTTATTTTGTGTATTGTCAAGAATCTGACGCTAATATTTGAATAAACTGAAAAGAAAAATGTTTGGGGATTTTTCAAAATTTTATCAATGGAATATTTGAAAAATTATCGGATAGGGTTAATTTTTTCTATTTTTAAATCCGAAAATACCCTGGTGACCTATCAGTTTCTTTGCTTTTGTGAAGTACATAGTTTAACCAAGATTTCCCGTGGTAGATTTTTTTGTACATGAAAATGTATGAAAATTTTTAGAAAAAGGCGTTAAAATGAGCACTTTCTCCTATGTATTTTTTACCAATTATTTTAATAAATGTGCATTAAACTTTGACATTTTTGAACATGTTAAAATATGGGTATGGTGTATTTTTGCTGTTTATAACATTTTAATAAATCCTGAGTTTGAGGTTGGTTTTTTATTATTTATACCGATTTTTTGGTAAAAATGCAAAATCCTTGAGTACTTCATAAATTGAACAAGAGTTGTTAAAAAATTAAATGTGGTGACCTACCATTATTTTTACATTTTGTTTGCATGTTCATATAGAACAAACAGTGAAAAAATTAGCTTGTTTTAAATGGTGGTTCTATTTCATAGCATATGCCTTTAAAGAGATATTATTGGTACAATCATTTGGATCAGATGGATTTGATATAAATATAGCTATTGCTGATAATTTTCAGTTTGATACTATAAGCAATATTATATCCCAAATCATGAATACTCACAATTTGAGCATTATTAACGTCATTATTATTAGCATAAAAAAAGTTTTATCAAAAATATTACCTGGATTTTCAGGAAGCTGGTTTGAAAATACAGTTGAAAATATCGTGCTGCTGCAAAATTTATATTTTGCAGAACGGCCGAGGTGACCCTTTGTGTTAAGTCGTCCATGTCGACAGGTAGTTGAAGTGGCACGGGATTCACAGGGGCTGGTTATACTAGTTCATTATTTTTCGGTGGACCTGCAGGCTGGGGAATAGTGTCAGGTGCTTCCGCATTCCGACCTAGTCTTGCAATTCTCACCACCGGGGCTGGTCTGGTCCGGACTTGGCGCGCTCTAACTCGTGGCATACCATATAACTCAAACAATAACAAAAACGTTATTTTAGTAAACCAGTAAAATACTTAAAAATGAATAAATAAATAATGCTTATTAAAACCCATTAAAATAGTAAATTGTAAATTATTTTAAAAAGTGGAATAAAACAAACATTTAACAAAAATATAAAAATAAAAACAATTATAAAAGTATTTATAAGGACAGGCAGTTGAATGTTTCAGAATTTATAAACATAAAGATAAAAATGAAAAAGCAACTTTTAAAAAGATAAAATACTACGAAGTTACCTAGTGAAAATCTTTATAAAAATCCAAACTCACGATGATAACACGGTGCTTTTATACGCTGACTATGTCCATGAATGTGAACTAAACACGGGGACGCTTTCAAAATTTAACCTTGCATTATACTAGTAATATAATATATCGAATATATCTAAATGTTCGTACATATATTATATTATAGTCCGTCCACGAATTGATGGCACAGTGGTTATAAACACGGACGGCTTAAATAATGCATACAGGTGTAAATACGTTTTAACGTATTCAGTATAATCACGCCGACATACGCTTTATTCGTTACAATTACCCTAATATTAAAATAGATTCCATCAGATCGCGGATGACCTATATAGGAAAACATACGAAAGCTTGTTAGTGCCATTTTGTAAAAAAGAAAAAAAAATTAAGTCGTTTAAACAAGATACTAAGTCGTTTAAACAAGATACTAAGTCGTTTAAACAAGATACTAAGTCGTTAAAACGAGATACTAAATCGTTTAAACAAGATACTAACTCGTTTAAACGAGATGATTAAGTCGTTTAAACGAGATACTAACTCGTTTAAACAAGATACTAACTCGTTTAAACGAGATAATTAAGTCGTTTAAACGAGATACTAACTCGTTTAAACAAGACACTAACTCGTTTAAACGAGATACTAAGTCGTTTAAACGAGATAATTAAGTCGTTAAAACAAGATGTTAAGTCGTTTAAACGAGATACTAAGTCGTTTAAACGAGATAATTAAGTCGTTAAAACAAGATACTAAGTCGTTTAAACGAGATACTATCTCGTTTAAACAAGATACTAACTCGTTTAAACGAGATAATTAAGTCGTTTAAACGAGATACTAACACGTTTAAACAAGATACTAACTTGTTTAAACGAGATACTAAAACCGAAGGAGACCTAAAAAACAGATGACTCGTGTCACGGCAGGCGGGGCATGCCATTAAACACATTCTCTGTACATTGTCTTGAGCACCCTGCAATGGTAAACATTACTACCAGATGATCAATAGCTGGTGACGTCGCAATATAAGTGAAATATTCTTGACCCAATTTTCCTTTGTATTGATATCATTATGTATGCAGTGTGGGGTTTAGGTATACGAGGGGGTACGAACATACGAGGGGAAGGAACAGCGTATTCAGCCAAGTGTAACACACAACATTCCACCACTTTAAACATATCAAGTTTATTTGTCTCAATATATTTGTGTAATTCTCAAAAGCATTCAAAGTTGGTGACCATCAATCAATGATGGAAAATCAAAATGTTGAGTTTAGGGCAGTAATAAAGTTCCTCACAATATAGGGATCAAATGCCAAAGAATTCACCGGCGAATGGCGTACGGTGACAGTGGCTCTGCCTATTCCAAAGTAGCCAAATAGTCAGCTGAATTTACACTGAAAGATGACCCACGGTCAGGTCGGCCAGCTGATGTTATCACAAAGGAAATTGTCACGTCTGTGGAGACCCTCATCATGAATGATCGTCGAATTAGGATTGATGACATAGCTACATGTAGGGAGTGTGACATTTCACATGGAAGTGTATGTATATACGGTTATCCACGAGCATCTTGGGATGTCAAAGTATCCGCAAGATGGGTCCCCAGAATTAATGTGAAGGATCGCTTCAAAAGACTCCAGTCAAGTCGGGAGCTTCTTGGCTTTTATAATGATAACCCGGAGAGCTTCCATTTACGTTTAGTAACTGGTGATGAAACATGGATTCATCATTGGGACACAGAAACCCAAAAAAAGAGTCCATGCAATGGAAGCACCCTGGCTCAATCCCACCAAAGAAATTCAAAACCAAACCATCAGCTGGCAAAGTCATGGCCACTGTGTTTTGGGATTCTTGGGGTGTTCTGTTAATAAATTATAAACCTGCTGGAATCTCTATCACTGGGGCTTACTATGCTGATCTAATGAATCAGCTAAAAGCTGCTATTAAATTGAAAAGGAGGGGAAAGTTGAGCCGAGGGATATTGCTTCTTCACGACAATGATCCTGTGCACAAGTCAAGGATTGCACAAGCAGAGATTCGTGAATGTAAGTTCGAACAACGTAATAACCCACCTACAGTCCCGATTTGGCACCCAGTGATTATTTCCTATTTAGAAATTTGAAATCTCATTTACGGGGAATCAGATTTGCTGATGATGATGTACTTAAGGCTCTCACAGAGGCATAGTTTCAGGACCAAACCGAAGTCTTCTATTTCAAAGGTATAGACAGTCTGAAAGAAAAGTGGGCTAAGTGCATTGGGGTAAATGGGGACTATATTGAAAAATAATAATAAAATGTATGGTTTGTTGCAGCAATATATACCCTGTTCTATGAACTTTTTGACCTCCTCTCGTATCCGTACGTATTTGTCACACGTGTGTTAAGAATTCGTACAAATCTTTCACACGTGTGACGTATTCGTACGTGCGACATCTGCGGTTCAACAATGCTCGAAACATTTTCAAACTTCTGAAGTTTAATTTTATTAAGGATTGAAACTGAAGTACATTTTTGAATGTGGAAAAATCGGAGTGCATTTTTCAATTTGGGAAAGGGCGGATACTTTTTATTGAGATCTTACATTTTTCCTAATACTTTACACTTTGTTAAATTATCAATATTTTTAATAATGTAAATGACAAGTTTACAAAAATTCATCATTTTAACACAATCACTGTCACTTCATTGACCGCCTCGGTGGCTTCGTATTGGAGCGTCTGACTCGAAAGCGGAAGGTTGTAAGAGTTTTAATCCCTTTCGGTTCATGTACAATGTATAAGACCGAATCTTTGAGATACGACTTTCTTCACGAGATAGAAAATCGACTATGGGGTTCAACCAGTATAATGATAATGGGGAGAGGCATGCTTGTCCGCGGCATACTGACTCAGTGAGCTAGCACTTTAAAGTTGTCATGAGTGTACATTTGTGACCAACATTTACTACATTTGTGACCAAATACTACATTTGTGGTTCGTTACTACATAATATGTGACACTATTTTGTTCTGTTTGTGACAGTTACTACAATTTGTTGCAGTTCCTCAAAAAAGGGGTCCCACAGTGCGCGCTAGTACAAGACAGGCTGCAATACACACTCGTATACCTCAAGGTTATACGAACCTGCTCTTATATCATTGATCTTTGGAGATGATTAAACTTGATCTCTTTTTCGGAGAGCAATAAGATATCTAAGACGATGTTAAGCAACACGCATGTGAACACAATATGGACCCTTTAGTGACAAAATGGCTAAAAGTAACAGTCTGCACTCGTCGGCAAATATCCTTTCGCACTCGGCATTTAGAAATGAGTCACGGGGTCCTTCGGAAGAGACTGTAAAACCAATGTATGGTATCACAGGCGTGTAACGTTAAAGAACCCTGGCTGCATATTGCTCGGAGCGCACTGCAAAGGTCAAAACTGCTACTTATAGCTGATGACGTCTAGATATAAGTGAAATATTATTGACCCATTCAATCAATCAATCAATTGTGAACAAATAAAAACCGCATGTTGTTTGTTGCTAAAGTCATGTTGCACTATGACTAGTTCAGCTAAGGGACAGTTTTGAAATTTCGTGAATAATTTTATTTGGTAATGTCAAGAAGACTATTTGTCTGAAGCCCCACTTTTTGGACTTCATTTGGCGTCGAAATTGTCAACGTCTTCTGAAATCCGGACTTCGTTAGGAATTGCTACATGCCCGTTCTTTTTCCTTGACCGTGCTTTACTGTGATATCATACGGAATGTATGGTGGCTAATAGAATTGTCTCGTTATAAAATCATGATGTATTATCTTGTTTAAACGACTTAATTATCTTGTTTAAACGACTTAATTATCTCGTTTAAACGACTTAGTATCTTGTTTAAACGAGTTAGTATCTTGTTTAAACGAGTTAGTATCTCGTTTAAACGACTTAATTATCTCGTTTAAACGACTTAGTATCTCGTTTAAACGACTAAATTATCTCGTTTAAACGACTTAGTATCTTGTTTAAACGACTTAATTATCTTGTTTAAACGACTTAGTATCTTGTTAAAACGAGTTAGTATTTTGTTTAAACGAGTTAATTAGTATCTCGTTTAAACGACTTAATTATCTCGTTTAAACGAGTTAGTATCTTGTTTAAACGAGTTAGTATCTCGTTTAAACGACTTAGTATCTTGTTTAAACGACTTAATTATCTCGTTTAAACGACTTAGTATCTTGTTTAAACGACTTAATTATCTTGTTTAAACGACTTAGTATCTTGTTTAAACGAGTTAGTATCTCGTTTAAACGACTTAATATTTTTTTTCTTTTTTACAAAATGGCACTAACAAGCTTTCGTAAAAACAACATTGACTTGTTCGCTTGACTTTTTATTAGGAACATTCATATAGGAAAATCCACAGATTTAATTGGTAGTGTTAAGATTCAAGATAATACATGCATTCGTGATGTAGTAGACTATATAAACTCCTACGTTCCCTACACATAAACGAACTGATCCATGATAATATCTAAGATAATGTTCAATCGGACAGGTCAATGTTGTTTACCATTCTTTAAGTTGTTTAATATTATTGTTAGTAGAATATTTAAACAACATTGACCTGTGCGTTTGACCTTTCAATAGGAAAGAAAAAAACCTCCATAGTGTGATGGTTTAATCTTTAAACTCGAAATAGAAAATTTTCGTCCTCAATCATCCTTAATTTGTCCTTAATATCAAATGTCATAACTACAATATTATGGGCAGCAATAAACATTTTATAACAATACTTGTACTAATCCTAATATTTCCAATTGTATGTGACCCAATTACGCAATGTTTTTTTAGTTACCCGACAGCTCTTTCACAATAAATCGGATTTATCAAAAACCTGTAATAATTTATTTTTCAGTAAGCACGGATGGTTGCATGGAAACTAAACATGCAAATGGTTGTTTACAAATCACATTTTTTTCTTGCAAATATAAAAAACAAAAAAAATCATAAAAAAAGAATCATACACCAGTTACAGTGTAAGACAGAGATATCTTAAATTTGCATAAATATTTTCAATGACAAGAACTAGCTAAAGCTTGTTGATATTTACCCGCATTTGAGATTGATAGAATCTTACACCGGTAACGAGGATGAATATTTTCCTGTCCAGAACAAGCTTTTGCGAGACATCTCTGTCTTACCCTGTTACTGGTGTAGGATTCTTTTTCTCATACATGTGCAACATGATTTGTAAAGAAACATTTGCATCAAATGTTCAGTTTTCATGTCCCCATCCATGCCCACCGAAAATGAGTAATTGGTTTTTGTTGTCATTCTCACGTAAAATGATTATGACGCTATTTTTTAAAAAATTTGTTGGTTGACTTCAGAACATTTCTCAACTTATTAAGTCCTGTCAACGATAAATTTTGAGCAGGTATAACTACACAGGGAATTCGGCGTGTAACCTGTCTCAACCCTAGGCCGGGTAAGACAAGGAAATCCCACATGGGTAAAAACAAGGGATTTCCATGTCACAGGTGTGAGAAATCTTTGTCTTACACTTTTACTAGTGCAAGTGTTAGTTGAGTAATGGTGTTTAAAGTTCCAGTCAAGAATATTTTACTTATGTTGAGACGTCGCCAGCTATAGGCGAAGGTGCAGAAATTTTGCCAGTGCGTTGCGCTGATGGCATTTACAGCAGTGTTCTTTAGCGTCACAAGCCCACTGTGACACGGATCCTCGTTTATTTTAAGTTACCATCTGAAAGAACTGTGACTTTCATTTCATAACGCCGAGTGCTTGGCGAAAGAACAGTCACTACCTACTTTAAAGTCTTGGGTCAGACCCGGCCAGGGATCGAACCCACGACCTCTCACTTATGGAGCAAGCACTCTACCAACTGAGCTACCGAAGTGGTCATAAGTGTTAGTGTATGTATGATTTTCTTAATTTCAGTCTTACCAATTGTTTTTCAGCAACCAAACTTAGGAGTTATCAAATAAAATATATTTTGTTTTCATTGATCGCAGGTAATGCTTTCCTGTTTTTAGTTATACCTACTGTGACAGCACCAACAGTTTTTTATCAGCCTAAGTAAGAAAACATGGTCACTCTGGCTTGTAACGTCGAGGCCACTTATCAGATGTACACTGTCCAGTGGTACTATAACACTGCTTTTCTGACCCCTAACATCCTGCGTTACTCCGGTGGTCTGTTCGGCAGCCCATCACTGACCATAATGAATACACAGTTGAGCGATTCTGGATGTTTTGCCATGAAAGTTCCTCGAGACAAAGACGCGAACGAGAAAGTCACGAGAACTTCTTAGCTACAGACACGTATGAAAGCGTTTATGATGATGGTGATTAAGTTGTTGAACCAGGGCCTCATAATTATTATTATAATGAATATAATGCTTAATTTAATCAGATTTTATAGATTTTAAATTGACTAATTTAAAAATCATTTATTGGGGGTGGGGGTAGGGGTAATACTGGAATCACCTTGTCTGTGTGTCTGTACAATTTCATCTGGAGTTTTATTTATTTATGTTAAACCAGCCCTTAATAACCATTATTATAATGATTGCAATACTTAATTTTCTTAGAAATAATTTTAAATAAAGGAATTAATCCTCCACAAATGAAGTTTACAGGGGAAGGCTAACTGCCTGCATGTCTGACCATTAAAAAGTTTTAAAAAGTTACAAAGTGTATGAATTAAGCCCATGGAGATATCTTGACTTTTCTCGTTTGTTTTTGCTATTCTGTATTTTTATTGCTCAGAGAGAGAGAGAGAGAGAGAGAGAGAGAGAGAGAGAGAGAGAGAGATTGAATGAATGGGATAGGGTTTAACATCCCAGTGAAGAATATTTCACTTTTATCGAGACATCACCAGATACCCAGTTATAAGGTCTTATCCTAGTCATTTTCATTTCTAAATGGGGAGTGATTTGCGAAATAACAATCAGTACTAGTATCTATTTTCAAGTCCTCAATGAACCTAGCCGGGGTCTGAATCTAGTACCTCCCACATAAATAGCGAGAGCATTACACAGTGGTCAGAGAGAGAGAGAGAGAGAGGAGAGAGAGAGAGAGAGAGAGAGAGAGAGAGAGTTTAAATGTGGCAGTGTCTGCAGTTGTGCTTTTTATTGTCATAATTATTTGTTCCACCAGAAATAATTTTAAGACATCTTCAAGCTGTGAAACAAAAAATAATTAATTAGATGGGTGAAGTTCATTAATTTACAAATTTTTTAAAACAATTTGAAGGAAATTTATGGGGAAATGAAAAAAAAAACCAATAAATCCATAAAAAAGGCGGGGGGGGGGGGGGGTCAGATTGACCAATTGGTTTGATACAAAAACAAACAATTTTTTCAGCTATCAATTAAAGGTATTGGGCTCAATCTAATCACAATCTGATATAGGTTTAAACATTTAACTAAAATTTAGGTTAAAATAAATTGAGTTTGTATTTCCATGTCTCTCTTAAATTGTTTTTGTTTTTCTAGCAGTTTCATTATATAGGCAAACAACATTGACCTGTCCACTTGACCTCTTGTTAGTAATATCAATATCAAAGGATCCACCAAATACATAGACAGTGTTAAGATGCACAGATATTATATACACCCAACACTTGATTAGTGCATGTGATGCCTAAAATTACACCAATTAACTGCTCCATAATAAATAATTAAATTAAAGGTCAAGTGGACAGGTCAATGATGTTTACCTATATGTGGTGATATATGTACACATAATTAATGTTTTTCATTGACAATCCGTCCAATAATTTTTTTTTCTCACTTGTTTCGTATGCAATTGTGAGTGTATAAATGCGATTCATTGACCAATATTAACATTTTTTATACATTTGCTTAAACTTCAGTTTTTGACAAATTCTGTTGACAATGGCTTAGAGTTTGTGCCTCCAACAACATTAGTATGAATACAAAATCAACTCTGTTGAATGATAAAATCCCTGTGGTTTCATCAAAAAATGGCAGATTTATGAATAATTGACAGATCGCCGGCCACACCCACAATGTTCTAACAAAGGCCGCCATCACGGTACCAAAGCAGCATCACGGCAACTACTGATGTACTTGTATCAGTGACATTATTAAACGGCGCGATTCAGGCAGAATTTACATTCTTTTAGCGTGTAAATCAAGAATGCCAGGCTTTTGTCTCAACGTTGTGGGCAGGGTCAGCGATATGTCAATTAGATACTGTAAACAAACTTTTATCGCATGTTATCAACTTTTTGAAATTGGTATTTTTTACACCAAATAATCAGTTAAAATCAATGCTGTGAAAGTTAATAGTCACAAAATGGTTTTGATCAGAGGATCGCGAAAGTTAATATTCCTGAAAAAAAGTTGGATTACAGTTATAATATAAACAGTACAGACCTGTCGAAAGTTTTAACACCGAACTAGTGAAAAGATTCATATTACGACTGCCCAATGGTCAAGATATGGATAGCTAGTCGACATCGCATAACTGGTGAGATGTATATATCAGCTGATAAAAAGCTGTCGAGGTATGGTGAAAGAGGACCGAGATGTGCTGTCTAATTGACGTATTGCCAGCATTTGTTTATGTTCTGACACTGTCTGCCATTACAGTATCAAAGCAGCGTCGTGGCAACTAATGATATACTAGTATCAGTGACGTTATAAAATGGCGCGATTCGGGTGGAGTTTTCATTCTTTTTAAATTGTGTAATTCAAACATGCTGGGCCCTTGTTGGAACATTGTGGGCGTGGCTGACGATCCGTCAATTCATAAGCTTAGTGTTACACTTCCGACAGTTCTGTACTTTAGCTGTTTATCCTAATATTAAAATGGACTTGCTGTATAATTTGCAATCAGATTGTGGATGACCTTTAGTTAGTTTTGTACATTACTGTCATGTAAATACTAAGTAAAATATGTAAAAAAATGTTATATTTATATTTTTTATTAAATCCCATATATTTGTAGATTTTTAATGAATAAATACAATAATAGATTATGTAGTTATATATGTATTATCTTATAAATATAAATGACAGGCAGGGGCATAGGTTGGTAAACATTGTTCTTCATGCATAGTCATTGAAGGCCGACAAAGTCTGCCTTTATGTTAGGGGGTTCAGGTGTTTATATAATAAATGAATAAATACAATTATAAATTACAGTTCAACCTGCATTAAAGGCCACCTCTATATAAGGACCACATGCTTATAAAAGCCAGGAGAATTATAACCCAATTGTTCTGTATTTATATTATTTTAACCTGTAGATAAAGATCACCTGCCCATAAAGGCTACTAACTGGCTCACTTGAGTAGCTTTTATAGACAGGTTTGACTGTATGTAATTATATAGGTATTGTCTTATAAATATATATAACAGGCATGGGTGTAGCTTGGTAAACATTGTCTTCTTGCACAGTTGTTGAAGGCCGGTGAAGTCTGCCTTTATGCTAAGGAGGTCTTGTGTATACTACCCTGACAATATGTTTAGATTTTAGACCTTAAATGGTGGAATTTGAGACCAAAAACAACAGAAACACCCTACGACTTATTGAACCAGGTACATTTTAGCACAAGAAGATATCAGAAAAAGAAGTTTCAAAAATTAATTAATGATTGACCAGCATCAAGGATCCATATGAAATCTAAAAGTTATTATCTCTGGTTTGATTGGAAATATGCATCTAATCGGTCCAATGTTATTGAATATATTACAAAACTTTAAAAAAGTCAAACATTTATAACTTCTCCTTTTAATTATGAGTTTAATATGAAAATAACATAGACTAAAAAATTTTTGGGTGAAAAAAACTGATTTTCCATTTTGTACCTACTTTTGGATTTCTTTAGTGTATGCACATGTATATTACGTATAGGCAGCTACGCCCCTGCCTTTGGTCAGTTGAACTAAAACTACATATACTACTATAAACATAAAACATCACTACAGTCCGTCAGTGATATTGTGGCAGAGTGTTTATAAACACAAGCGAGTTTATTATACACCAATAGGTATTAATTTCGTGTTATCGTATACGTATATTCACGCTTCATGTGCTCAATTGTGAACTCCACCTTTATATATCCCTATCTTAGGCTATCTACATTATATAGACTCTTTCATGTTTATAAACACTCTCCCACAATATCGCTGACAGACTATAGATAGACGTTAATTTATGCTCAACATTAGATAAAATAGAAGTGAAAGCACACGCATGCTAACATGTTGCTTAATACCTTAATAAGTTACATCCATAAAATAGTGGAATAATACAAAAATAAATAAATAATAAAAAATGAACATTTATACATAATAATCAAATTTATAAATTTACAAAACATATCCATTATTGTTAAATCACACATGACAGGTGTTGCTTGATAGACTGGAGGTCCTTATCTTTTCTGAGCATCTGACATCAATTCACTTGTTGAAGTTCACATGTTTAACTTAATTTGAAGTTTTCAAAGTTTTGTATTGGGATTGTGTCATGAAGTAGCATGTTTAGGTTTGATAGAATAGAAAACATACTGATCCATGGCAGAATAACAATCCAGAAGCGAAGTAAAAACGTTGAAAGTGACAAGTTAGGTTAAAAACACACGAACTTACACCAGGGAAGTGAGACCGGGTGCTTCAAAAGGGTAAGGACCTCCTTTTGAGCTAGCTACACCACCATGTTTGAAATCAAAATTGAATAAAAATAACATGGAGCTATGGGAATTCAAAATATAAAAAATTAGATAAAATAGAAGTGAAAGCACAAACATGCCTACCATTTGCTTCATACCTTAGTAATTACATCATTAAAATAGTATAAACACACAAACAATCAAATAATAAAAATGAACATTTGTACATAATAATCAAATTTATAAATTTACGAAATGTGTCCATTATTGTTAAATCACACATGACAGGTTACGCTATATAGACGGGAGGTGTTTATCCTTCCTGAGCATCTGACCTCACTTCACTTGTTGAAGTTCACATGTTTAACCTAATTTGCAGTTTTTAAAGTTTTTACTTTGTTTTGTGATTGTGTCAAGGACCAGTATGTATGGGATTGATAGAATAATACAAAAACACACGTACTAATCTATGTTCGAATCACAATCCAGAAGCGAAGTAAAAACGTTGAAACTGACAAGTCAGGTTAAACACACGAACTTACACCAGGGAAGTGAGGTCAGGTGCTCCAGAAGGGTAAGCACCTACTTTTAAGCTAGCTACATCACCATGTTTGAAATCAAAATTGAATGAAAGTAACATGAATCTATGGCTATTCAAAAATATAAAAAATAAATAAAATAGAAGTGAAAGCACACACATGCCTACCATTTGCTTTATACTTTAGTAATTACATCATTCAAATAGTGGAATAATACAAAAATAATCAAATATTACAAAATGAAGATTTGTACATCATAATAAAATTTTAAATTTACAAAATGTTTCCCTTATTGTTAAATCACGCATGACAGGCTACGCTATATAGACGGGAGGTGTTTATCCCTCCTGAGCATCTGACCTCACTTCACTTGTTGAATTTCACATGTTTAACTTAATTTGCAGTTTTCAAATGGCAGAATAACAACCCAGAAGCAAAGTAAAAAAATTGAAACTGATAAGTAACACAGGATGAAATGCCATCTATAAGCCACCTATAAGCCATGCTTATAGGAGCTTATAGATTGGCTTATAGGAGCTTATAGGTGGTTTATAGGTGGCTTATAGGACCTCCATCTATAAGCCACCTATAAGCCATCTATAAGCCTGGCTTATTGGCACTCAAAATATAAGCCACCTATAAGCCATGCTTATAGGTGGCTTATAGACTGTTTCTATTTCTAAATAAAATCATCGCCGTGTACTTACATTATGGAAGTCTTATTTATTTATTTATTTATTTATTTATTTATTTATTTATTTATTATCAGTTTGTATATATGACAAAAAATCATAGGAGAAAATGCCCATTTTAAATTTAATGACCGGCAGTAAATTTTTTATGTTTGTTAGATTTCAATTTAGTTATTTATTTATTTATTTATTCAGTTTGTATATATGACAAAAAGTCACTTTAACATATATTCACCGGCAATAAAATTTCATCATTGTTAGTTTTCAATTTATTTATTTATTTATTTATTTATTTTTATTTATTTATTTATTTATTTTATCCAATTTGTATAAATGACAAAAAGGCACTTTAACATATATTTACCGGCAATTAAATTTCATCATTGTTAGTTTTCAACTTATTTATTTATTTATTTATTTATTTATTTATTATTATATTTTTTATTTATAATCTCTAACCTGCTCAACATTTTTAAGCTCCAAATTGACTCTTTTTACAGCTTCTTATAAACGTATTTATTTATCATTTTTAATTTCAAAAAGTGATAGTTTCGACTATTTATCAGTTACATATTTATGTCCATAGGTAATAAACACATCCCGGTCACTAATTAATGACCATCGGTACACCTCATCAACACCTTACGTAACAAATTGATAACAGAAGCAAATTCAAACTCATTTAAAGATGATAGCATATTCCACGTGAAAAAATTACCTGTATGATGTTAATCTAATTAACTTTAATTAATTTGGATAGACCGGAATCTTAATGATGCCAGGGAGTATTAGTACTTTTTACCAATTGTCATTTATGTGTAAATAAATGAATAAATAAATATTTATTATTAAAACTTTAATAAATATCTAAAATATGAGAGAGAGAGAGAGAGAGAGAGAGAGAGAGAGAGAGAGAGAGATTAACCTAATACTCTGAGTATTTAAATAAATAAATAAATAAATAAATAAATAAATAAAAATCACAAATTCATATGATAAAACTGGTAGATCTTTGAACTATCGTCTCCATGTTAAGATTTCTGGATCCAGTAAAATAATTTGTGTTCCCTGATACTATAAACCTGCATGATTTTATAATCGTAAAAGATGTCCATGATCATTATATATTTTTTAAACGGTGTTTAATATGAAAATGTATTAATGCATTTTACAACTTCGTGATCGGCCGCTAAAAAAAAAAAAATTTTATTTCATGCATATTGTAGTCGGTCCCGTCAGCAATATTTAATACAGTATTATAATTATGTCTCATTTTTATGTGGAGTGATTTTATATTATTTGAATATTTTATCTAGGATCAAGAACGAGGTAAGACAAAATTAATATTCATATTTCAATCGCACTCTCAACAAAATGGGACAGTTAACTTAGGTACCATATTCGCGCAAAAGGACTGAGGGTTTCTGTTTAAAAAAGTTTAATAAAAGAGTGATATCCTGGCGCAAAAATGACACTAAAATGGTGCAAATGGATTTCACTACTACCAATTTACATTTGTTTCCATTGCAGAAACAAGACAAATTTCAAAAACATAATATCTTTTAATCACATGACCAGAAACTACCTGCATACAAATATTTCCTCACAAATGAAATGGATAATTAACCAACTTAGAGTGAGTTGAGTTGAATAACGATGTTAAACATACCAGTCAAGAATGTTTCACTTATATTGAGACATCGCCAGCTACAGGCGAATGTGCATAAATTTTGCCTGTGCGTTGCGCTGATGGCTGCTATACAGCCAAGCTACCGTGAGACGGAACCTCGTTTATTTTTAGTTCCCATCCGAAAGAACTGTGACTTTCATTTCGTAATACCGAGTGCTTGGCGAAAGAACAATCATTACCCACTTTCAAGTCTTGGGTCAGATCCGGTCGGGGTTCATACCCACGACCTCCCATTTAGGCGAGCAGTCCACAAACTGAGCAACCGCAACAAACTTAGAAGCTATAAAGTTATATGATTGATGTTGTGATTAAAAAAAAAAAACCCCAACTTTTATTTCGATCGGCATTTATTTATTTATTTATTTAAAGTAAATTATTGTTATAAGTTTAAACGATTAGTACAAGTTACGGCCGAAGATTATACGTTGCACCTTGCACCCAGTAGACGGTTTACTGACTATACATGAGTGCGAGATAATCCTCCTAATTTACCGAACGGAAAATTTATAATGTGTTTGCTTGCCGAAAAATGGTTGTTTTCTCCGTGTACTCCTGTTTCCTCCACAATCCTAGAATCTGGATCTCACCAGCTTAGTTCGTATTTTGTTCGGGCAAGTCCTAGTGTGAGAAAATTCGTTTGCCGAATGTTTGTTCTTTTCTCAGTGTACTTCCGTTTCCTCCACCCTTGTTGAACTTGCATGCTCCCCCAGAAAAAAATCGCTTTTTTCAGTACAAATGGTGCAATTTCCTGCATCTTGAACACTGTCGAGCGTCCTTTTTACCTCGCATTTAAAGTAGATCTAAACCAGTCTAGCTTTTTTCAAAAATTGTAATATTGACGCAGGTGGCTATGAGTGTCGGTGAGTTCATAATACTAGTATCTTTATCGATATATGTCTATCAACCGTACTGTCGAAATTTGTCGCCGTCGGTAACTTGTATTGTCGGTCTTATAATTTGTCGATGTGTAGTTGTGCACCGCAGATCCAGACCGACATTTTTTCGTTATATTAAAGGAGTTCGTTCGACCTTTGGAAGTTGTAGATCGATACGTCGATCCTTTGGAGGGATACCAGTGTTTTGATTTAATTTAGTCGATAAATGGATTAACGTGGTCTGGGTGATCCAGTTGATTTGATAAAGGAAATTCTTTCTGTTAGAATCCCGGTCCTGAGTTTGATTGATCATTGATTAATGGGGTTCAACTTCAAAGTCAACAATATTTCACTTATATCGAGACGCCACCAGCTATAGGTGTAGGTGCAGAAATATTTACCTGTGCTTTGCGGTGATGGCATTATGCAGTTAGGGTTCTTTATCGTGCCACGCCTACCGTGACAAAGGGCCTCGGTTTTTAATGTTTGTCCGAAAGACCCGCATTCATTTCTTAATGCCGAGCGAATTTTTGGGTCAGACCTGACCAGAGACCAAACCCTCGACCTCCTTGACTTAAGGAACAAGCACTCTACCAACTGACCTGCCTGCTACATATACCTAAGGGGTAGGTCTCCTACTACCACACCACCTTTTCCACACTTGTTTAAAATTAACTGTATGATATCCATTTTATTATATTACATCCTTTTTGTATTAGTTTTAAAATGACTAGTTAGTCAGTTTCATCATTATATAATGCGCATTAAAGGTGCAACAGACAAGAATCTTGTCACTAGAAAAAAAAACACTGATTATTTCAGACTGATTTGTTTCGTAAAGCCGATAATCGGGCGAATAGAATAAAAAGTCAAATGAAACAGATTTTTCCCCCATTAAAACCAATTAAAAATAAAAATGTACAAAAATGTGTACTTTTATATAGAGATAGAACATCGTGCTGTAAAAATATACAAAAAAGATAATTTTGTGTGCTAAAACTTATTCTTCTCTCCCCTCTCTCTCTCTCTCTCCTCTCTCTCTCTCTTGGTCATGCCCCTAAATTAGATGAATTCACGTATGATTAATGGAATCGCTCTTCATAGAAGTCTCTTAATTAGTATGACTAATTAACATTATCTACTGATACTAACTGGTCAGTACTACCTGGATTCTTTCATGCTTCAGCGAACTGGTAAAATACATCATCACCTGATTGCAATTTCCTACCTGTGTACACGAATTAATTAATCAGTACCACTAATTAACTGGTCATTACGCTGTTTGATTGGCAATTAGCTGTGAGAGAGGGGGCAAAAGTCGGGGCAACTGGGGGGGGGGGGGCACGGGCCCACTGTGCCCCCCCCCCTGGATCCGCCATTGGACTATGCGATCAGTATATGTATAATGTCGATTAAAAAGATTTTTATTTATGATAATAGAATATATACCGTATTTTCAAATATCTATAAAAAAATAAAATAGAAAATATCACATAAACTAAGTGTCATACCATATGCGTTTTCTATACACGGATTTTGGGTAAGGTGGGGTCAAGTACCGGGGTGCTAAGTAATTACAAAAAAGAAATATCGACAAAATAAAAATATAGATGTAATATGCTTAGAGAGATCTTCAGAATGACACCTCAAATTTATGAATATCTTGAAAATTAACCAAATTAATCGGATTTCAAATATGCCAGACTTAAGTTATAAATACATCCTGTTGTTCGGTATTTTGAAAAAAGTGTTCTCTAGAAACATATCAAACAGTATAAGGTATTTCCGCAGGTACATATATAATTATAGTATTTATTGGCATAAAGCAACACATTAATGTGTAATACTCTCTCTCCCCAGTATCTCTCTATCTCTCTCTTCTCTCTCTCTCTCGTTAAGAATTTTATAATTTGTTACATAATGAAATTATTTATATAACTTTCTCTCATGCGGTTTAAAATACTTCACTTCTTCTTTCTCTCATAAAACAATTTTATGTGAAATCTCAAATCATTACATCAGTGTCAGTCATTCGGTTTTCTTTTATTTTCTATGATATAAGGATAGATTATTACAAAATAACATTGAAACTTGTATTTCTATCTTTTAACTTGTTCTATATTTTCTTTTGAAGATTATCCACCAATAAAGAAAACAAGTACCGGTATTACAATAAAAAACTATATTATATAATGGACAATTTTTAATAAAATTTACAGTTTTGATCTCAAGCATTATTGAATATATAAATAATATTTATATTAACCAAACATCTGATCGATGATTGATCTTCATAATTATCTCTGCCAGCCAGATACATAAGTATATTACAGGTGAGATTTGACTTCCTGTCTTCCTTTGATATCTTGAGTCAGTAACCCTAAAAATTATTCTTCTAATTGAAAGACAAATTATAATAATAATAATAATAATAATAATAATAATAATATATAAATAAATAATAAATATGTAAAAAAAAATGACTAAAATCAGATATATTTATTATCTATAGTTTATAAAAATCTGAAAGTTTAAGAGCTAGTCACATGATCACATCTTAGATAACTGGGTACTGATAACATTGAAAATAAGTGATTTGAGTTCGTGTCCTCCGTGGCCTAATGGATAAAGATGTAGATTGAGAATCAGACTGTAGTCAGGAGAACCAAGGATCGCGAGTTCAAGTCCCGCTGGGGGCAAAATTGAGTAAGTAGAGTGATAGTAATTATATGTGATTTCAGAAAAAATAACATCAAATAAAATAAATATATGAATAAAAAGATAAACAAATAAAAGAAAAAACATAAAAAAATAATAGAATAAAATTTTTAATTACAATTAAATAATTTTATTATTAAATTAAAAAGAAATAAAATTAATGAAATAAAATAATTCATAACTAAAATAAATATTTTTTAAATAAGAAATTAGTTAGGAAAGTAATAATTATTTTTAATATACATGTATTTATATTATTTTAAAGTTAAAATAATATATATTGAAATTTGTTTTCTGTATTTGTTTGTTAAAACAAACCCTTAAAAATCTTAAAACCAAATTAAAGATCCTTAAAATTTACTTCTACTGACAGAAGGCTTATAGGTGGTTTATAGATGGCTTATAGATGGCTTATATTTTGAGTGCCAATAAGCCATCTATAAGCCGGCTTATAGATGGCTTATAGGTCATCTATAAACGGCTTATAGATGGCTTATAGGTGGCTTATAGCCCTCTATAAGCCCTCTATAAGCCCCCTATAAGCCACCTATAAGCTGGCTTATAGACAGTTTTTCATCTTGTGTAAGGTTAGACTCATAAACTTTCACCAGGGAAGTGAGATCGAGTGATCCGGAAGGCACCTCTTGTTTGGCTAGCTACACCCGCTACGTTTGTGATCAAAATTGTGTGAAGGGAATATGGAAGTATGGGGCGTCAAACAATCCAAGACAACCCTGGACATAAATACACCAAACGTACCAACAATACTATGATGACGACAATAAAACTTTTTGCTTTTTGATGGTCTAATTACATAAACAAAGTGAAACCCAGATTTTTTTTGTAGGCCAATCTTTAATTTGAATATTCAAACATATATTTCATTTTGTAACAAAACATGCTGTCTTACCTAAACCTAACAGTCTATTAACCTTATCTGATATTAAAATTAAAGGACAAACGGTCATATCAAACATGACCCACTATGATTGAGAAACAGGAACAAACGACAGATTGTAGATGTAAATTCAAGACAAAAGTAGTTAATTCTTTCACATTTATAGAACTTTTATGAATAGCATATTTATAAATACCTCATGGGTATATATACTTAAACCTCAGTTATAACGTCATTTAAAGCTGTATGTTAAACATCATGTCAATTTTTCTTTTGTCACTTTTCCATTTCTATGCAAATATCTTACTGGCAGTTAAAGAAAAAGCTCTCTAAGTAAAAACAAATGAAAGTTCTATCTTGAACAATTTTAGAATTTTATGAAAAACTAATTTATAAAAAACAACTCGCAGATAATGGATTTTTTTACAATTGTTTCACAGTTATGATAGAGCTTGTGTCCATTACGATGACTTTTTATAATGAAAAAATGTGGATAAAGAAGTCTTGCAAGCTTAGGCTTATTAAATGCCTACAAAAAGCTTATGGTCGCCATCACAATATTGTTGCAAAGTATATGATGTCTCTGTATTACCATGAATATATTTTACGTCCCATATTTCAATGTTCCTTTATTCTCATTTCATTTCACACATGGTGGTGTTGTGTATAGCTAGCTTTACAGAAGGTGTTTACCCTTTCTGGACCATGAAGTATAACTACTTTATAATGATAACAACGTGATTAAACACAAGTGTCGTGTACATCTGCTTTAATGGCTGAACCTCGTGTACAACTCTTGACGTCATATAATGATGACGTAGTTATTACATCACATGATACATACATGTACAATAGAGTTATGTGCTCTTTGACCGTAATACACTACATTCCCCCTTTCTTAAGATATATAAACGTTCTTCCAATATTAATGTCCTATACACGAATTTCAAAACAAGCATTTTTTAAAACACAATCTGAATGAAATTGAAAACTATTAACTGCAAAACTTGCTTAAAAGTTAAAGTCAAATTGTTCATGTTCCACACTTTCATTAAATTGAACTTAAACACAAAGAGAAAAGAGACTTAAAGAAAATAAACATCAAAATGTCCTATCCCATAAAAAAGTCATTAAAACGGCTAGGAAGTTTTCTCTCTCTAGCTGGTCTTTTCACTGGAGATTCTGGTATTTTCGGTTGTTCGTCGTGATTTGATCCGTTCTGTATTTCGTCCTTAACATTGGTAGTATCACTTTGTTCCGTATGTATATTGTTTTCTGGATCTGTTAATATTTTGGTCGCGGATAAATTGTCACAAAGTTCATTCGATAATCGTTCGTTATATTTCTTAACATGAGTGTTATTACGTTTATACATAACACCTTCAGGTGACTTTACAATACAACTGTTGCCTACTTTGTCAACCAATTTATACGGATCTTTATGAAACGGTGTATCCATCTTATCGCGTTGCTGTTGTTTGACAAGCACTTGATCTCCAACTTGTAAATCACTCTCTTTCGCGTTACGTTTACTGTCTATATACACCTTGTTTTTGTGTTTCATTAGCGCGTCACGATCGCGAACTTCTTCGTCTAAAACTTGATCTTCAAACTGTGGTAATAGTGTTCTAATAGTCCGATTAAACATTAACTCAGCCGGACATTTGCCTGTAACATTATGAGGCGTTGTGCGATACGCAAAGAGATATGTCCTCAGTTCTCGTTTCCAATCTTTGGATTCCGCCTGAGCAATCCGTATTCGTTTTATTAGTGATCGGTTTTGTCTCTCTACTTCTCCATTAGCGGCTGGATGTAGAGGTGTTGTACATCTATGAAATGTTCCAATACTGTCCAGATAATCATTGAACACTTTTGACCTAAACTGAGGTCCATTATCTGAAGTAACTGAAATAGGTAAACCATGTCTCGAAAACATCGTTTCTAATGCATCGATCATCTTTTCACTTGAAATATCTTTTGTAATTTCAATTTCATAATAACGACTATAATAATCAATAGCAACAAACACATAATAACCAGATGCCAAAGGACCAAGTAAATCTATACTAAGGTGCTGCCATGGACCCAAGGGTAATGGTGTGGGTTTTAATGGTTCAGACTGGGGCATTGAACTGACTAATTGACAACCATGACAAGAACTAACATATTTTTCCACATCTTTGTCCAGTCCCGGCCACCATACCTTAGTCCGTAGTCGTCGCTTAGTACCTACTATCCCCAAGTGACCCTTGTGAGCTAGTTCTATACATTTACTCCTTAATTGCTGTGGGATAACTAGTCTTGTCTCCCTTAATAAACAATAACCTGTCCAACATAACTGATCTCTGATAGGAAAATAACTAACGCATGATTTTCCCCATCGTGCACTAGACAATAATGATCTGACCTCCTGAATCTAGGGATCCGACTGTGAACAACTTTCAACTTCTGACAATTTAATTGCTTTGGGAGTTGCCTCCCTTGAAACGAACCCTACATAATCGTCAGTTTGCTTTATAAACCGTTTAACACTATCATCAGTTTCACTATCCGACTTTACTAACCGTGACAATGGATCGGCAATATTAGACTTGCCTGGTGAATACATAATTTTATACTTATATGGCATCAACTTAAGTAACCATCTTTCAATGCGAGCATTTGGTCTAGATTTAGGCCCATAAAGAAATTCCAAAGGTTTATGATCTGTAATTAACTCAAATTCAACTCCATATAGATAAATATGAAATTTCTCGCATGCCCATACAACTGCTAAAGCCTCTTTTTCCGTAGTTGAGTACTTTTTCTCACAATCAGTCAACAACCTACTTGCATAACTTATGACCTTGGTTTCACCTTGATACTCCTGTAGTAAAACTGCACCGAGACCTACATTACTTGCATCAGTGACTAACTGAGTGCGAGTAGCATCTAACCTGAAATAACCTAAAGTATCTGCATTACTCAAACAATCCTTTAACTTATCAAAAGACTCTTGCTGTTCAGTACCCCATTCAAATACAACATCTTTCTTAGTTAACCTCCTTAAAGGCTCTGATATAGTCGCTAAGTCAGGAATATACCTGGCACTAAAATTGACCAAACCTAAGAAACTTCGGATGTCAGCCGCTTTACTCGGCCGTTCTGCATTTACAATTGCCTTAACCCTGTCAGCAGTGGGACCAATGCCTCTTTTCGACAAAACGTGACCCATAAATGTGATTTTATTCATACCAAACTCGCATTTGCTCTTATTAAGTGTCAGATTTCTTTCCTTTAACCTATTCATGACCTTGCCTAATCTGATATCATGTTCCTCCTTATTCCTACCATGAACCACAATATCGTCTGAAATATTCTGAACACCTTCACAATCATGAAATACCTGTGAAATGACCTGCTGATACTTCTCAGGGGCTGAACAAATTCCAAACATCAACCTTTTATAACGAAACAAACCCTTATGAGTTACAAAGGTAGTTATCTCCCTTGAAGCCTCATCTAACTCAATTTGGTGAAAGCCATATTTAAGATCGAGTTTGCTAAAAACCTCACTTTCATTCATGTTATAGAGTATTTCGTCAACCGTCGGTATGGGGTGTCTTTCCCGTTTGATAGCATTGTTCGCCTGTCGCATGTCAACACACAGTCTGATGTCACCATTGGGTTTGGGTACACAAATAACAGGGCTTACCCATGGGGTTGGGTCATTGACTTTCTCAATAATATCCAAACTTTCTAGTTCTGCTAGTTTGTCACTAACTTTCTGTCTAAGACTGAAAGGAATTCTATACATCCTTTGAGCCACAGGTGTAACTGTTGTATCTATGTGTAACTTGAGCTGATAATTATTTAATTTCCCAAAACCCTTAAAACAATCTTCATTGACAGAAAATATACCCAGTTTAAGTACCCCCAGTTTAGTGGCTGTATCTTTCCCCAACAAAGCTGGACCCCTACCCTGCATGACATAAAAATCTGATTCTATGCTTACATTACTATCCTTAAGGGAAACTTGAGCAGTAAATTTACCTAACAAATTCAGTGGTTTTTCAGAACCATATGCAAATAGTCTTTTGTCAGTTTTTTCAGACACACACTTTATCTTATTACTTTTCAGTTTATTCCACAGTTCACTATCTATAATATTTACAGCCGCACCACTGTCAATTATAACCTCAATGTCATTTCCTCCTACTTTAATGTCTATCTTCTCATTGTTACTCTTATTGTCATTAACACTGAACGCATATTCATCCGAGTCCGACGACGGATCTACATAATTACACATATTACTTCTGCCTTTACCGCGATGTCCGCCACGGCTGGGATTCGACCCACGGGATTTAGTCTTGGTCTTACACCGGTCGGCAAAATGTCCAACATTTTTACATTTGTAACACTTCTTGTCGCGTGCGGGACATGTCGGGTCTTTCGAAACATGACCCTTCCGGCCACAACTGAAGCAAGTCTTAGCTGCCGCTGTGCTCTGTGACGTCATGCCTGTCCCTTTACCAGCGCTGAACTTACTTTTAACTTGATATAATTTTCCCGTTTCTGGGGTTGTTTCCGCTAACTCTCCCTGCAACATGTGCTGTTCATTTCTCTCGAAATTTTTCGCTGCTGTCTGTAACTTTTCTAAAGTCAAATTTTCAATGTCTAACAATTTCCTTCTTAATCTTTTTGACACACATTTTTCAAGTACCTGATCACGTAATTCATCATCTAAATTTGGAAAATTACACAAAACTGCTTTTTGTCTAAGTCTTGTAATGTACTGATCTACAGTCTCATTGGGCGCCTGTAACATTGACCTGAATGCCGCCCTTTCCACCGGTATGTTAACACGTGGCTTGAAGTGATCGTTTAAAATAGCGAGTGTGACGTCATAGACAGTGTCAGTTCCTTCTGGTTCACGATCAATATTTGGCAATGAAAAATAAACATCTTGCACATCAACACCTGCTGTATGCAAAAGTAATGCTTTCTTTTGCTCTGGATCGGCAATGCCTTTCCCCGTCACAAAGAGTGTAAATGATCGAACCCAACGGGTCCATCTTGTGCCAATGTTGTGCATTTCAATGTTTGGATTAAATGGTTTTAATGTCAAACCTTCTAATTTTACTGGCGATGGTGCCTCCGCTTCATCCCCCATATTCCTGGAATTATCTTCTGATTTTCCTCGTCGCCAAATGAAGTATAACTACTTTATAATGATAACAACGTGATTAAACACAAGTGTCGTGTACATCTGCTTTAATGGCTGAACCTCGTGTACAACTCTTGACGTCATATAATGATGACGTAGTTATTACATCACATGATACATACATGTACAATAGAGTTATGTGCTCTTTGACCGTAATACACTACACACCACCTCTCCCATCCCTTGTAAAAGTACAAGTGCCTGGCTGGATTAAGTTTTAACGATGCTTTCTGATTTTGATTTGACGTTGATTCGTATGTTTGTTTTTAAGGATTGAAATTTAATTGTACTGAATTTATTGGGTGAATTGGTCGCGCGCAAATTGAATGAATGGCAAAAACATTAATGGAAAACTGATATTGAATAGAATTCTACTCGTATATTTTCAATTGAACATGAACTTGTATCTTGTTTTTAGAAAGCTGTCATAATGAATTGTTAAAATCTCATGCACAGGTTCGTCCAAAAAGTTTTGAGCACCCCATAAACGCGGTTCATAGCTAGACTTTAGATTGTTCACAGTAACAAATTTTGACATGCTTTGTCAACAATTTGTGTAATATGTACATGTGTCATACCACTAAATCAAACCGATGTTAATTCTATACAATAAAATTGCAAAAGACACGGTTACCTCCCTTTAAACGTTCCAGACCAGAAATCAGACACTGAAAACAACGCATATATTCTGAAACATAACTAATTTTTTTTAATGTCAAATGATACTATAAAACATCTTTTTGAAAAAGGATGTTATGCAAAAAATTAATAATCGTTGAATACACTCACCAAAAATCAAATTTTGCCCTATTTTAAATAATATGGTAGTATTTTTAATTTTTTATAGATTTTGATAAAAGTGCATGTTTACCTTCGAAGTGTTTGTTAATCACATGACATTACGTTTATAGCACTTTTCAGTATTTTCTTTGCATTTGGTCCGCATTTAAAGAAATCGGACAGTTTCTGAAATCATTTCATTTGTTTTATCACTCGCAGTTCGCTAAAACTAAAATGGACATGTTGTAAGGCTGTGCGTCCAGGGATCTAGTTGTGGTAGTTTAAGTGGTCTAGCAGGTAACAATCTCCATTCTTTACCTTTTCCGGTTGTAAGGTTCTTTGCTATGCTTTTTCCCATTTCTTGACTTAATTGAAGGTTCTCTTCTTTGATTTTTTCCATTTCTTGACTTAATCTTAGGTTTTTTCCTTTGCTTTTTTCCATTTCTTTACTTAATTTAAGGTTCGTTTTTATGCTTTTTTCCATTTCTTTACTTAATCTTAGGTTTTTTCCTTTGCTTTTTTCCATTTCTTTACTTAATCTAAGGTACTTTTCTTTGCTTTTTTCCATTTCTTTACTTAATTGAAGGTTCTTTTCTATGCTTTTTCCCATTTCTTCTTTGATTTTTTCCATTTCTTGACTTAATTGAAGGTTCTCTTCTTTGATTTTTTCCATTTCTTGACTTAATTTTAGGTTCTTTTTTATGCTTTTTTCCATTTCTTCTTTGATTTTTTCCATTTCTTGACTTAATTGAAGGTTCTCTTCTTTGATTTTTTCCATTTCTTGACTTAACTTTAGGTTCTTTTTTATGCTTTTTCCCATTTCTTCTTTGATTTTTTCCATTTCTTGACTTAATTCAAGGTTCTCTTCTTTGATTTTTTCCATTTCTTGACCTAATCTAAGGTTTTTTTCTTTGCTTTTTCCCATTTCTTGACTTAATTCAAAGTTCTCTTCTTTGATTTTTTCCATTTCTTGACCTAATCTAAGGCTTTTTTCTTTGCTTTTTCCCATTTCTTGACTTAATTCAAAGTTCTCTTCTTTGATTTTTTCCATTTCTTGACCTAATCTAAGGCTTTTTTCTTTGCTTTTTCCCATTTCTTGACTTAATTCAAGGTTCTCTTCTTTGATTTTTTCCATTTCTTGACCTAATCTAAGGTTTTTTTCTTTGCTTTTTTCCATTTCTTTACTTAATTCAAGGTACTTTTCTGTGCTTTTTCCCATTTCTCGACTTAATTTTAGGTACTTTTCTTTGCTTTTTTCCATTTCTTTACTTAATTCAAGGTTCTCTTCTGTGCTTTTTTCCATTTCTTGACTTAATAGAAGGTTCTTTTCTTTGACTTTTTCCATTTCTTGACTTAATTGATGGTTCTCTTCTTTGATTTTTTCCATTTCTTGACTTAATATAAGGTTCTCTTCTTTGCTTTTTTCCATTTCTTCGCTTAATTCAAGGTTCTTTTCTGTGCTTATTCCCAATTCTTTACTTAATTCAAGGTTCTCTTCTTTGATTTTTTTCATTTTTTGACTTAATCTAAGGTTCTCTTCTTTGATGTTTTCCATTTCTTTTCTTAATTGAAGGTTCTCTTCTTTGCTTTCTTCCATTTCTATACTTAATTGAAGGTTCCTTTTTTTGCTTTCGTCCATTTCTTTACCTAATCTAAGATTCTCTTCTTTGCCTTTTTCCATTTCTTTACTTAATATAAGATACTTTTCTTTGTTATTTTTAATAACTTCTTCAAGTTTCTCAATTTTTGCCTGATACTCTCTAACCAACTCTTCTGATTCATCTTGTTTCTGAAATTTTTGTTCCGTGCTCTCTGAAATAGTTTAATAAGAATAAAGGAAACATAGAAAATTACAGTGTTAATTTTACATCACTAGACTACACTTTCTCACCAGTAGTGCTTTGACCAAAATTATTTGTTGTATATGTTACCAGAAACTTATGGAGAATATATTAAACAAGATTCGTAACGAACAAAAATTATAAAGCATAGATCTATATTCTCAATTTTGATTCTACACTTGACTAATGTAGCTAGCTATATAGGAAGAAATTATAGCACGCGGCCTCACTTTGCTAGCTTCAAAGTTTTACTTTGGGCTTGTGGTTTCGACATTGATTGGTGTGTTTGCTTTTATTTAATTGGAAGATGGCAATAATAGATTTTTCGTTTGAAATAAAATTTTAATTACATATTATACAGAGTCGATTTAAAAATCATCTATTTATGATAACGTTGGATATATGTTAGGATGGATATGTTTGCGTTTTATTTAAGATGACACTAATAGACAATTTTATAATCTACATCAAGCTAAGAGTTTTCTTTTAAAATAGTCTTTATAACAGGGACGATTTAATGAATCTTTATGAATGAAAACGTTCTGTAAATGAAATTAACAATAAAAAGCTTGTAGGCAAATTTACGAGGGCGAATCAGTAAGTATCCAGCCTTACTTATTTCCGATTGAGAAGTAATTGCCCTCTAGTGTGATGCATTTACACCAATGGTGTTTAAGTGTCATCAGCCCAGAATTGAAAAGTCAAAAGTCTTTTCCATTGACCAACTCCTCAACTATCTTCACGACTTCTTTCTCTGGCCGGAAATGACGTCCACGGATATGGTTTTTTTATTTAGTCGCTAAGAGCTAAGTCAGACGAATATGCTGGATGTTGTTTTAATCCATACCCGTTTCTACAGCATCAATTACAGCTATGCAAATGTGGACTCTCGCTTTATCCTGTTGCAGCAAAACAATTTTAGAGAGTTTTAACTCAGCGTTTTTCTCGGATAACGGTTCTCATCTGGTCTAGCAGCATTGTGTACTCTAGTTATAGTCCTACACCTTTTGCGTCCAAATATACTGTGGCTAAACCTTAATAAAACTCTTGACCTTCTTTGGCCTCAAGGGACCCAAATCCTAACAACTGACGACTTTGAGTTTTTTTCTTAAACTCATATTAATGAACTCAAACTTCATTTACAGTCATCAGAAGCAAAAGAAACTCATCTTTTGACCTAAAACGCTTCAACAAGGCCACATACTGGTAAACTGTGTGCCGTTTGTTAATTGCTAAGAGATTTGGAGACACAAATACTCTACATAACTTAACGATCATGTAATATTGTATATATGATCATATAATCATATGAAATGCCTGCCTTATTTCTTCTACTTATCAAGAGTATACCAGATCCCGAACGTTTTGCACATTCTCTCGTCGTTTGCATCCAGTGTGCGTCGAGGTCTGGCTCCAACGTCTAATGATATGTTGCCGCGGTTGAATTTCCTTACCCAGATATTAACCTAAGCATAAGATGGTGCAGAATACCCATAAACATCGGCTTACAAGCCTTGCATTTCTTTGTAAAACCGACTTTTTAACCCGATCTTGTTGCTCCTCCACAAAAACATATGAATTTTTTACGATAGAGCAAAACTGTAACATATGAGAAAAACCCAGGAATAAAATGAAATTAGTGGAACATGCCACACATTTATCCATAAGATCAGTTATAATCTCAAGTTGATAAGAGATGTTCATCTTATTAGACAATCTATAAACATTCCTTTAAAACATTTGTCAAGACGCCACAATTGCAGTTTAAATGGTATTATATAGAGTATATTAAATGCGAACGTCTTAAATATTTACTCAACATCACAAAATAATAGCCACTAGAAATACAAAAGCTATAAGAAAAAGAAGTAAGGATTAAGAAGTAACTTATGATTTTTGATTATGTACAGTAGGAACGCCAAAGCCGCTGGCGTAGGGATTCATTAAAATTTGTGAATTTGCAATGATGAGATTAAATTGGGCAAAAAATGGCGAAACTTCGGACGAAGCAAAATCGGGAATTGTGTTCAATATATCATCGTATGTTATGAACAGGGCTATAACACCAAAAATTAGTATATATGAAACTCGTCAGTAACTATTTCTTACAATTCCGGTTACATTTAAATATTTTAATTCAGTGATAAAAACGAGTCACTGACTAAAATTTAAACATTTGTTCTTCACAAGATTCCTCCCCATTTATCACAACGCACGTGCACCAGAATGATTTTTATATCAAAAGAAATATCTTTTTATGCACAATTTGATGTATAATTCATCAAATAATTTTCTGTAAACAAAAAGTGTCTAAGTTTTAAAGGTGAAAAAATCGTCGTCAGTCCGTATTCTTGGGTACGGGTCGGGATCATTTTTGGTGTAATTTGACATATAAATGTTGTAAGTACTGCTTTCTAGCTGTGTTCTATATTTAGTTTGGGCACACAGAAGACACAGAATGGCATTTACAATTGAAATAAAGCAAGTTTACGTTAAAATTATCATCATTTTCGTCAGACTTCTCATAGAACTTGCCGGATTTTAGGGCCTACTTTCAGTCTCCATGTTAAAACTCCGCAATATGCCGCTTCGATCGTTCATTTCACAAACTAAAAATCCAAACGAAAACCACATGCGCAAAATCTATGATGATTAACCACGTACGGTGTATTATAAGTGTTCAGTGGCGGATCCAGCGGGGGGGGCACAGGGGGCCCATGCCCCTCCCCTCAGTTGCCCCGACTTTTCCCCTCTCTCTCAGAGCTAATTGTCAATCAACCAGCGTAATGACCAGTTAATAAGTGGTACTGATTAATTAATTCGTGTACACGGATAGGAAATTGCAATCAGGTGATGATGTAATTTACCAGTTCGCTGAAGCATGAACGAATCCAGGTAGTACTGACCAGTCTTAGGTGATAATGTTATTTACCTGATCGCTGAGGCGTGAAAGAAACCAGTTAGTATCAGTAGATAACGTTAATAAGTAATACTAGTTAAAGGACTTCCATAAAGAGCGATTGTATTAATCATACGCGAATTCATCTAATTTACCCTTTTAAACCAAGAGACATGGCCAAGAGAGAGAGAGAGAGAGAGAGAGGGGGATAGAGAGAGAGAACTAATTTTTAGCACACAAAATTATCTTTATTTGTATATTTTTACAGCACGATGTTCTATCTCCATTTTAAAGTACAAATGTTTGTACATTTTTATTTTTAATTGGTTTTAATGGGGAAAAAATCTGTCTCATTTGACTTTTTATTCTATTCGTCCGATTATCGGCTTTACGAAACAAATCAGTTTGAAATAATCAGTGTTTTTTTTTTTTCAGGTCTCACCCAAAAATTCAGCATTAAAAAATGAATGCGGGCCTTTCTGACAAACATTAAAAACCGAGGCCCCTTGTCACGGTAGGCGTAGCACGATAAAAAACCCTCACTGAATAATGCCAAATAATATTTCTGCACTTACATCTATAGCTGGCGGCGTCTCGATATAAGTGAAATATTATTGACTTAGAAGTTAAACCCCATTAATCAATGATCAATCAAACTCAGGACCGGGATTCAAACAGAAACACTTTCCTTTATCAACTCAACTGGATCACCCAGACCACGTTCATCCATTTATCGACCAAATTAAATTAAAACACTGGTATCCCTCCGATAGATCGACGTATTGATCTACAACTTTCAAAGGTCGAACGAACTCCTTTACTATAACGCAAAAAAGAGTCGGTCTGGATCTGCGGTGTACAACTTCACCTCGACAGATAAAAAGACCGACAATACAAGTTACCGACGGTGACAAATTTCGACAGTACAGTTGATAGACATATATACATGTATATCGATAAAGATATTATGCATAGCCACCTGCGTCAATATTAATTTTTTTGAAAAAAGCTAGACTGGTTTAGATCTACTTTGAATGCGAGGTAAAAAGGACGCTCGACAGTGTTCAAGATGCAGGAAATTGCACCATTTGTACTGAAAAAAGCGAAATAGACCCCCTAGAAGGATGCGCCTTTGGCGCATACTTGTGCCTCACCATTCACCAAGACTCTGGATCCGCCCCTGGTGTTAGTTGAATTGTGGAATTAATGGCAATATATAAATCCGTTTATTTAGGATATGCTATTTGGGCCCCAGAGGTTTTCAGAAGGCCCTTCACTTCTGAACTATGACAACCTTTGCCTTGTGATTTTCAGTCATTACAAGCTGACATTAACCACCCGGTCACTAAATCAGTAAAGTTGAGAGTGAATTATTCTGCCATATAAAGCTTACAAAAACAGAGAGTGCATTTTACTTTGAAAACATACCCTGTACAAACACTAGCCTAACAAGTACATGGTATAAACTTTAGCTTGGCCACTTTCAAAGGCCTATACTTTTTCACTCTTGATTGACCCGAACCCATGTTAAATTTCCTGCAGGTAAATGCAATAATATGATTAAACAAAGACTTTAATATAACCATTAAGGTTTTGGTTAAAATATTCATGCTGGATAAGTTTTTGCCAAGTAATCCAGCACTGGAAAGTGAAGATATATACTATATTCCAAAATGTAAATGTCTGGAAAATTTATACTGTCCCTAATTTAGTCAATTTGATTAAAATTTAAATTCTGATTTGCCAATTAACTATTTATGTTTAGATATAACAAGACATTATAAATTTGTTAAATAATTTAGCATGAATATTTAATATTATTTGTTAATTTTGGTGTAGTCTAGTGTTTATATTTCAGATAGGCTGAAATAATGTGCCTTTCAAGGCCTAATAAAGATTTCCTTCTAGCTAAAATATTAAATCTCAGTTCCAGTAGAATTTTTGGAGCTTTTTTTGAAGACAGTTACAGCACTCAATACAATACTAAGATTTGGCTAAAACTTCAAGAAACATAGCCATTTGAGTCATGCAAGTTGATTTAAATACATGTACATTTAAATGTGTTTACTGAGCTTTCACAACAAAATGAAATTTATGCAGCTGAAAAGCTTACACTTGCACATTCAAGTTCAATCAACCAGCAACAAACCATAAAAACCAATAAAAAACTGAAACACAAGAGACAATGTCACTTAAATTGGCAGTTTGAGACCACTGATTATAAAATTACCAAAAGTCATGTAGAATTAGAAGGTCAGTGATTGCACTCCTAATAAACTAAGAAGTCAACAAACACCTATTCAACTTGTCACATTTCACAATGCCCAATTCCCTTTCTTTTAAATATGCAGATAAAAGTAGAATGTGCATTTGCATATTGTATTCAAACTAACAAATGAGGAAAATAATTTCTAAACCCAAAACTGAAACAGTATATGACTGGCTAGTTAAATCTCAAATTTAAAATGCAACCAATAATAAATTAAATCTGTTTACTAAAATGCTACTTATGGATATATTGTCAGTTTACAAAACAAATATGTTCAAATGGCATAGACTGCATACTCTTTCATTGCTTCAAGACTGAAAGGGAGAGACATATGCTTACCACATATATCATAAAAATAATTAAATTTTCAATTGAATAGATGAACCATACAAACACCAAAAAGTTCAAGGTAAAACAATCTTGTTTTTCTCCTCAAGTATTGTTTTTGACTTTTGAAACAGCTCCATACGCGTGCAATGTGTGTATATAATAGTATGCAATATATTTTTACTGAATGTATGTGTTTAAATTTTTCTATAGCTAGGTCTGTTTATGCCCATTTCTGCCTGCACATTTTAAATATGTTAATATTTGATTTTTTATGGCAAGCAAAAACATCTATCAAACCTGAAATCTGGTATACAGATGTATACCTTTGTATAAAATCCACCCAGGGGACTGAGCAAAAGTGGTAGACTTTATATAGAGGGTCACGTTAAACATGTATTGTTGATACTGGTATACAAATGAGTGAAAATAATACCTCTAAAATACTTTCTTATAAATTTTATTATTATTTTTAAAAAATAATTATTTAGAATTAATTATAGAAAATATTTGAAAAGTGCATTATAATCTTAATGGACTGTACATCTGATTACATGGTTAGAATTGATCTATCAGTATACACTTGACTAATGTCCTTGTTTCTTAAGAAGCAGGGTGTCACTAATTAAAACAAAAGGTATAGTAAACATGCTACCACTAAATAACGAAGAGTAGTTAATCCAATATTATAAATAGGCTACAAGTATATAATTTGCTTTTTGCTATTATAGTTATTTAATTATAATAACGAATACTAGTTATACCTTCTGATCTAATGACTTCAGTCATTGATATGAGAATAAGGACTTCACAAATTTATTTCTCAATTTTATACTTATTATAACTCAACTATACATTTTGCAACAAATATATATATATAATATATCAAATTTATTTTAATTTTTTTAATTTTAGTCTAAAAGTTTATGCAAAAAAACGAAAAACTTTGTAATTAATATACAATTCTTAATGCATTAAGAATAGAAATATATATATATTAATTATATATTTCTATTCTTAATGCATTAAGAATTGTATATTAATTACAAAGTTTTTCGTTTTTTTGCATAAACTTTTAGACTAAAATTTAAAAAAATTAAAATAAATTTGATTGAAAAAATGGACTTTATACACAAGATCAGTAGTCATTTGGGACTGTAAGGGAGGTCTTTATTCACATTAGACAGGTGGAATATATATGAGGGTCATTATATAGTACAATCCATTGGGGATACTTCATACTGGTTCCTATAGACAGGTGGACTTTATAGCAGGTTATACTATTTTGCCAAATTTATTCTACCACTCATTTGTGATTTACTCTGAATTAGGATAGAATATTTATGTAAACATTCAGTCGGACAGTTACATATGCAAGTTTTTTAAAGATTCAGTATGTATGGTGGTAATATATCCATTATGGATAAATGACTACTTGGAGCGGAATGTAATGGTTGCATTGATAGTAAAGCTTATTTTATGACTTATGACTTTGTTTCAAAATATGCTCGAATGAACATCTCTCTCTCTCTCACACACACACACACACAGAGTGCGAAAATGCAATAAAAGAGAGCCAACTCTTGATACCGTATGCATGCAGGGTTTGACATTTACGTAACCGATCAGTGTTTGGATAATATTTCTTTGTCTAAGGATTTTTATTGAAAACTTAAAAAAATGGTTTTAACATGTGACTTAATGATTCTCCCAACCGGTATCGCGTGAATAGGATTTAAACACGTTGCAATGTCATTTTCAACTTGACATTGGAACATCGATCATCGCGGGGGCGGCAATATTTGTTTACATTGACAACCAAATGTACCATCCAGATATTCGCTTTACTAGACATTTCCAATTAAGAGGGAGACGGACTTCAGAGACCGAGACCGAGACGGACTTCATTATTTTAGGGGCGATCTCAGAAGTTGATATGCTATCATATAACAATATATATATATATATATATATATATATATATATATATATATATATATATATATATATATATATATGTGTGTGTGTGTGTGTGTGTGTGTGTGTGTGTGAAAAAATTATGTTTATTCATAAACAGTTTATAGAACATGGGATTATCTGAATAGTCGCTATCTACGGACAGCTAATGAAGAACAAATTTCTACGATTGACGAAATATACCAACGTGGATGACGCCACAGACTACCTATTGCTGATATATTTTCACCCCCTATACTTTATGCTCAACTTTTACACGATATGTATTAATTACGCGATTTAGTTTCCTGTATTCCCGAAGAACATTAAAAGGGGCAGCTCTTATCTGCGGTGTCTCAAATGGAGTAAGAACTGGAAATCTATTTGCAAAAGAATAATCATATCCTGTGGAAAGTCTAATTCCATATTTGCTCCAACGAAGGGCAATAAATTAAAAATTTGGGCATCCTTAGCTTACAAAAAACAAACAGGCCTACCATAAGTTGGCCACCAAAAAAATACCGGAACTTATGAAAATGTTTTGAGTCTCTGACTCTTGATTTGGACGAATGAATCCATCACAGGCATATTGAAATAATTTGGTAATTTTAGATAATAAATAAAAACCAAACGAATAAAAATTAATGAACAAGTATAATGACTTTGTTTTATTATTTCTGTATGGGCAACCATGGCAAGTGGTCTAAAACGTTAGTTTTCGGATCACAGTGCTTCTTTTGAAGGTTGGGCCACAACCACTTCACGTGAGAACGGTTGTCAGTGTACAAACCGTAGGTTTCCTCCTGTTTCCTTCACCACTTTTAAACTGATTTTGAGTGAGACTGTTCATAAATCTGACATTGGATTGTCAGTATTCAATCAGTTAATACGTAAATGATATCAAATAGTTCAATAACTGAATTTCCATTATTTGCATTGGATTTCATTTCTATTCTTAGTAAGATCGCCGTCTCGGTCTCGGTCTCTGAAGTCCGTCTCCCTCTTAATTGGAAATGTCTTTTAAGGCATTTACACCTGATGCACCAGAAAGATTTAAGTCTAATTTAATTCTGGGTGTGTTATTGTATGTTTTACAAAAAATCGAATGATAATTTTCTTTACACAAAAAGTGTCCAAGTTTTGAAGATTGACAAAAAATGTCCTATTGTTTCAGTCGTGACATCGATTGGCGTCAAGAAATCGAATATTATAATAATGTTCTATATCAAATTTAAACTCAAATTTCAAAATATTGGTTATTCCGGTATATATTCCACTGGTGCACAGTGCTTGATTTTATTTCATAATATTTCATCGTTTGTTTAAATGCGGGGAACTTTTTCGGCCATCAGACACTTGTCAAAAAGTAATCCCAATTTTCAAAACGGCGAAAGTATAAAAAAAATGTAAAACCGAAACACAGTTCTCGGACAAAGCCGGGTTGGCGTTCCTACTGGTAAGTTACTGTAAATTTCAATGCGGATTAAAATTTATATTTACCTAAACTGAAGTAGTTGTTTTCAGACAAATGGCCGATGAACTTATGATCACAAGCTGATCGTTCTGATGGCAACTCTGACGGATAAAAAACATATTCTTCGAGTCCTTCTTCTGTAGCACAAAGTACATGAATGTGATGTTGATAAACTATCGAGGCTGCATAAAAAATAAACGGATCTCCTTCATCTCTTAATTTTAAATCCAATATATGTGAACGAATTGTTTTGTCTACTCTTAAAATTGACCATACCTGAATAAAAATAAATGTATATATTTTGTAACACAAAACATAATTATATTAACAAATAGCATGATATGGAATAGCATAAACTCAGTAGGAAATACTGTCTAAATTTGCTACAAGTTATAATCTGAAACCCTCAAAACTAAGGTATACTCCCTCATGCAAGGGTATCAAGTTCTGCTCCATATTAACTTTTACCTCAATTTTGACGCTCACGAAAGGCTACATTTAAAACTGTATGACAAACACGATTTTATTTTCTCCTCTGTCAATTTTCCTTTTCTATGCAGCAATATACCTGTTTTATAATTACATTAGAAGTCAAAGTATGGAGTGGATGTAAAAGAATCAGTCGTATCTTTGTATTTCAAACTTAGTAAGATGGAAATAATTCACATTTTTTGAGTTTTAGTTATCTATGCATCTGTATGTGGAGTTGAATGATTAAGGAAATCATCTGAATATCAATTTTAAAAAATTAAACTTGGTCCTCGTTTCCGTAAATCCTTTACAAGCAAAACTTACAAGTATCGTCCTTTAAAAACTAAAAAAAAATTAATGCAGAGACCATGCAAACGAAATCTAAAAAGAACTCGCCTGTTTTTCGTCTAACGGAAATGGTTTCCTTTTCAAATATTCAATACATTTTGTCTTTATTTCTTCTACAGACTCTTCAAGTAATACTTCAAGTGATGCGTACACCCCAGTCCTCTTCTTATTAGCTATACGTAAAAATCTAGCGGCTAATAATTCATCAAATTTGTTTTTATCACAGAGAGGTGGGTCCCTCTGGTGTTGAAACACTTCAGTCAAAGCAAACACTAGAACTGTGTTGTTAATTGCTCTTAAATCTGCAAATATAGTTCAATAACATATGATGATAACTCTACAATCAGAAGTCAGTCTTTTGAATAGATATTTGATATATTTAACCCACCGCGTTTTGATTAGTTTGTTTGACATAGTAATGTAGGTTATAACACTAAAAGTGGCATTTCATGACAGTTTAATGATTATATTTGCATTTCGATCTTTTTGAAATTCATATTTTTGTTTTTTAATCCTGAAAAAATAACTATTGAAACTATAATGTACGACATCTATTTCGCTGGAATAGTCTCTCAATGACGTCACAAGTATAGGCATATACAGAAGAAATGAGTGATATCGCTTTAGCTTTAGTACAAATGCTCCTATAATTACATTTGGTTTTAAACAGAGTTTAATTCAACAAAACATTACAATGTAAATATTTAATCAGTTGCAGAAAAAAACATCACATAAATTTTGCCGCTACATCATGTCATCAGCACCCTTTAACATCGCCAACAATCGAAATAACATCATTTTCACATTGTTTAATTTTATGTTATGAAACTGCTCCGCTCAAACGTTAGGGACTATCCGATATTTTTAAATGTTTATAGATAAAAAATCGCCCTGTATATATTTAAACATCCCATGTCACGTTTCTTTATCTTCAATTTTGATAACACGCGATACATAGCAATCGGCCTTACTTCCTTGCTTTTAAGTTCTCATGTTTAACCAAATATGCCATTTTTTAAGTTTTCGCTTTGTTTTGTTGTGTTGTACACATAAACTGTATGCATATTTTCACTATTATATCCTAAAACACTTTTTTCCATTTTTTTATGTACGGCGTTTCACGATAGTCAACGCGTACTTTGCATACTTAACAACGGTATATGACATGATAGAAAATTTATTGATTTTCATATCTAAAAGCGTGAAAAACATGTGCTCTGTCGGACATGAATTAAACAGTAGTATATGTAATTGAAACAAATGAGTCGAAGGGTTTTTCTCGAGGATATCATAAACTCAGTAGGCATTACTTTTGAATATACTGAAATGTTTAAATTTCCTTCTTATTGAAACTTTTAAAAATAAAGGTAAAAAAGTCAACATACCACCACTTCTTAGTTTTTGTTGTTTTCTTTCTATCCATTCATACAAAATTTCAAACGTGTCAAAACTTTTATCCGTTAGACGTTTTTGTAATAAACTTAGAACTGCACTTTTATCATTTGTCATTCTATTTGTTTTTTTAGTCTCCATTAATTTGAGATTTTTTTCTAAATGCTCCTTGAACTCTTTGATCAAACCATTTGGAAAATCTTTTATAAATGTGAATACTTTCTCTATCCCTTCGACGGCTTGTTTATTCATCATTTTTGTATGGTCCATGCTTTTTACTCGGTTTCAATCTGAAAAATACAACATGGAAACGAAGTTTATGTTTGATATAAAAAGACAACAGATGAAAAGACGAGTACATAGTAGTGGTTATAAAACTATTTATTAAAAGAACATAGAGACTATATCCAACATACATGTATAATTTATCGTATTATTATTTTTATATTTTATTATTTAAGATTGGATATAAAACCTCTGACTTTTTGAAAACGTAATAGAGAAAATATGCTTGTATAATTTATCGTCATAATGATTTTTAATTATTTGTTAAAACTTTAACATATGCTACAGATATGAACAGCGTTTTTAAAAAAAAAACAGTTTGAAGAGTCGTCCGACCGATACGCATAGGTAATAGATACAGTATATCCACAAATTCAGTGCACATGGAAATGTAGGATAATATCGTATTTTCCAACAAATCCACAAAACATTCTCAAAACTTAATACAAAATATACTGACCTGATAGAAAAACTATTTTTCATTCAGCCAAAAGGGAATTTAATTCTGTACTTAAGCAATTTTTGAACAAAATAACAAATATAACTATTTCAAAATTATCTCTTCTGTACCCTGAACAACTGTAAATGTTATGTCATAATTGAAATATTCATGATAGCACCTGGAAAACCCCCGAACAACAAGGACCTACCTGACCTTTATGTAACTTTGAATGAGATCCAATTGGTGCATAAACTTGATCAAATTTCCAACATTTTTGCAGAATATTTCTCTATGTACAGGAAAACTAAACAATGATATTTTTATTTAAAAATATAATGTAGTCAGGCCAGTTATTTTAAATGCATTTTATTGACAGTTTATTGGAAACATTTTAATTAAAAGAAATAAACCATTTGCACTAAACTTTTGGAAATACATTAGGTACATCCCAGTAAGGCATGAAAAGGGACACGTCTAGGGTTATGAAGGCCCTCACAATTATATAGCTGTTATCACAACATTGTTGATAAGTATGGCAGGATTGTATCAAAAATAACTTTGGATATAGTTGACGCCTTATAGTTCAACAATTAATTTGCAAGCAGCCTACTTCGTTGTACAAAGTCCCCGTAGTGGGAACAGGCTCTACTATAGTGTATTGACCGTGACACAAATACACTATAAGCAGAAGAAGCAGGTATATTGCTGCATAGAAAAGGAAAGTTGACAACAGACAAATGAAGTCATCATGTTTGTCACGGATCTTCAAATGTAGTCTATAAGTTCTTTTGTAACATTTACAGCGCGATATCAACAATTTTGTGGTAACGGCCAGAAATATCAGAGGGGGACTTTATATCAACATTTTTAAGACGTGGTCTTTTATCTGGAAAGTGGAATTTGGTGCCAAGGAATGATGAGTGCCTCCTAAATATTTTCTCTCTTTTTTACGAGTGCATGAACCACGTTAAAAATCTTGTTTTCTTTTAAAATAAAAAAATATTCTAGTATTTAGTCATAACCTTTTCAATCAAAAAAAAAATCATGTTCAAACCCCAATAAAAAACAAAGTAATAACAAACATACCAATCCATGTCCAAACCGCAGTTAAAAAGCAAAGTAAAAACAAACATACCAATCTATGTTCAATACCCAATCAAAAAAAAAAGTAATAACAAACATACCAATCCTTGTCCAAACCCCAATTAAAACGCAAAGTAAAAACAAACTTACCAATCCATCACAAGATGAAAAACTGTCTATAAGCCAGCTTATAGGTGGCTTATAGGGGGCTTATAGAGGGCTTATAGAGGCCTATAAGCCACCTATAAGCCATCTATAAGCCGCTTATAGATGTCCTATAAGCCATCTATAAGCCGGCTTATAGATGGCTTATTGGCACTCAAAATATAAGCCATCTATAAGCCATCTATAAACCACCTATAAGCCTTATTTCAGTAGAAGTAAATTTTAAGGATCTTTAATTTGGTTTTAAGATCTTTAAGGGTTTGTTTCAACAAACAAATACACAAAACAAATTTCATATATATTATTTATAACTTTAAAATAATATAAATATATTAACAATAATTATTACTTTCCTAATTAATTTTTTATTAAAATATTATTTTATTGTCATGAATTATTTTATTTCATTAATTTTATTTCTTTTTAATTTAATAATAAAATTATTTAATTGTAATTAAAAATTTTATTCTATTTAATTTTTTTATGCTTTTTCTTTTATTTATTTATCTTATTATTATTATTATATGTATTTTATTTTATTTTATGTTATTTTTCCTGAAATCACATATAATTACTTTCACTCTACTTACTCAATTTTGCCCCCAGCGGGACTTGAACTTGCGATCCTTGGTTCTCCTGACTACAGTCTGATTCTCAATCTACATCCTTATCCATTAGGCCACGGAGGACACGAACTCAAGACACTTATTTAAATGTATATCAGTACCCAGTTATCTAAGATGTGATCACGTGACTAGCTCTTAAACTTTCAGATTTTTATAAGCTATAAATAATAAATATATATGATTTTAGTCAATTTTTTTACATATTTATTATTTATTTATATATTATTATTATTATTATTATTATTATTATTATTATTATGATTGTAGCTTGTCTTTTATTAGAAGAATAATTATAAGGGTTACTGACCCAAGATATCAAAGGAAGACAGGAAGTCAAATCTCACCTATAATATACTTATGTATCTGGCTGGCAGAGATAAATTATGAAGATCAATCATCGATCAGATGTAGAATCTTAATTAAGGCACATTTCTTTTTGGTTAAATATATACATTATTTATATATTTAATAATGCTTGAGATCAAAACTGTAGCTATATAGGTTTAAGTAAATTTTATTAAAAATTGTCCATTATAATATAGTTTTTTATTGTAATACCGGTACTTGTTTTCTTTATTGGTGGATAATCTTCGAAAGAAAATATAGTACAAGTTAAAAAATAGTAAAACAAGTTTCAATGTTATTTTGTAATAATCTATCCTTATATCATAGAAAAAACCCGAATGACTGACACTGATGTAATGGTTTGAGATTTCACATGAAATTGTTTTATGAGAGAAAGAAGAAGTGAAGTATTTTTAAACCGCATGAGAGAAAGTTATATAAATAATTTCATTATGTAACAAATTATAAAATTCCTAACGAGAGAGAGAGAGAGAAAGAGAGAGATAGAGAGAGAGTATTACACATTAATGTGTTGCTTTATGCCAATAAATACTATAATTATATATGGTTTAGTCTCACTTAGCATACATTTTAAAAAACCATAGTCTCACTTAGCATACATTTAAAAATCACCAAATTTTACCCGAGACATGTACACCTGGCTATAGTCCATTTCCTAAATATGCATAATTATCATCATAGTCAAATTTTAGTCTTTTTTTTAAAAAAAAGCAACGAAAAATAACAATTAAAGAATATAAAAAATAATAATAATAATAAGTTAATAAATAAATAAATAAATAAATTTCAAAGAAATTCATTCATTCATTCATTCATTCATTCATTCATTCAAAGGTAATTTTTAAAAAAAAACAGGAAAAAAAATTAATGAAGTTTTAAAAATTAAATAAATCAATAAATCGATCACATATTCAGTGAGGAAAAAACATGTTTTCATTTGGTGGTGTGATTCAAACTTGGATATCTTACTTCAATAGACGTGAAATTTCACTTGTTTCATAAGAAGCTGAATATATTTTTTCATATTTTAAATATTTTTAAAAAAAATATTCTCAGCTTTTTCAATAAAGAAATTCATTCATTCATTCATTCATTCATTCATTCATAATAAAGAAAACCCAGTAAAAGAATAAATAAATAAATAAATAAATAAGAAATATAAATAATTTAATCAGTAAATTAATAAAAACTAGTAAATAAAATAAAAACTTGTAAATAAATAAATAAATAAATAAACATATTAATAAAAACCAGTAAAGAAATAAAAATCGGTAAATAGATAAAGAAAATGAAAATAAATAAATAAATAAATATTAGCACCCCGGTACTTGAGTCCACCTTACCCAAAATCCGTGTATAGAAAACGCATATGGTATGACACTTAGTTTATGTGATATTTTATTCTATTTTATTTGTTTATAAATATTTGAAAATACGGTATATATTCTATTATCATAAATAAAAATCTTTTTAATCGACGTTATACATATACTGATCGCATAGTCCAGTGGCAGATCCAGCGGGGGGCACAGGGGACCCGTGTCCCCCTCCCCCCGGTTGCCCCGACTTTTGCCCTCTCTCTCACAGCTAATTACTAATCAACCAGCGTAATGACCAGTTAATTAGTGGCACTGATTAAATAATTCGTGTACACAGGTAGGAAATTGCAATCAGGTGATGATGTATTTTAGCAGTTCGCTGAAGCATGAAAGAATCCAGGTAGTACTGACCAGTCTTAGGTGATGATGTTATTTACCTGATCGCTTAGGCGTGAAAGAAACCAGTTAGTATCAGTAGGTAACGTTAATTAGTCATACTAATTAAGATACTTCAAAGAAGAGTGATTCCATTAATCATACGTGAATGCATCTAATTTACCTTCTTAAACCAAGGGACATGGCCAAGAGAGAGAGAGAGAGAGGGAGGGACTAATTTTTAGCACACAAAATTATCTTTTTTGTATATTTTTACAGCACGATGTTCTATCTCCATATAAAAGTACAAATTTTTGTACATTTTTATTTTTATTAAATGGGGGGATCTGTTTCATTTGACTTTTTATTCTATTCGCCCGATTATCGCTTTACGAAACAAATCAGTCTGAAATAATCAGTGTTTTTTTCTAGTGACAAGATTCTTGTCTGTTGCACCTTTAATGCGCATTATATAATGATGAAACTGACTAACTAGTCATTTTAAAACTAATACAAAAAGGATGTAATATAATAAAAGATGGATATCATACAGTTAATTTTAAAAGTGTGGAAAAGGGGTGTGGTAGTAGGAGACCTACCCCTTAGGTATATGTAGCAGGCAGGTCAGTTGGTAGAGTGCTTGTTCCTTAAGTCAAGGAGGTCGAGGGTTTGGTCTCTGGTCAGGTCTGACCCAAAAATTCGCTCGGCATTAAAAATGAATGCGGGTCTTTCGGACAAACATTAAAAACCGAGGCCTTTGTCACGGTAGGCGTGGCACGATAAAGAACCCTCTGCATAATGCCATCACCGCAAAGCACAGGTAAATATTTCTGCACCTACACCTATAGCTGGTGGCGTCTCGATATAAGTGAAATATTGTTGACTTTGAAGTTAAACCCCATTAATCAATGATCAATCAAACTCAGGACCGGGATTCAAACAGAAAGACTTTCCTTTATCAACTCAACTGGATCACCCAGACCACGTTCATCCATTTATCGACTAAATTAAATCAAAACACTGGTATCCCTCCAAAGGATCGACGTATCGATCTACAACTTCAAAGGTCGAACGAACTCCTTTAATATAACGAAAAAATGTCGGTCTGGATCTGCGGTGCACAACTACACCTCGACAAATAATAAGACCGACAATACAAGTTACCGACGGCGACAAATTTCGACAGTACAGTTGATAGACATATATCGATACTAGTATTATGAACTCACCGACACTCATAGCCACCTGCGTCAATATTACAATTTTTGAAAAAAGCTAGACTGGTTTAGATCTACTTTGAATGCGCTTGACAGTGTTCAAGATGCAGGAAATTGCACCATTTGTACTGAAAAAAGCGATTTTTTCTGGGGGAGCATGCAAGTTCAACAAGGGTGGAGGAAACGGAAGTACACTGAGAAAAGAACAAACATTCGGCAAACGAATTTTCTCGCACTAGGACTTGCCCGAACAAAATACGAACCAAGCTGGTGAGATCCAGATTCTAGGATTGTGGAGAAAACAGGAGTACACGGAGAAAACAACCATTTTTCGGCAAGCAAACACATTATAAATTTTCCGTTCGGTAAATTAGGAGGGTTATCTCGCACTCCTGTATAGTCAGTAAACCGTCCACTGGGTGCAAGGTGCAACATATAATCTTCGGCCGTAACTTGTACTAATCGTTAAAATTTATAACAATAATTTACTTTAAATAAATGCCGATCGAAATAAAAGTTGGGTTTTTGTTTTGTTTTTTTTTAATCACAACATCAATCATATAACTTTATAGCTTCTAAGTTTGTTGCGGTTGCTCAGTTTGTAGACTGCTCGCCTAAATGGGAGGTCGTGGGTATGAACCCCGACCGGATCTGACCCAAGACTTGAAAGTGGGTAATGATTGTTTTTCGCCAAGCACTCGGCATTACGAAATGAAAGTCACAGTTCTTTCGGATGGGAACTAAAAATAAACGAGGTCCCGTCTCACGGTAGCTTGGCTGTATAGCAGCCATCAGCGCAACGCACAGGCAAAATTTATGCACATTCGCCTGTAGCTGGCGATGTCTCAATATAAGTGAAATATTCTTGACTGGTACGTTTAACATCATTATTCAACTCAACTCACTCTAAGTTGGTTAATTATTCATTTCATTTGTGAGGAAATATTTGTATGCAGGTAGTTTCTGGTCATGTAATTAAAAGATATTATGCTTTTGAAATTTGTCTTGTTTCTGCAATGGAAAAATGTAAATTGGTAGTAGTGAAATCCATTTGCACCATTTTAGTGTCATTTTTGCGCCAGGATATCACTCTTTTATTAAACTTTTTTAAACAGAAACCCTCAGTCCTTTTGCGCGAATATGGTACCTAACTGTCCCATTTTATTGAGAGTGCGATGGAGATATGAATATTAATTTTGTTTACCTCGTTCTTGATCCTAGATAAAATATTCAAATAATATAAAATCACTCCACATAAAAATGAGACATAATTATAATACTGTATTAAATATCGCTGACGGGACGACTACAATATGCATGAAATAAAATTATTGTTTTTGAGCGGCCGATCACGAAGTTGTAAAATGCATTAATACATTTTCATATTAAACACCGTTTAAAAAATATATAATGATCATGGACATCTTCTGCGATTATAAAATCATGCAGGTTTATAGTATCAGGGAACACAAATTATTTTACTGGATCCAGAAATCTTAACATGGAGACGATAGTTCAAAGATCTACCAGTTTTATCAGATGAATTTGTGATTTTTATTTATTTATTTATTTATTCTTCTTTATTTATTTATTTATTTATTTATTTATTTATTTATTATATTTATTATTTATTTATATAAATATCAGATATTAGGTTAATCTCTCTCTCTCTCTCTCTCTCATATTTTAGATATTTATTAAAGTTTTAATAATAAATATTTATTTATTCATTTATTTACACATAAATGACAATTGGTAAAAAGTACTAATACTCCCTGACATCATTAAGATTCCGGTCCATCCAAATTAATTAAAGTTAATTAGATTAACATCATACAGGTAATTTTTTCACGTGGAATATGCTATCGTCTGGTTAAATGAGTTTGAATTTGCTTCTGTTATCAATTTGTTACGTAAGGTGTTGATGAGGTGTACCGATGGTCATTAATTAGTGACCGGGATGTGTTTATTACCTATGGACATAAATATGTAACTGATAAATAGTCGAAACTATCACTTTTTGAAATTAAAAAAGATAAATAAATACGTTTATAAGAAGCTGTAAAAAGAGTCAATTTGGAGCTTAAAAATGTGTTGAGCAGGTTAGAGATTATAAATAAAAAATATAATAATAAATAAATAAATAAATAAATAAATAAATAAGTTGAAAACTAACAATGATGAAATTTAATTGCCAAATATATTTAAAGTGCCTTTTTTCTCCTATATTGTATACAATAAATAATAAATAAATAAATAAATAAATAAATAAATAAATAAATAAATTAAAAACTAACAATGATGAAATTTATTGCCGGTAAATATATGTTAAAGTGCTTTTGTCATTATACAAATGATAAAATAAATAAATAAATAAATAAATAAATAAATAAATAAATAAATAAATAAATAAATAAAACTAACAATGATGAAATTTTATTGCCGGTAAATATATGTTAAAGTGCCCTTTTCTTATATATACAAACTGAATAAATAAATAAATATAAATAAGACTTCCATAATGTAAGTACACGGCGATGATTTTATTTAGAAATAGAAACAGTCTATAAGCCACCTATAAGCATGGCTTATAGGTGGCTTATATTTTGAGTGCCAATAAGCCAGGCTTATAGATGGCTTATAGGTGGCTTATAGATGGAGGTCCTATAAGCCACCTATAAACCACCTATAAGCTCCTAGAAGCCAATCTATAAGCTCCTATAAGCATGGCTTATAGGTGGCTTATAGATAGTATTTCATCCTGTGCATGTGTAAACCACAATCAAAAAGCAAAGTAAAAACCAACATTCCAATCCATGTCTAAACCGCAATGAAAATCAAAGTAAAAACAAACATACCAATCCATGTCCAAACCGCAATGAAAAAGTAAAGTAAAAACAAACATACCAATCCATGTCCAAACCCCAATGAAAAAGCAGTGTAAAATCAAACATACCAATCCATGTCCAAACCGCAATAAAAAAGTAAAGTAAAAACAAACAATACCAATCCATGTCCAAACCGCAATGAAAAAATAAAATAAAAACAAACATACCTATCCATGTCCAAACCCCAATGAAAAAGCAAAGTAAAATCAAACATACAAATCCATGTCCAAACCGCAATAAAAAGGTAAAGTAAAAACAAACATGCCAATCCATGTCCAAACCGCAATGAAAAAGCAAAGTAAAAACAAATATACCCATTCATGTCCAAACCGCAATGAAAAAGCAAAGTAAAAACAAACATACCAATTCATGTGCAAACCGCAATCAAAAACCAAAGTAAAAACAAATATACCAATCCATGTCTAAATAACAATAAAAAAATAAAGCAACAGTGAACTAGAATAGTTTATTATAAGAAAATATCTATTGAAATATTTATAAATTGTTAGTAAAAAGAATATATTAAGTTTCAATATAAATAAAAACCAATATACATGTCATTATAGATAGATGACACATTAGAAGTTTTATGAGATTCTTTTATAAAAATCCAACCATGCGTGGAGTGTAAACTTTACTAACATGTATACAAAATTTAAAATATAAGTTTTTACAAATTAATTTTGATTTAAAATTCGCTGTAAAGTTTTTTGATCATTTAAATGAGGACATAGTTTTTATTCTGGGATATTTCACAATCATTTGTTTTTCAATAAAGTCGCTCCTACAGACATCATGAGACCATTTAGTGTCATAAATTAATAATGGGCTTTACCGTCTCATGTTTATCCTATCCAATTTACTACTAAACATCCATACTTGACAAAGGTTGAAATTTAATTGCCGTTTATCTAAAGCAAAAAAATAATAAAAAGACTTGTTTAGTATAAGTAGACAGGTAGACTAAATAAATTATTTTTAAAATCCTTTACATCAAGAGATAGCCAGCTTTAGGTTGTAAAATGTGTAGGTCAAAGAAAATGGCTTGAATGAATAGTTCCAAAAAATAACGTATAATTTAAATCCTTTACATCGGGACATAGTCAGCTTTAGGTTGTACAATGAGTAAATAACAGAAATTCGTCTGAATGCAAACCTATCGAATTTCAACAAGGTGCAAATTTTCAAAATAATGAGTAAAAGTATTTTAAATAACTTCTTTAAAAAACAAAATGCAGACAATCATATAATTATCTGTTTGTTACAGGAAGTGCTCACCCTTCCTGAGCATCCTGCATCACGTTCTTTATAGACATTGACGTTTTTCTTTTAATTTTTAGCTTTAACGTTTTTAATTTGCTTTGGAATTCGACATGAATTTGTATGTTTGTTTTTAATTTACTTTGTGATTTGTGGTTTCGACGTTAACTGTTATGTTTGTTTTTAATTTACTTTGGGATTTGTGGTTTCGACGTAAATTGTTATGTTTGTTTTTAATTTACTTTGGGATTGCGGTTTTGACAAGGTCGGTATGTTTTTTTTATTACAAATGATTTCTTAACCATTATAATAAACAAATGAATGCAAATGACAGACATATTTCTACAAGAACTTTTAAAAGAGCGCGGGAAAATTATTATACTAAAATATTTAAATGTTGAGAGAATATTTATTATTTTTTCTGTTGTGTAAATATCAGTATGTATAATGTATCAATTCATTATCAATTTTCAATTAATTATCAAAAACATTTAAAAACAAAATCTACTTTTAAAATAGGAAACTAAGAACATAAGGTTTTAAAAGTATACAAGATAGGGGACATTTGAAAGTACCTTAAACAGCTCGGGCTTCACGTATATCTAATCAAAATATATTTAAAGATAGTCGTTGTATTAACTATACACCTTGATCAGATAAATTATAGTTTGTATAATAATCAATTGTTTTTTATGTATTATATAAAGGATGATGATATTCATATACTTACCAATTAATTAACGTTAACCCACATCATGAGTAAAAGACAGGAATTTACATTCTAAATAAATGTCTTCAGAAATGTTCCAGCTTGTTTAATGTAAGATGTCTTGTTACATTTGAACTTTTAGAGTTCTAGGTAATATTATATATTTTAACTTCCTGATTGACACATAAAAGAAAAGTTTGCACACGGCACGGCTGCCGAGGTTCAACGAATGTACTTATGTATTGATTTAAAATGAAATGAAAGAGGAAGAACAAATGTGTTATTTCCACATCACATTTGTAGCCACCACTGTGAATATTCAAATCTAGGAAAATATCAATAAAACAGAAACGAATATAGCAGTCAATTTTCAGTCATAATCCCAAAAAACGTATAATCTTTAAAAATGGCACTTTTAGACAATTATGTGAAATTCCATCAGGGAAGTGAGGCCAGTGCCTCGTAATGCAACAACATCACGTGTGTTATCAAACATTTTTAATAGTTAAGCTTTTGGTGAATAGTTATCCCTGTTGTTATTGTTTGTAATTAAGTTTAAGATTGAAAGAAAAATTGAAATAGGGAACGGGATAATTTTAAATACAGAGAATTAAAATAAAATTAAATGTGCAAGTCTGTGCAGTTTCTCATCAATTCTATGGGGTATCCTTTATCCTTTGCTAACGGACCAGATTATAAAATATGATTTTGACTTTTCGTAAATCTTAACAATACTATAATTTCCATACAAGATTGCCTTAAACAAAATAGTTCCATTCCTAGTGATATGTTTATATGTTCCCTTTTGGAGCACCCATTTTGTGTTTGATGGATGCATGTAATGTCATTTAGTTGGGGGTTTACCATCAACTATTTATTACAAGATACCATAAATAAAAAAATGAAAAACCCAAATGATTAAGCAAAAATAATTGAAAACGAAGAATATGTAAATATGATAACAACTGGTTAAAATTTACATTTTCATTACCTTGTTAAACTCTGACTATAAGGCAGCTACTCTGTCCATAAGACGTGGTGGGATTTTCTTATCATTTTTGACGATTTCGGGCTATGCGACGAGTCAATTCAATTTTCATTTTTCATTCAAGACCATACCGGTACCTGTATTTTAAATGACCAAATCGGACTGTAAAATTTCCACCGGTTTTCGTCTGTTGTTTATGTTGTTTATAACCGTAATTCTGTATGTGTTAGAAAGAGCCAAAAGCGTAAAAATAAAACCAAATGGTTAAACAACCCATCCTCGGTACTCAGGTATCATCATAAATTCAATAAAAGTACATTTTCAAAAAAGCTGTCTTGTTCACTGAATCAATTGTTTAAACTAAACCCTTTACATGCAAAACAGAAAATCTATTATCTAGATTGTTGTGAAAACATAAAAAAAAATAAAAAAGAAAAAATATTTTACCACTTCCTTGATTTCTGAACTTACCACATCATTTTTTTTTCTTTTTAATCACCTATTAAACTTTATTTTTATTAAAAAAATCAACAGAAATACAAAATTTAAATTAAAATAAATGCATGCAATCTGCATATATTTTTTATCTTGTACGTTTGTAAATCTATAAAATATATCGACTATCATGATGAAACTACAATATATAAAACTACTGGTGACATTGACCATCTCTCAAGATTTCCAGTCCCTCATATGTGTATTGGTCGTGTAAAACGACCCGCAATCTCAAAAATAATTTGCGAGTATTTACGACCTAAATTATTCGGTTATTTCCGTACAACGAGGTCAGGTGAACATGGTTAACAAGTACTATTTAATATTACATCAATGTATGCCTAGGTCCGATGCATTATTGCGTGCATGTGATTATGACAAAAAGTCTTTCAGATGTTTCGAATCCTGGTACAACAAGACCCAAACTTATCATTTATTCAATCGATTATATATGTATATATTTAATCCTTGTCGAATTTAAATTCTACGTGGCGATATGACTTCGGTTCCTATTGACGACAGTAACATCGCTTCCGCTTTAATAAAAAGTAATAGTAGTAGAAGAAGACTATAAATAGCTTTTTCAAAATATTTACTCCGAGAAGTCTTTTTGGTATAACAAAATAAATGTATTCTTAAATTTGAACGACTGTGTTTGATTTCTTGTCTTGAGCCTACATCTTTTGACTTCATTAGGTGTTTGCCTTCATTAGGAGTAGCTACACGGCCATAAAAAATAAGGGGGCTTGGTATCAACAAATTTTATGACGATTTGAAATACGTAAATTTCCACCAGGGAAGCGAGGATAGGTGCTATGTACGGGTAAGTGCCTCTTATATTTTCCAATTTTATTTTCTCAGGGATTCTGGTTATTTTGTCAAGCACCATACGGATTCCAAACAAAAATATACTGAAGATACCAACAACAAAATGTTTAAGTTTTTGATAGATAACATATTTGTTGTGTTTGGTAATATAGTTTTTTAGCAAACAGTCGGTATACCAATGGGTACAAACTGTGCACCATTGCTTGCTGATTTGTTTCTTTATTCTTACGAAGCAGAATTTATGCAGAACCTTGTTAAATCTGGAGAGAAAAGTGTCGCCAAATCATTCAACTCAACATACAGATATATAGATGACGTTCTGTCTCTTAACAATCCTAAATTTGGAGACTATGTTAATGTCATCTATCCTGGTGAGCTTGAAATAAAAGACACGACTGATTCCCCAAGTTCTGCTTCATATTTAGACTTATACCTGAATTATGACGCACAGGAAAGGCTACATTTGAAACTTTATGACAAACGTGATGACTTCAATTTTTCTATTGTCAACTTTCCTTTTTTATGCAGCAATATACCTGCTTCTACTGCTTATGGTGTATTTGTTTCCAAATTAATAGGCTATGACAGAGCTTGTTCCCACTACGGGGACTTTGTGCAACGAAGTAGGCTGCTTGCAAATAAATTGTTGACTCAGGGATATTGCAAGCCTAGGCTTATCAAGGCCCTCAAAAAGTTTTATGCCCGTCATCACAGTATTGTTGATAAGTTTGATGTCTCTGCGTCAAGGATTGCCCAGGATTGTCTTCCGGAGCACCCGGCCTCACTTCCCTGGTGGAAGTTCACGTGTCTAACCTAACTTGTTAGTTCCACAGTTTTTACTTTTTGCTTCTGGATTGTGATTCGGAAATTGATTAGTATGTTTGTTTTTTTTTATTTTATGAGTACAACTACATTTATGTCCAAACCACAATCTTTAAGAGGCCCATGGACCACAATGCTTACCTAAAGGCGTGTATTTATCTCATGCAAAGTGTTAATGGTCAATTACATTAATTTAAAGAATGTCTAAATTTTAGCAGTTATGGCAAATATGCAAATACTTTGCTATTAAATTATAACTTGTTCTAAGAATGCTATATCAAAAATATCTAAAGTCTAGCTGCATTATATAATTGATAAACAGCTAAAATACTAAACAAAAAAGTGTAAATGTTACAAGAGGCACAAAAGGGCCTGTAAGGCTCAACAGACAAAATTTGACCTAATTTGCATAATTTGCTTAAAAAGGTAAATGAAAAACCCTTTACATTTGTAATATAACTATTAATCTACTTTCTATATTTCATATTTGAAGAAAATTGGTGGCAAGTTGAATGAACAATGGCCATCTTAGTGGTTTTCCATTTATAATAATGACTGCCATCTTAAATTTTTACGAGGTTGCCTTGTACAAAGTTTTAGCTACTCCACCTAGGAACCTTCCACACGAAATTTGGTTTCAAATGGCCCCATATTGTCAGACGAGAAGATCAAACTTAAAACAAGGATGCATGCACACTTAACCATGACATAAGCTCATCTTGCTAAAGCCATTAATAGTTTTCGAGGTAATATACCATTTGGGTAATGTTTTGCATCTTTGACCTTGACCTTTGAACCAATAACTTCTTTTCACACATCAAAATGGTCATTGGATCAATACCTACAGCATTCTAATATATATGACTATGGAAAAGTTAGTTTTTTTAAGATAAATAACCATTTCAGCATTTTTTTTACATATGTGACATTGACCTTTGAACCCATGGCCTTTTTCTATTCATCAAAACGATCATTGGATCAATCCCTGCAACTTTCTAATATATATGCCTATACAAAAAGTTAATAGTTTTCAAGATAATCGACAATTTCAGTATTCTTTTGCATCTATGGCCTTGAACTTTAAATCAATGACCTAAATCTATATATAAAAATGATCCTTCGATCAAAACCAAACATATTCAAATGCACATGCCTATACAACAATTTTATAGTTTTCGAGATAATTAACTATTTAAGTACTTTATAATCATTGCATAAAGAGAATTCTATTGAAATATTTATAAAATGGGGTATATTAAGTTGCAGTATAAATAAAAATACAGTATACATAATTACATGCTATTATAGATATAGAATTTCGTTGATTCTTTAATGAAAATTTATGACAGTATATTTTATCAAAATCTTACAATGTGGTTGTAAACTTTACTTCTGTAAAATAAAAAAGACGCATTCAAACTTGAAATTATAAGTTTTAACAATTATTCATTGTCAATGAAGCTCTTACAGACATAGTGGGAGACCATTCAGTGTCAAAAATCAATAATGGTCTTTACTGTCTTATGTTTATTCCTAACCTTCAAACTTGAAATTTAATATCGGGTTTTCTTTGGCAAAAAAATCCAAAAAAATTCCAAATATTAATTAAGTAATAGTATAAGTAGACCATAGATTTCTTTATTAAACATTTAAATAGGGACATGTTATAAAATGTGTTAGTCATATCTATCAAGTTCCAACATGGGACGAAAAATTCAAAATAGGAGTAAAATAGTTTAATAGCTTCTTTTTAATCATTTACATCGAGACATAGCCAGCTTCAAGTTGTAAAATGTTTTAGTTATAATAATTGCTCGAATGCAAAACTTTCAAGTTCCAAAATTATGCAATATAATATCTAAAAAATCCGTATTTATAAAAGAATACTACAATACTTTGTTCTTCAAGTTGTCAAATTTTATTGCAAGTTATATGAGAGGGAGTGGGGGAATGTTTAACTCAACTGGAATGATTAATGCGTGCGTAAAACTCTGAAATTACTGGGCCAAATGAAACTAAATTTGCTTTGGAAGGCCATTGATAGAGACTTACTTTACTTTTTCAAATCATGGCAATCTGATATCTAAAAAATGGCTGCTGTTCCTCAAAATAGAAATAACTAAAACAAATCTACTTATCCAGATCCATTGATAGTTTCAGGCAAAAACTGATGTGATATTTGGATTCTACATGTTCTTAATCTTTAAGTTTATACATTTTGAGATCAAGTGTTGTATTGACATGACGTTCAAAATGAGATCGATGTCCAATGTCATGACCTAGTTTTCGACCTATGAGATTTGCCTGCGTATTTCTTATTTTTAAAGAAATTAAATGCTTTTTTTCGTTTAATAATAATCAGCATGACAAATTCTAGTTATGTATCAAGTTTCATAAATATCTGACAAACACTTTATTGCCCTTAATCGTAATTATTTGTATATTTTTATAGTTTTTTAGTTTGAATATATTTTTTACTGAATCTGTAGGGACTAAAGCTTTATTATTTAGTATTTAAAATCAGCTGGAGTCTTTTAACCAAGTTTGTACAAATGGTGCTCCTGAACCAGTTTTGTCCCTATTCAAGGGACCCATTCTTCTGTATATATTAATTAGAATCATTTTTGAAAAATTTCTGAAATTGTTAGTCCTAAAGCTGTTATATTCAGCATTTACAATCAGCTGGGTCCCCTATACCAAGTAAGTACGTACAAGTCGTGGCCCACAGAACTCCGGGAAGCCATACTTCTGCAATATATAGACTTTTAGAGGGAATTTGGAACTGCAAGGCCTAAAGCTTTTGTATTTATATATAGCATTTAATATCAGCTGGAGTCCCTTAAATAAGTTGGTATAAATGGTGGCCTTTGAGTCACTGTTTGGTCTGCATATGTTTATACAGGAAAACCTTTTCCTCTGAATCTTCATATTTCAAAGTAAACGTCATGTTAAGCCTCTTTACAAGTTTATACAAATGGGGGTTGTATGTCTATGTAGGTTTATATGGGAAATCAACACTAAAAACCTTCTTCTGTGTGTTCTAAAGCTTTCATACTAAGCATTCAACATCCGCTTGGGGTCCTCTACTAACAGTATACAAACGATGGCCCCAGGCCATGTAGCCAAAAACTTTTATAATCTGAAAACTGTAGGATAGGCATTTAACACCATTTTAGCTCCTTTACATCTAGACAGGTTCAATTCCTACAATTCCTGCATTTTGATATATAAAAAGTTAGTACAGGGCTATTTGATATATGCAATGGAATTTCCTGAGAAATTTTTTGTTGACCCGATTTAAATTACGCATTGTAAAAATAAGATGCATGTTTTAGCCTACTTATTGAAAATTGTCTCCTGAATTTACAGGTCCATCCAGAATGTTTAGACATCCCCTTCTATAACCTTTGTAAAAGAGCAACTTTGATGTTCTTAGTACTTGGTGTTGTGTTTACTTATATTTGTTGAAAGACTATTCTATTTCTATATACAACTTAGAATGTTATTTAAATGACATAATTGATAAAAATTTTCAATTTTAGTTTTTTTGAACAATGAGAGATAAAAAATGAAATTATTTAAGAAAAATCTTATTTCTTCAAATATGGACTAAATAAATAGAAAATACTGGAAACAACTTTAAACACTTAGTTCCAAGTGATTATAAAACACTTCCTAAGTAAAAAATGTCATTTTATCTGTTAAATTTTCTTCTGTATTGAAAATACTAAAAATATTTAGAAAAACGGTAAATTGAATTTTTAGTTAGTTTATTTAACGATTATTTATTTTTCGTATAATTTTCTTCTGCAAAAATAATTTATAGTATTATTTGACTTAGGAAAACATTTTTATTTATATTGTGGAACAGATGTTTTGTTCTCATTGTTTAAAATCATTTTTGCCAAAGGACAGTCGTTTTTGTGTCTAGAACATAAGATGATCTTTGACGGGGTAGATGGGGCTGTGTAACCTGCCAAAGCCCTGTATAACGTTTTTGTCACCCTTCAAAGCGTTACCAGTTGGATCTTTTTAACTTCCATTTCGTATTTTTTGTGACCTGCGTACATTGTCGCCATGTTTGTTTACTGTAATTAGACGTCAGCGATGTACGGGTTACTTCCCTTTTACCGCTAAACGTCGCGTGCGTTCATGTACCCCGGCAGATTTTCGAAAATAATTCCATGTACCCCGGTAAGTTAACCAATCGCTATGCGAGAAATTGCTTTGAATGGTGACAAAGGGAGATAATAGTGTTTTTTGAAAAATTATTGTGTCAAAGTTACATGGATTAGATCTAGTGGTATGTCATATGTAACCAACTATTAAACAAATCATTGATAAAGCATGTCAAAAATTGTTATAACAAGTTTGTGGCTAGCTATGAATAACTTTTATAGGGTGTCCAAACTTTCTGGATGGACCTGTACTAAATTAATTCTAAATAAATATAGCATGGAAATCGAAAGTCCTTAGGTAAAAGTGGTCCAAAAATGGTGTCTGACATATCTGCAAAAATCCAAGGTAGCTCATGTTGCTAAAAAAGCAAAATTACGAATGTCCAAATACATGTAAAACTATTTTCCGAACGATTTGGTTCTAGACGGAACTGAAGAAAGGAGGTGAATGGTCATTTAACAAGCAAGATGTGCATGTTATTCATCAATTATTTAAATAAACTGCAAGTATGGCCTCTTGTTGAGAATAACGTATAACAGCAAGATTATCTCGGGTTGTACTGTAGAAATACAATTATTATATTTCATCAAACACAGATTTACCGACCCATGTTCAAATCACAATCCTCACCGCAAAGTAAAAACCTTAAACTATAGCATATAAATTCTAAAAGTGAGGCCAAATGCAACGGAAGGGAAGGGTAAGTACCTCCTGTTTAGCTAGCAATACCCGTCGCTTGCGAAATAAAATTAAGAAAGACAGGAACATGAAACTATGGGACGTCAAATATATCCAGGGTAATTTTGGATGCAGCGATATCACATTTATCAACAATTTCTTGAGAGCGGCTATAAAAAGTTAAGAAGCTGCTTAATACAAACGTTTTTGTGATACTGATAAACCGCATCTTTTTAAAAGTATACCTTCTGAGTACACACATGTTTTTGTTTGGTCAAAGGATCATTCTTAGAATGTTGTCAAATAATATTGGACTGTGTTGCCAATATTCGGCACATCAAAAACTGACATAGCTGTCCATTTCCAAATCACAATCCAAAACAAAGAAAAAATGTTTGGAACTGTTAAATAAATTCAAACACGTGAACATCCACCAGAGAAGTGAGGCCGGGTGCTATAAAATAACATCAGAATTATACCTTCTTAGTACGCACATCTGTTTTTTGACAACAGATCATTCTTTGAATATTGTCATTAAATCTATGATCGCCACTGTGTTGTCAATATTTGGTCACATCAAAAACAGACATAGCTGTCAAATCCCATATCACAATCCAAAAGCAAAGGAAAAGTTTGAAACTTGTTAATTAGGTTAAACACGTGAACTACAACCAGAGAAGTGTGGTCGGGTGCTTTAAAATAAAGCCAAAATTTAACCTTTTTGAGTACACACATCTGTTTTTGGTCAGCATATCATTCTTGGAATATCGCAAATATTCTTAAATCGCAACTAGTTTGCCAATATTTGGTTATATCAAAAACAGACATAGCTGTTGATTTTTAAATCACTATCAAAAAGCAAGTAACACATGTGAACTTCTACCAGGAAAGTTAGACCGTGTGCTTAAAAGTAACATACCTTCTGATTCTGTAGTTTTGTCACAAAACGAATATACCTGTCCATTTCAAAATCACAACCAAAATCCAAAAATGCTAATCAAATTAAACTCGTTAACGTCATGAAAAAAGTGTGCCCAGTTGCTTTGTCTGGGTGTACCCTCTGTTTGTTTATTGTTCTGCGTACACCTCGTAACTGCATCGTTGGTTTCTATTTGCTAATAATTATTATTATAATTCACGGGTCAGATCAAAAGATTTTAATTGCTTCTGGACTTTGTTTCGGACATAAAGTTGGCAAATAGGTCAAACATGTGAACATCCAACACGCATGTAATCAAAGTTGGGAATGAGAGGAACATGGACTAATCAGTCGTGAAGTGTATTCATATTAATTTTAAACATCATACTTATCAATTATATTGTGATGACGACCATAACCCTCTTTAAGGACCTTAATAAGCCTTTTAATCTTCCTGCATAGATGATTTATAAACATCTTACTTCGCTGTTTAAAGTTCCTATACTGGGAACAAGTTCTACAATACTGTAGCGAATTAATTGTGGAACAAATACATCATAAGCAGGAGAATATGTATATTGCTGAATAGAAAAGTAAAGTTGACAACAAATGGCAGAAAACTTGAAGTCATTACATTTGTCATAAAGCTTCAAATGTAGCCTTTCAGGGGCGTTAATAATTGAAGTACATGTCTACGTCTGAAAAAGAAAATTAAAGAAAGATTTAATCGTATCTTTTATTTTATGCTCACTAGAGTAGATGGCTTTAACACGATTCGTGTCTTTTAAAACACAGACCATCATCTATATATCTGTATGTGGAGTTGGATGATTTGGCAACGAGTTTTAAACAAAGTTCTGAATAAATTATGCTGCCTTTATACGAATAAAGAAACAAGCACACGTTGTGTCAATTGGTATTTTGATTGTTTGCTGTAAATTATATTACCAAACTCAAGAGAGTCTACTAAGAACAGACCTCTAACAGTTTGTTGATGGTATCTTTGGTATATAATTGTTTTCTTTTCGTATTCTCTAGCCTTACAGAAAACCGAATATATTTTATATGGAGAGCATTTTTTATCGCAGATACATAACGTACATACAGACATACGCTTTGAACACTAATAACATTCCACGATTACAAAACACTTAACTAACGCTCCAATAACTGTGTTTTTATTTCATATGTCTCAGTTTTATTATATATCTATCATTTAAGTTGTCTCCTTTTACTTCTATGGATTCGCATTGTCTAACCGTAGTATTGTATCGCAATGTGTTTGTGTACAAATTGACGACGGTTTTACACGTTTTAAAAAAGCTGTCATTTCTTGCTATGGTTGTCATTCAATTACTTGTATCGACTTTCTAATGGCGTAATCTTCGTCAAATAACGCCGACTATAAAGACCATAGGGACTCTTGTGTTACAAGTCCGAAAAATTGTACTAGAGGGCGCGGTGGCCTAATGGATAAAACGTCAGTCTTCAAATCCAGGATCCCTCACCACTGTGAGTTCGAGTCCCGCTCGGACAACATGTGGGAAAGTGAATTTTTAGCCTTTACTGATTCACCTGGTATCAGTAAAATGGACTGGGAGAGTGGTACGCTTGTCTGCGGCGCACTGACTCTGTGAGCTGAGCCCTGAGTGCGCGCTAGTACAAGGCAGACCATACAATACACACGCACTTCACATGCATACACAAAATTATTCTCAGATTAATCCATAGAGATTAATCAAATAGTTCTCTTCCTCAATAGCTGAAAAATTGCTGATGCGACGTTAAGCAACATTCAACTAACCAACCAACCAAATTGTACTGTTTGATTACTCAGGCCGGCGTCATAGGTTAAATCTTTTGGAAGGTTTAGATTGCTTAATGTAACTGGAAAGAGAAAATGAAAAAACAGTTTGGGGTCGAACACCACTTTCACTATAGTGTGAACTAAGCTACTCAGTGTTTTTGTTTCTTTGTCGTTTTCGTCTTGTTTTTCTCTTTTCTTTATATTGTTGTTTTGTGTTTGGTCTTGGCTTCATTTAAATGAGCAAAGTACGCGTACCTTATTTTGAAGGCTAGTATGAACATGGCTAATTACAACTAAGAGTAAAATATATTTTATATTTTTAATCACAAACAAATGGTGCAGATATAGGGTAATATAATTTTCAAATGTTGTAAAAAAAGAAAAAAAAGAAAATACATATTAACTTTTAAGAGTAAAATATATTGTACATGTTAAACCACAAACAAGATGCAGATATAGGCACAAATAATACTAAGATTAAACAAAAACAAATTTCAAAAACAAAGTATTTCTGTACTACAATTAAAATAACACCGAGTGCCTAAAATATGGCTGGGAACAATAATTTAATATGAAAAAACTGGAGTATATGCATTTCAACCAATTGGTGTCTACAAATGTTTGATCTAGCATCCCTGTTAATGCTACCTAACACTAGAAATTATTGTTCACAAAAACATGCTTAATATAATCATAAAGTTAGTATAACATTACTTAGATTAACAAAACAATATAGTATGTGTATAAAAGAATGAATCAAATCTTTAAAACTATCTAAGCCTTTAAACATAAATTGCCAAGACACAGTATTAGCTGAAAAGTAATTCGCCAGTGTCGATATGCATGTACATTCTGAATAATTTAATATATATATTGTAATTTTTACTAATAATATAATGTAGAAAAGCATCCTATTTGATTTTGTTTTCTTCTTTAAGATACCACGATAATTTTCCAATGCAAAACATGAAGTTTTGAAAAAAAAATTATTGTAAAAAAAAATTAAAAAGACTTATTGTCTGAAATACTGTGTGTCTTATGTCCTGTCATTATGGTACCTTGAAATAAATACGATAATGAGAAACATACTAAACCTGTTTTAATCTCGCAGCGCCAAACTGCCGTATCGAAATAAAAATTCCTCATCAGTAGTGTTTGGACCAAAATTATACAAATATTTTTAAGACGTTAAACAGAGAAACATAAAAGAAAAAACTGTATTGTACCAAATCCACACATAATCATAGGATAATTATCATTATATACATACTGCAGTAAATAGTGCAAGTAATTGTAAACATTAATCAATGTATACATAACACTTTCAATAATTAAAAAAAAACCAAAACAATTTTCATTGTAACATTTTATAATTAAATACAAATAATAAGAAAAAGGAAACACTTAATATACTTTTCATAAGATTCATTTCTCGTCTATGCTAACGTACATATATAAAAGTTAAACATGTAACCACATGTACACAGAATCCATAACATATCAACATTTCCAAATACAAATCTGTATAGTCAAAACAACAGCTTTGAAGAATGTCTACTTGTACTCAGTTTTGTTTTCGTAATTTAAACACATAATATTCAGTCATTACGATACAAAGTTGAAATTGCAATAAAAAATAAGTACAATCGAGCACACTTCATATATACAAAACAAATGTAAAAAACTTATCTCTTTTAAAGACATGTTGGTTTTATTTAGGTATCGACAATATTCTATAATTCATGTAAAAATTTTTAACGAAAAATAATACCATGACAACCGGAAAATTTTTCTATAAGACCAATTAATACAAAAAGGACCAAAACGTCTCAAACTTATACTGATAACGGCTCCATCTAATAAGCCATTATGATTACAATTGCCAATCTCTTTGTGATGAAAAAGGTTGTTATTGTCATCGGTTGAGTATAAAAGTTCACCACTGGAAGATTTGCAAAAACATGCTAGTACGTTGTAAATAGCTTTAATAACTTCTACGTATTGAAATATCTATCCTACCATCATTATTTTTTTCATTTGGTGTATAGTTGTATTTACAGCTTACACTGTCGATAAGAATGTGTTCATTTTCTGAATATCATTAACATTGTAACCTGCTCCCAAAAAAGCTTTAATGTTGAAACTGTATAATGCTTATATTTCGCTATGTTTGCTATATTTGCGCTAATTTGTGTCCCTGCGAAAATTAAACTGCCGCAAAATACTGTAATAATGTTTCTCGAGAAGACCTCGAAAATTCAATAATGTTTGTAGAGAAGACCTCGAAAATTTGACACTGAAAATAAAGCAATATACAGGATTCAACAATAAACATTTTAGTCTAACTCATTTAAGTAATTTCAAACGTGAATTCATTTGCATGATCTCTGTTTAGCAAGTGAACAATGTTATAACAGAATTATACACACACTTACATGTTTTATGATGTATGCTTTGTATTGTCAGTAAGGAAATCTTATTTTTACACTGTCGAGTTTAACAGAGTAAGTGTTATCTCTCGTTTTGTTTTGTCAACAAAATCAACAAAAAACTCAGCACCTAAAGGATACAAGCATTTTTAAGAGTAAAATATATTTTACATGTTAAACCACAAACAAGATGCAGATATAGGTACAAATAATACTAAGATTAAACCAAATCAAATTTCAAAAACATAAAGCATTTCTGTACTACAATTTAAATAACACCGAGTGCCTAAAATATGGATGGGAACAATAATTTAATATAAAACTGGAGTATATGCATTTCAACCAATTGGTGCCTACAAATGTTTGATCTAGCATCCCTGTTAATGCTACCTTACACTAGAAATTATTGTTCACGAAAACATGCTTAATATAATCATAAAGTTAGAATAACATTATTTAGATTAACAAAACAATAAAATACGTGTATAAAAGAATGAAGCAAATCTTTAAAACTATCTAAGCCTTTAAACATAAATTGCCAAGACACAGTATTAGCTGAAAAGTAATTCGCCAGTGTCGATATGCATGTACATTCTGAATAATTTAATATATATATTGTAATTTTTACTTATAATATAATGTAGAAAAGCATCCTATTTGTTTTTGTTTTCTTCTTTAAGATACCACGATAATTTTCCAATGCAAAACATGAAGTTTTGAAGAAAAAAAAATTATTGTAAAAAAAAAATTAAAAAGACTTATTGTCTGAAATACTGTGTGTCTTATGTCCTGTCATTATGGTACCTTGAAATAAATACGATAATGAGAAACATACTAAACCTGTTTTAATCTCGCAGCGCCAAACTGCCGTATCGAAATAAAAATTCCTCATTAGTAGTGTTTGGACCAAAATTATACAAATATTTTTAAGACGTTTAACAGAGAAACATAAAAGAAAAAACCGTATTGTACCAAATCCACACATAATCATAGGATAATTACCATTATATACATACTGCAGTAAATAGTGCAAGTAATTGTAAACATTAATCAATGTATACATAACACTTTCAATAATTAAAAAAAAACCAAAACAATTTTCATTGTAACATTTTATAATTAAAAACAAATAATAAGAAAAAGGAAACACTTAATATACGTTTCATAAGATTCATTTCTCGTCTATGCTAACGTACATATATAAAAGTTAAACATGTAAACACATGTACACAGAATCCATAACATATCAACATTTCCAAATACAAATCTGTATAGTCAAAACAACAGCTTTGAAGAATGTCTACTTGTAATCAGTTTTGTTTTCGTAATTTTAACACATAATATTCAGTCATTACGATACAAAGTTGAAATTGCAATAAAAAATAAGTACAATCGAGCACACTTCATATATACAAAACAAATGTAAAAAACTTATCTCTTTTAAAGACATGTTGGTTTTATTTAGGTATCGACAATATTCTATAATTCATGTAAAAACTTTTAACGAAAAATAATACCATGACAACCGGTCAATTTTCCTATAAGACCAATTAATACAAAAAGGACCAAAACGTCTCAAATTAGTACTGATAACGGCTCCATCTAATAAGCCATTATGATTACAATTGCCAATCTCTTTGTGATGAAAAAGGTTGTTATTGTCATCGGTTGAGTATAAAAGTTCACCACTGGAAGATTTGCAAAAACATGCTAGTACGTTGTAAATAGCTTTAATAACTTCTAGGTATTGAAATATTTATCCTACCGTCATTATTTTTTTAATTTGGTGTAAAGTTGTATTTACAGTCTTACACTATCGATGAGAATGGTATCCATTTTCTAAATATCATTAACATTGTAACCTGCTCCCAAAAAAGCTTTAATGTTGACACTGTATAATGCTTATATTTCGCTGTGTTTGCTATATTTGCGGTAATTTGTGTCCCTGCGAAAATAAAACTGCCGCAAAATACTGCAATAATGTTTCTCGAGAAGACCTCGAAAATTCAATAATGTTTGTAGAGAAGATCTCGAAAATTTGACACTGAAAATAAAGCAATATACAGGATTCAACAATAAACATTTTAGTCTAACTCATTTCTCCGACGTTCATAATATCGAAAAGTAGTGTTGAAACATTTAATTGTGGATTGTTGAAATCAAAATGAAATTTACTATTTTATGTAATTTGCACAAAATTAAGTAATTTCAGCCGTGAGTTCATGTGCATGATCTCTGTTTAGCAAGTGAACAATGTTACAACAAAATTATACACACACTTACATGTTTCTTGATGTATGCGTTGTATTGTCAGTAAGGAAATCTAATATTTTTACACTGTCGAATTTAACAGAGTAAGTGTTACCTCTCGTTTTGTTTTGTCAACAGAAACAACAGAAAACTCAGCACCTAAAGGATACAAGCACTCCTCTTCATGTTTAAACTCTGAATACTTTTCGATAAACCGCGGTTGCCAAGTTGCATCGGCGGCAATATTGAGAAAAATGAACAATGTTCCTTGATCTTTGGCAAATCCCTTAGCCACAGATCGTTGCTTACTGCTAGAGATGAAGGATATATACATTAATGTTTGTCCTTCTTTATACTGATCGACAACATTTGATGAAACTCCACGGTATGTTACTCCATCAAATGGTTCTATGTCTTTCCAGTACATTAGAACGGCTGTCAGGGTTAGGGCAAATGGTGCTACAGACAGATCTATTGCAAGCGGTTTAAATGGAGTCTTTCGCTGTCGTGAAAGAGCTGGTGTGAGAAAAGGATATATTGAATTCCCTGTATACAAACTGACAAGTTTTCCAAAGAATTCTTCTTTAGATTGAGAATTCAGAAGTTTTTCCGTTTGACCCCTTTCGATTCCATAGAGTGTATGGTATATCTTTACTGCTGCATCCTTCCACACTGCATCTGAAGCTTTAAATATACCATCTGTTATTATTGATAGGTGTTCCATTTGGTTTCTGCAAGGATATTTATCACTCGAGAAAATGGACTTGTAAGAAGCCATGGTTATTTTCAACAACGAATGTTTTTGAAATGGGTATGCTTTGTTATTTCTGTGGTCTACAAAATTGATATCCTGACTTTTTATTGCAAGATTCCTGATAACAAGTTGTTTCAATAAATAATCATGAATTATATTTTTGTGAAGTTTTTTAGCCAAAAACACTGCATTTGTTCCTGGTTCTGCAACCTTGGCAATATCAGGTTTTGTGTAACATCCGGGATCTGCTTCAAAATCTTCTACAAGTTTTTTGACCGCTTCAAGGTTTCCTAAAAAAATAGCTTGATGGAGAGCCGACCAGGCACGTCCCTCTGGAATACAATTCACTATATAAGGCTTCTGTTCCAGTTTTTCCCAAACTTCTTCCCACTTTCCATGTTTTGCAGACAATACCATTTTATCGATGTCGTCTGTATCTTTATCTATATCATCTTCTACTGCTTCTTTGAAAGAAAGCTGAAAATCAGAAGCAAACATAAAGATCCGTAACCATATTATAGTAAAAACATTATAACTGACAAGATTAATAGAATCTGTCACCTGTTTGTGACCGATATCGTATGATCTCAGTCGAGGGTGATGTGATGTAACATATATCCCAATCGAGGCATTGCAACACCTCCTGCAAGCTATAACTGTCATGTGAAACAGCACTAGACGGCCGTCCAATACGGATGTTTCTGGTTACGCGCTATCTTATTTTTGTGGATAAAAATCGTCTACGGAATATTCCAAAATTGTCACAGGGTCACTTCCGAGGCGATGGGTTACGTGTAAATAAGTATGTTTACTAGATCTAGAGCATGGAACATTCAAGGATCTTCAGTTGTTACGATACACCTACCTTTATCAACAACTTGTGTTGTTTTAGTTACTTCAAATGCATATACACTAAATGCATGGTAAAGTTTAACCATGCTAAACCAGTAGTACATCACAAGGGCCCAGGACCACCCATGATTCACAAAACTCATGTGATGATTGATTTAGTCACTACGGTTTAAAGTGTTAATCAGTGTCCAGTCGTCAAGCCAGTCACCAATGATACCTTTTAACATATGAATGGAAGCCTTAGTAAAGGGGATGGTGTTTGTCATTAGAGGTAGAGTCAAAAACTTCGATTTTTTTCAGGGTGAACATTTTGACAAAAGTTTATACCATACAGAGAAGAAGTCTACCATGATACAAAACTCATTCTATAAAATAAATGATATTTTAGGCCGAGTCCTGTTGTTTTTCATTTTATCTGAACACAAAATCAGACTCTGTTTGGAAAACAGGTAGGCCAGAACATGAAACCTTTTCTACAAGTGACGTCAATGTTTGGGAATTATTTTTCGCCATCACCCTGTTAACGATTGGTAACTTGACATGCAAATATGGAAATTTTATCTGTTTATAATAATAAATTTCGAATGGAAAAAATAAATTGAGCTACACTTGAGAGGTGTTGAGACAGTAAAACTAGAGAAAATCGGGATGGTTGTGCGATTTAGTTCTATTGAAACGAAACTTTTTCCGCAAAACTAATACCCGACGACTTCTACGTCTGTTAATTATTTGCAACTACATGATGGCCAATTTCTGTGACATTTGTGCAGCTTTTTTTGCGTTTATGATGTTCAAATACAACGAAGGCCGTTTTATTTCAAATTCACTTTAAATGTGACTTACCAAACTAGTTTTTCTCGTCGTATTTATCAGTAAATATATATTGCATCCAAACCGGAAATAGACATGTGGAACCGAAAGAAAAAATCACGGGGAGGGGGTTTTGACACATTTAATATCCAGAAATGATTCGGCAAACGGTTACCAGAAACACATGCATTCGGAATAGAATACCTTATCAGTTGAGTTTGTTTGGACCAAAATTGTAAAATTATATTTTAAGATAATAAACTGTTAAGGTAAAGTAAAGAATGTCCGAGCGATACACAGCGGGGATATAAATCCTTTACCCCAATTAAGCTTTTATGCCACGTTATTTATTGCCTTAAAGAGTTTTCAGTCAGACACAATACTACTAATATCAGTTCATCCGATTATAAACAGTGTCTTACTTTTATATCATACTTCCTTTTTAACAGTATTTATTAAGCTTTTGATTTGGACGAATTATTTTTTTATTCCCAAAATAAACAAATAAAAAAGGTAACCCATTTTTTACAATGTAATAGAGTTTGAGAGTAAATGAAATAACGACCGCAGATCAAATAATGTTAACAAGTTCAGCAAATATCTCAATACAAATACCTTTAAAAACAAAAAAGATTTATATTAATTTAATTTTGCTGATGTTATACAATAAAGCAAGCTGCTTAAAAATACATTGTAGATGCAGTGAGGTTGCAACCCTACCTGTAGCAATGTCCACAAAACGTTTTATGTCGCCATGCAATATTAAAAATTAAATAAAAGATAATGAAATTAAAAGTTCTAATACAAATGGTTGATTGACAAAAACCAAATAGAAACTGTCTTTAGTTTTACTCATAAACTCATTATTTTAAGTTAGCAATCAGACGTCTCTAGCCTGTATAATTGACGGATCGCAGGCAACGCCCAGATTGTTCCGACAAAGGCCGCCATCACGGTACCAAAGCGGCTTCACGGCAACTTATGACCTACTGGTGCCAGGGGCGTCATTAAATGGTACAATTCAGGCCAAGTTTTAATTATTTTTGTGTGTAATTTAAGCATGCCAGGCCTTTTGTTGAAACATTGTGAGTGTGGTCAGCGATACGTCAATTGAACAATATTGTAAATTAGGTATAGATGTATGCTAAAGCAAAACAGAACATACATAGTACTCTAATACTAATTGTATAGAATCAATTCAAATGTGTAACTTAAATTGGTCAAACAAGTAATTCGAAATTTCATATTAATGTAGTGTTACAGTGCAATTTGTTAGTTAATGTTTTTGTGTATTTTTACATTTTGTTAATTAATAAGATTTTTTTACTAATCTAACTTCTATTTCAGATTGTAGAGAATATAAAATAACTGCTTGGAATATTGTCACTCACCTTGTCTCCTGTATTTATTCCGAGTCCATTTTCAAGTATTTCAGGTTTAACTTCGACCTCCCCTTCCAAATCATATGAATGCTGAAACATTAAAAATGAACAAGAACTCACTCTTGCTGTTAATGTCAAAGATAAGTAAGATGTGATAATAAAAACAATCAGACCATGTACAAACCACCACCCCAAAACAAATGTTTACTTTAAAAATGACAAATTGAATTTAACACATGACGTCCATTAGGAAATTGAGGCTGGATACTCCGTAATTTTAAGCTACCCTTGTTTAGTTTTCTAGGTCAGCAACTTGTGTAAACAAGATTGAAAATAAACAGAACAGGAACCTATTTGACGCCAAACATATCCAAAAAAATCTTAAAAACATGGACATCAAATTTATCAACAATGTTGTAACGATAGCCATAAAATTTTCAAGGGTCTTGATAGGCTATAAGGAAACCAGTCTTCAGGTGCCTCAAATCAGACGAACAAATATCTAATAATTATCATGTAGGTTAAATTGCTATAAAAGCATATTTTTATACATAAATTGTATGGAATGCTATTAAATTAAAATCTATAGTGTCTCAGCTAGATGTTCGAAATAAGTGAATCAGCTGTAGAAATAAAAATACAGCTGTATGTACATGAATAAAAAGACCAAATGGACACAATAAATTAGAAGTATTCTCTTTATAATGAAAAACAAACATACTAACCTAATATTCGAATCACAATCCAGAAACAAAGTAAAAACTTTGAAACTGTAAAGTTTAGTTATACACGTGAACTTCCACCAGGGAAGTGAGTCCGCGTGCTCCGGAAGGGAAAGCACCTCCTGTTTAGATAGCTACACCCAACACATGTGTAATCAAAATTGTGTGAAAGGAACATGGAACTATGAGACGTCAAATATATCCAGGGCAATCCTGTACACAGAGACATCAAACCTATCAACATTACTGTGATGACGGCCATAAATTTTTTGAGGGCCTTGATAAGCGTTCTTAGAATGGGCGCAAAATTTAAACGTTTGAGCTTGTTTATTTGTGTCTTATTCTATTGCATTATGCTAATTCTATTCTTTTCCTATTTTGTCTGCAGTTTAATACGGATATTTAAAAAAAAAAGCTAATCAATTAATATGAAAAACAACTATTTCAATCCATTTGAAAAATCAAATCCTAAAGCAAAATTAAAACTTTGAAACTGACAAATTATGTTGAACACATGACATTTCACCCAGAGACGTGAGGATGGTTACTCCGAAAGGATGAGCGCCTCCTTTATAGCTAGCTATATCCTCTACGTGCGTAATAAAAATTGAGTGTAAGGAAAATGGAACTGTTGGTTGCAAATATATCTAGGGTAATCCTGGGTAATTAATTTCTTTCTTTAGCTGTTTGAGAGTTTTATTTGACTGGAGATAGAAAAGAAATGTTTGATTTAATTATTCATAAATTATATTTTGGATACGTTTTCTAGTTTAAAAAACGACAATGTCTCGTCTAGATTGTTTCAATTGAGAGAAATAAATAATTACTGTATATCTACAAATTAAGTGCACATGGAAAATGCACGAATAGAGTCGTACTTTCTAACAAAATCACAGAAATTTGTCAAATTTCTATACAAAATTTACTGGCCTAATAAGAAAAAAGTTTTTTATTCATCCAAGAGTAATTTTAATTCTGTACATAGAACAATTATAAATTATCAAATATAACTACGTCAAAAGTTTCCCTTCTATATATTCTTACTCGGTAAAATTTTAAATGTGATATAATAATTTGACTATCGTTGAGGGTTACATCTGGAAAATAACACAAACAACAATAACCTACCTGAGCCTAAATACCCTGATGTGACTCTGAATGAGGCCCAAATGGAATTTAAATTTAATCAAATTTCCAAAATTTTCCAAGGGTTTTCTTATGTACAGGAAAACTAAATAACTTTGTTTACATTAAAAGATATAATTTGGTTAGGTCAGAGCATTTTATATTCATTTTATTGATAGTTTAATGGAAACATTTTTAATTGAAAGAAATAAAATATAAAAACTTTTTGTACTCAATTGATGGAAATACAGTAAACAAAAATATAATAAATATTTGTTGTAATATACGTATGCCAAAAATGAACTATTTAATTTTACGTTGATATGTAACCTATCAGGAAGATATAAAAACATAATTGTTCAACATTTTAACATTTCACTACAAAATGTCTTTCATTAAGTCAATACGTTCCGATGTTTGCCTTTGTACCTTTTGTGTTCTTTTTGGATTGCTTGTTATAAAGCCAAAATTTATTTTATGGTTAAAGTAGTTATTTTTTTAAAATTTCAATAAAAGAATAAAATACTTGCCTTTTTTTGCATAATCTCCTGAAATGACTTGATTTCCGGTAGTTTAATTTTTGCCTGAAATTTGAAACATATGTAATAAACAGGACGGTAGACAAATATCGAAGGAAACTACAACTTACAAGAGTAAAAGTGAAGACCCACCGAAATTTAAACGTCATTTAACGATGGAATAGTATTAAGGGCAAAATAGCTTTAAAAACGAAACACATAATATACAATATGGTCGATACGTTATATGTTTTCGATCGATAGCCTATTGATTTGCATATTGAATGACACAAGAGACCTAATACGGCCTATATCGCCCACCTGTTGCGCATTAGCCAAAATCAAAGAAATTTTCTGTGATGGATGCCTTCTGATTCTATATATAGAATTTGCTGATGACAAGCGTTTTGGTTAATAAAAGTCATTTTTAGCATTTTCCATATAGTGGAGCGGCTAAGTCAAAAATAGTTCACTTTGTGATACAAGCATGAAACTTGGTCTACAGGTTATTTGTATCATGTACATTATATATCCATCGTTTGCCATCCAAATTTTGTCCATTTTCAAGATGGCTGCCAATAAATTCAAAATGGCGGTTTTTTGTTCATGTTTTATGTTTAAAAATCATAAGATTCCAATTTAGGCAAAGCAGTGACCTCGGTTGATCATATTTATTATTTACAATTACCAGATATTACAGATCTGACATGAAATATGTCTGAATGTGGCATTCTGCTTGATTACTATCATCGTAATTCAAAATGGCGGCGATTTCAGAGGAGATTATAAGGTAAAACGGCGTATGTTTCATCTGAATGCATGTAGCTATTGTTCTAAGTAGTATTTATCATATCCATATACAAAATACCACATTGTTAAAATTTAAAAGGATAACATTATGAACTTATCCATACACAATAATAGAAATATGATGTACAATTTAGCAGCACTACAAAGGCACATTTGTCTAAATTGTAGTTGTTAAAACTCAGCATGGGGTTCGGTATCAGCTGTTTCATAACCAGTTTTTGATACTGATGCAAACGATATCATGCAATTCTACAACTTGCAAAATCTGAATCCACAATCCGAAAGGAAATACTACAAAATCTACATATTTCACTAGACAAGGCAAAGTTAGTCAGAAAAAAATCAGTCTTAAGTTTCTTTCCTACAATTTAATGATAATTTTGCAATGGATTCTGATTTGGCTTTAGCTCATCTTCTTCAGTACACTGTCGCAAACAGCCAAGACAAGGCAGCTTCAAGGGACACTCAAAGGCTCATGAAACACTCTTTGCTATCTATGTGGCTCTGCTTATATACACAAAAATCAAGAAGGCGGCAAATTATTGACATATTAAACCATTACGGAATCTGTGTTTTATATAACATAGTTCTAAAAAGTCCGTGTCTAATAGGCGAATCAGTTGTATCACAGTATGTAGAAGATGGTATAATTTGTACACCTGTTCTTCAAAAGGATTTTTACTACTGCTGAAGAGGATTACATAGACTATAATCCTTCATCTACTATCGATAAATCATTGAACAGGATCCTATAAAATTTACACCAGATTCTAGGACGATCCCTCCACTGTCTAAAACTTATCATGTCAAATTAGACAATGTGATTTAAATGAATTTCCCATGCATGGGAACCGAAGTAAATCCCCCGTCGCTTTTTCTTAATAGAATAATGACTGGTTCCACATCGCAGTTAATGAGTGAAAAAGTGCATAAATAAACAAGATGATGAACCTCAGGCTGACGTTATGATTATTGACGGATTAGCTCTAGTAAATGAAAGATCTCCCGGAGGTTCCAAGACATTTGATGAATATGCATCTGATGTGAGTATACTTTCAATTACTTGTGAATCTTTTGCACAGAAATATCTGAGAAATGACATAATCTTTGATGTGTATGTGGATGACAATATGAAAGCTCAAAGCTCAGAGGTACTAAAATTCGACGAAAAGTGTTGGGTACTGGCAGAGTACCAAGCAGTTGGAATAGTTTTCTCATCGTTGACGAAAATAAAACTGAGCTTTTTAACCTTTTAACCTCACAAAAAATAGTTTCTGAGACAGGAGACAAAAATCACATTCTTGCAACATGTAATGATGATGTGTGTAGCAACCATCACGTGGACAAGACCAACGTTGCTCCTTGTTCAGAAGAAAAAGCTGACACACGGATATTCCTTCACATAAAACATGCTGATAAAAGTAATTTCAAGAATGTTATTGTTAGCAGTTCTAATACAGATGTTGTTATAGGAGTCGCAGTGTTTAATTCACTTACACTTGACACACTTTAGATTTAGAGGCAAAGACAAAATCCATGAACTTAAAATTTCCTTAGGACCTAGGTCAGTAGCACGTCCATTCTTCCATGCATTTAAAGCCATCTCCATTTTTATGGGGTTGGTAAAAGATGGTTATCACCGGGTACCATACTGGACTTCTCTTCAAGCGGTTGCTTTTGTTGGCAAAAACTAGTGAGATGTGGCTGCAAAAAAGGTTCTGTTTACAGAACTTAAACTGATATAGATCCAGTCTGCCATGTACAGTACTATGCAGCTGCAACTGTGACTTGATGGAGCTATTTTACAGGAAATTCACAATCCCTTAACTATTTGCTTTAATAAGCTTACAGTCAGTATTGCAAGCAATGCATGTCCCCTGCCGTTGAAAATATGAAATTAAAAAAACAAACATGTAAATAATGTTTGCTATTGGGTATGCCGGCCTGTCACATAAAAAGGCCAAACATTCTTTAATATATCCTTTGTCAAGTTTTTAGAGTGCATAGATATATATATCACAAAAATAATGCAAGGTGTGTGTTCTAAACAAACAAACTGATATTGAGAGTTAGCTTAATCTAATAATATTCAAGAGAAAGCTAGCATTAACAAAATAATGATGTAATTTCTTTTGACAGCACTGTATATTATGGATGCTGTATTTTAAGTTAAGAGTTTTTATTAGGCCAAAATTAAAATATTTTTGATTATTTACAAATCTCATCACATGACCAATCAACAACAATCATCTTGGAATAGGCACCAAAGTACTATATACTATTTATTTCAGCTTAGTTTCAATTAAATCCATTCAGTAAGAGTTGCGAATACAAGTCTCTGAACAGTCAGACAGATAGACAGACAGACAAACAGATGGACAGACGGACAACAAACACACAAAATTATGATGTCTTCTAAAACACTCCACTTGTATATAACTTTCTAACTTTTTAATCAACATTTTTATCTCGACCAATCAGAATGCAGAATCTGGTCACATAACCAATCAACGGCAACCATCTTTAAATATGCAACACAGCACTATTTACTAATCATTTCTGATTAGTTTCAATTAAATCCTTCAGTAGCTTAGGAGGAGTTGGGGTACAAGTTTTCTGAACAGTCTGAGGCAGTTTGACGGACAGACAGACAGATGGACGGCAAACACTATAGTCCCCTCCGGTTTTACCGGCAGGGGTCTAACAAAAGAAATACCTCTACAGACAAATATACATATCTTATTGCTAAAATCTGATTGAAAAGCTTAAATTTAATCTTATTACATATAATAAATGAATATATAGACCTCTTAAAGCCGCAATTTTGTTTTTCATGTCGGCCATCTTGAAAATGGTCGAAATTGAAATTGCCAACGGTGGATTTGCAAAGTCCATGATCCAATAAACATATGTAACAAGTTTCATACTTGTATCACAAAATGAACTATTTGGCCAAATTTTTTACTTAGCCGCTCCACTAATAAAATACCTTATATTAAGCCAAATCTATTTTTCAACACACTGATCCTATGTATTAAGTTGAATGACTTTTGGCTCACGACAAGTAGACATATTGTTATATGCCGATTATATATATATATATATATATATATATATATATATATATATATATAGAGAGAGAGAGAGAGAGAGAGAGAGACAGAGAGAGAGAGAGGGAGAGAGTTTAATGATAATATGTCTTTTGGATCCTTAAAAGAAGTTAATTTTTTTTCATACACGGTAACTGCAACTAAAGTCACTGGCGAAGTTTGATAATTATACGACTTTTGTTTCGTGAGAATTCATTAAACATTTTTTATGTAAAAGCTTACTGTGACCATGAACAAAGGTCAAGGAAAAATTTAATCTTAACTTTTTAAAAGTCAACACACTGATTTTATAAATGAAGTGTGATGGGAATATTCTTTTGAGGTCATGACAAAAAACCATTTTTAGCACAATAGGTCACGCTCAAATCTATTCGCAAACTTTATAGAACTAAAGACAGTGATTCTATTTATGAAGTTTGATGTCTATAGACCTTTTGGTTGAAAAGTACTAGTCAGTTAAGCGTTTTAAAAAAAGGTCATTATACCCATAAATAAATATCAAGGTTATATCTATTCGGTATGTTTGTAAAACTGGTACAATATATGATGTTTTATGTCTATAGGCACTCCAGTTCAGGAAAAAAAAGTCATTTAGCGATTTAGCGTTTTTACATACAAAGGCTCTGTGATCTTGAACTAAGATCAAGGTAAAATCTGTAGATCTTAACACACTGATTCGATATCTTTTGCGTTTTTACAAATAAGGTTATAGTGACCTTTAACAACGATCAGGGTCAAATCTGTTTGCAAACCTTGTAGAACTTAACACACTGATTCTATGTCTGAAGACATGAGAAGAGGTCATTTTTAGCGTTTTTACATGTTAGCTCAGTATGACCTCGAACGAAGGTTAAGGACACATGTATTTGTAACCTTTGTAGAACTTTACATACTCATTATGTATATTCCGTTCAAAGATTATAGGCCTTTCGGTTTGAATTGTATTGATTTTACACCTAAGTTCACATTATCACTTGATATTGACTTAAAATCAAACAGGAAGTAAAAAATGCAATGAGAAGTTTTAAACAATTAAATCTTAAATTCCTTAAAAACAAAGATATATTTCCTCATGCAAAGTGTTACACTATTTAACTTGTAACTGTGTATTGTGACAAGACAAGTGATATAGTCTCAAATGAAAATACCATGTGTTATATGTTACACGGACTGGATTTAAGTTATTAATCTGAGGTAAGTTCGATGTGGACGGCCGTTTAGGAGTACAACTCCTCAGATGTAATGCAAAACAAAACTTTTATCGAGGGGTTAAACAATATTCAAAAGAGCCAGAGCAAAATAAAATTTCCCAAAATAAGCTTAAGAAAATATTTTGCATGAGATAGTACACCTAAGTGTTTGAGGATTTTTGAATTTAAACTGGCAGGAAATTTAATAAGTGTTGAAGAGAGAGAGAGAGAGAGAGAGAGAGAGAGAGAGAGAGAGAGAGAGAGAGAGAGAGTTTTACCTGCATTTCTATCAAATTCTTTTTGAAGTTCTCTTTTAACTAAACGAAAATATATCGAGTTGAATGTTAAATTACATCAGGCTAGAAAACACAGACATTTACATGACGAACAGAATAGTAATCTTTCTATAATAATAACAGTAGTAATGATAATAATAATTATAGTAAAAATAAAAATAATAACTAGAGATTGTAACTGGAATACCAGTTATGATTCCGCACCATCTATACATTATATATTATCTTAATTAAACATTATATTGATCGTTTTTATGCACGTCTGGAGTTTTGGACGGTCACTATTGTTCATCTTTAGAGACAGTCGTTTTCATAATATCTTTTATACCTTTTAAATTTTTGAAACCAAACATGCATATTTTTTGTATTTGATATTGTTTTGAAAATAAAAAGTGCATCGAACAGTATATTATTTTTTTCTCTTTACGTTATTTCACTACATAGAAAAAATGTTACATATTTTTACAACATTCAGTAGTAGTATGTTCCTTTGGTGATCCCATTTGCATATATTAAAAACTTTAATAACGGTCAACATTTAATATATCACACTTGTTATAGACAACGGTTTGGGTGGAAACATGGACAACATGTCCATTCCAGATGACGTAAAGTGTAATTTCTCAAAGTTTTTAAGTATTTTGATTTGGAAAAAGCAATATGGTCCCATTATTTGAAAATGGACTAATTAAGTATATAATACAGGCGTGATTCAGGCGTCAAAATAAATGTTTTAGATCATTGAGTTCACAACGGGTGTTTCATGTCTTAGCCTACTCACAGTATTTGCAAATTTTTGGATTTTTTCTCTATATACAGAATTAATTTAATGCTTTTTCAGGTACTTTTCCTTGTTAGTATTTTTTAATTTTAAACAAATATTGAGGTTATTTTATGAGAAAGCAAATGATAATATGGCAAATTTTGTTGAGAACTGTCTCTAAAGATAAAAAGAACATGATTGGAGTTACTCATCGGTGAAAGCTTGGTATAATTAAAGTGTTATCACCAGCTTATGTTCGTTCAACATTGGTTTCCCCAGGTATTAAATCATGTAACACCTTTATAGGTCATTTTTATATGTACTATAGATTTTTTTAATATAACTCCATTTTTTTCTTTTTACATACAGTATTATAACACACAAGCCTCACACTTTACATAAATCTTAATGTTATGCTATTGTTTTATCAATATATCAAATTTCAGTAACTGAAAAGTATGACCGTGACAGTCAGGTGTCTACAAATTCTATACTAATACAGAAGTCATGTGATTGCCACATTATGAATACTTGGTTCAATTTCGATTCAATCAAATCAATACTGTACATATATCCATTTAAAACAAATTGTATAAGATATTTTTTGGTAATCATTAATAACAGCATTTCAATAGATATGTCACAGATCTGCTAATAGTGATCTGTTTATGAATAGCAGCATATGACCAACAATGTGTGTGTTATTTATTTTAAAAAATATAAAAATTGAAAACATACGAACTGTGAAATATCCCTTAAAATTTGTTACAGTACCGACCAGTCACAACATAACATTAAGTTAACTTGAAGCAGTCAGAATCTCTGGTCAGGATCTCTGCTCCAGGACAATTGACCAGAGATTTGAACAGCTATAAGTTAACTTAAACATGTTCTACGACTGCTCTCTAGGACAAAATCAGTTTTCTAATCTCTGCCTGACCAGTCATATTCTCCGTTCTTATGACCAGAGATGTCACGTTCAAATCTCTGCTTTTGGCCAAAATCAGTCAAATTTATGTTCTAGAAAAATCTCTGCTTTTCGGGACAAGAATTTTCTAAGTTTTGTCGTGGAAAAATCTCTGCTATTTTTCTGAATTCTGTTCTATCTAAATCTCTGGTTTTTTTCTAAATCCTGTCCTGTCCTAAGAAAATCTCTGCTTTTTCTAAATCCTGTCCTGTCCTAGGAAAATCTCTGCTACTTTTCTAAATTCTGTCTTGGAAAAATCTCTGCTTTAGCGCATGCGTGGTTAACGTTCGACACGACAAAAATAGTTTATCGTACTGCGTGATCCTGTATTATCACATATTTTGTAATTTATTTATTTATTTAATTATTTATTTAATATTTATTTATTTAGTATTTATTATCATTACATATGTATAAACTACTAATATGCCAAGGACGTGTGTTTATGTTATTCAGATATCACTAGAAAATCTTTATAACCACGATAACAATCGTTGAAAACAAACCATATCAGGTTAGAAGTTAATTGCGATAAGGTGTCAGTCCTGATCCGTGAAATGGTCACGGTCACGGTTTATTAGTTAGGAAGTTTAGAATAAACAAGATGAGTGAGGTGAACTAAATTTATTATTAATTTTCGTTTAATGAATATATCAATGACAAAATTATTTCTAAAGTGTGAATTCCAAATAGTATGGCGTTTGTTTGGAGAAAATCGACCAAGAAATAAAATTTTATTAATTTTGCAGAGAGAGATGATGCCTCAATGGAAGAGAGAGAGAGAGAGAGAGAGAGAGAGAGGGGGGGGGGGGTTACACAGATTATAACGAAAAATGTTTTTAATCTTACAATCACTGAACAGGTGTTTGGGCATTAAAAAGTTCAAATTAGTTCTGAAGCTCATTATTTTTTTTTACATTTTTTTTATCGACATGAAATACGGTTTTATTTATTTAGAGATTTCTTGTCGATACTTAATCCATCTAAAATACACGTTATTGATTAAAGACACTTTAATTATCTTGTTTATTATTATTATTATTATTATTATTATTATTATTATTATTATATTTTTTCTCCTTTTGAGAGGAGTTTCCAGTCTACTTGTTTACTTGAATGAAGTTGCTATCAGAGGTTCTATCGAAGGGTTGACAGATCAATTCGACCTTTTTGCACTTAACAAAATATTTTTAGAATGACCGAGGTTTTGTGCTTGGAAGACATGATTCAAGAGAAACGGATGCATGATGAAACGTGTGATATTATGATAATTCCATTTTTTGAAATAAATATTTTCATACATTATGCAATATTCATCGCCGTTGAATTGATTTTTCACCAGCCATCAGCCGAAACACTGTGGTTGCCAGTGGAAACAGGTGGTAAGTTAGTCACTTGCCCAGGTGAGTAGTCAAAAGAGGGTGTATGATTCAGGATTAACTGGTTCATATGTACGGTAACTCAGTATGGGGCAACCACTACGGTAGCTCAGTTGGCAGACTGCTCACCCTGTAAGGTCGAACCCCGACCGGGTTTGGCCAATATTTGAAATCGTGGTGATTTTTTTTTCACCAAGCACTCGGCAATTAGAAATGAAAGTCAATGGGCCTTCGGATGAGACCTTTATATCCGATGCCCCGTGCCACGGAATAGGCGTGGTACGCTAAAGAACCCTCGCTGCACATTGTCCTGGGCGCACGGCAAAGGTCAACATTTCTGCTACTATTGCTACCTATTGCTGGTGACGTCCTGATATAAATGAACGTCACGCAGTCGAATAGGTTGGTCTTTTCAGGTACCCAAGACTATTCACGGGATGAAATCACATCTTTAAGCTTTGCATAAAGATGGCATAAAGACCATAAGCGTAAAGATTCCTATTTTCCAAAGTCCTTTATGCCACCTTTAAACCATCTTTATGCATGAAAATATTTTATACAGGTAACTGTATATTTTCTTTTTTATTGTTAAGTCTCACTTAGCCATACATTTAAAAAAAGTATAGTCTCGTTTAGCATATATTTTAAAATTGCCAAATTTTACCCGAGACCTGTACACCTGGAAATAGTCTATTTCCTAAATGTGCATTTCATAACAATAAAAATATTATAAATAAATAAATTTACTAGTTTGTTTATGTTCCTATTTATTTATTTATTTATTTATTTATTTATTTATTTATTTATTTATTTATTTTCATGTATTAATTTTATTTCTTCATTTATTTATTTAATTGTTCTTGCATGTCAGAATCACATAAATAATTTTTCCGGAGAGAAACAGAAGCTGATTATTATTGTTATTATTATTATTATTATTATTATTATTATTATTATTATTATTATTATTATTATTAAACCTGTCAGTCATCGGAAGTTCCTCGGTAACGAAATAACGTCTCTGGGTTAAGAATTATTGATTGTTATTATCAGCGACATTTACTACAGATTATTACGTTATATACCATCTTCTAAATATAGCTGGTCCACAGGTTCTGGGATAATTATTATTATTTTAATAGTCCACCTTCATAAAAAGTTTGTTAATTAGACATTCCTTAGATAGAGACCCGTACATTTAATCAACAGGAAGTGTTCTAACAGTTAACAAAATTGATTGACAGGTGTTCAGATAGCAGGATTTCATGACACGTTTGATGTTGTCTTGGATTTAGAACCGATTGTGAAAAGAAAATATGATGTATCGACTGATAACGGACAACGGGCGCATGACAGAATTCTGTTATTTTAAAAAATAACTATAATAAAATTTTACCACCGGTTATTAAATTTTCAATCATTTATTCATCATTTTACCGATTATTTATTAGTGTCAAATGAAATAAATAAATAAATAAATAAATAAATAAAAAATATAATAAATAAATAAATAAATAAATAAATAAATAATTTTCGTTGGAATCTTGGTCACATATTCAATCAAAGATGCATTTAAATACATTTTCTTCATGATCGGGAAAAAGTAGTCTTTGAAATACATTGTATGGAAATCTTGGCTCTTGTCGGACTGCAAATTTTCAAATCATATTTATTTATTTATATTTATTTATTTATACACTATTATATGTCACTGGTCGAAAAAAGAAAATCATTTTCGGCAAATATTTTATGTAGTTGGAAATAGTCTATATATGTAAAATTACAAAAATAATTAAAAATAAAATCAGACTTTTCAACGCTTAGATTTGAATTCCAATCAGCTGCCAATCAGACTAATCCTAGTGTGAAAATGTTTGCTTGCCGAAAAAGTTGTTTACTTGATTAAACTATATATATATATATATATATAATATATACTAGAACTGGCCGTGTCAACATAACTGGCAAAATCTTGACCTCGTAAATTTTCTGTCGATCATAGCGTCTCTGCTAAGGTTTGCATCAAACTGGATGGGGCAGGCTCTAGTGTCAGTTCGCTAGGGTTTTACATTTTCGACCATTCTAGAACTCACGAATAAGTGAAGGCATGGGACTTTTAATCTCCAGAAATGTATTAAATGGTGTTTGCCGAACAAAATAAGTTATTTTCAAGGCTTAGAATATCGCCAGGTCTGAGTGAGAGAGAGGGTTGGGTTTACAGTGTCGTAAACTTTTTTTAATTATTAAAATATTGAAGTTGTATATATGACGAATTTACTGCTATCTCTGTATGATTGATTGATTAAATAGGTAAAAAGTCCCAGTCAAGAATAAGTTAATTACATCGTTAAGTCACCAGCTTCATGGGAAACACGCAGAATTGCCTTGACACGGGAACTTGGTTTTTGAGGTCTCGTCCTTAAGACCCGTGTCTTTCATTTCTAAATGTCGGCTTTGAAAAAAGTACAGTCATTACTCATCTCTTAGTCAGAACCGTCCCGGGATCGAAATGATAATAACAATTGTCTTAAACCGAAGAAATAAATCACACAAAATGCATTTTTTGTTGGAGTTGAAATATCAGGTTGTCTGTATATCATTATACCTGCCTGGTCTATTTAAATATTTGCATACTAGTATCGCAGAAATATTAATCGTAGACATTCTTAGTTAAATACACACACACTCTCTCTCTCCAGATTGACAAATAGGCAAGTAGACAGGTCAACAAGATGGCAATTCAAAAGGTCAACAAATCGACAAGTTGACAAGCCGACAACTAAAATAAAATGTCCAAGTCCATTCGTTTTTTTTATAAAATCTTTTATGTGTGTGTGTGTGTGTGTGTGTGTGTGTGCTGCTGCTTTTTTTTAGTGCACTGCCTATCAAACTGCCTGGTGCACGTTTATTCCTATTGGTTATTATCGGTCTCCCGACTGCTCGAAAAAAGTAGTTGAAATCAAAGATGTTTTATAGTTAAAAAGATTTTTTTTCAAATTGCGTACTTTTTGTCAAATTGGGTTGTCACAGGTGTTTTTTGAAGGCAGTTTGTAATAAAAAACTTCAAACCGTGCTGAGCTGAACCATCTTTTGATGCGATTTGCTACAAAGTTTTCTCTAACAAGTAATGGGTGAAGTTGAGACCAGAATGTATTTTCATTGTAGCCATATGAAATCTCTGTGTTAATCCACAAACAATTTTCGACAAAAGGTATTATCGGAAGCAGAAGAGCATATACTACCATTTATTTAAGAAATTTAAGCTAATCTCTCTCTCTCTCATCACATAAATTATCCATTATACATGCAGAAAAAAACAATTAAATAAGAAATCCAAAAAGATGACCTCTCTGATTTGGTGTTTCAGACTAAGGGTTTTCTAGCTAAATTCTTTTTAAAAACGAGTTTTTTTCTTCTATTTTTTTAATTCTTGTCTTTCATTTCAAATTTGATGCGGCACTTTTTATACTATTTTCCACGTATTTATCTTTTTTGTGTAGGACATATTGCTCATCTGACGCCAAATAAATAATCATTTGAATTTTATTTCGTTTTTAATAAAAAGATCTAGAAACAATAATAGAAATTTAAAAATATTTTGAAACAAGAGAGTCAATCATCGTTAAATGTCGCTGGTTCAACGTCAAAGTTTAGAATGAATGAATGAATGAATGAATGAATGAATTTATTTATTTATTTATTTATTTATTTATTTATTTATTTATTTATTTATTTATTTATTTATGTATTTATTTATTTACTTATTTATTTACATAATTATTAATTTCAATCACATGAAATTATAGAAGTATTAATTTAATAAAAAAAAAACCTGGTGTGAGTACTGGTTATAGGTAATTAATCTGTTAATGAGGTTAACACCATGCAGGTACATTTTCCACGTAGAATATACTACCGTCTGGTTCAATTGGTTGGAATTTGCTTCTGTTATCAACCAGTTACCTTATATGTTGATAAGGTATGCAGATTCTCATTTTAAAAAGTAATTTCTCTCTCTCATTACCATCACTTGTGTAATATTATTTTCTAGTTTTCTTTAACGTAAGTTACATTTTACAATTAGTCACTCACAGAACACGCACATTCAACAAATTAAGTCAAATAAAGCTCTCAGATACCGTCCTTCAATTAATGACTTATTAATTTAAGATTAAAAATCCCAGAATATTACATTTTCATATTGAAAAACTTAATAAATTAATGAATAGATAAATAAATTTAAAAAAATGAAATGGATTTAAGATAGTGTCTCCTTTCTACTTGTAACAGATAATAATAATAATAATAATAATAATAATAATAATAATAATAATAATAATAATTATTATTATTATTATAAATAAGATATTTAACAAATGGAGTAAAATGACAAATATACATATATTTTTAAATTGTTATCTAAAATATGAAAGATTTAAAGCTGTTCGCGTGATCACATATCCTTATAGCTAACTTATATATAGATTATAAAACGTTGAATCATCTCCTCCGTGGCCTAATGAATAAGGATGAAGAGTCAGATAAGAATGTATAGTCTGGGAACCTAAGGGTCACGAGCTCCAGTCCCGCTGACTTTATGATTAAGAATAGTAATAGACATATCAATAAAATTCATATGTTCATCATTTAAACGTCTGGGTCTGTTTTTTTTCTTTCGGAACATCTGACAAAGAACCAGTCTGTCTGTATCTCTCCAGAAATGAACTAATGGCTTGTCTTGTAATTTGAATTCCTTCTGAATTTATAAGTTCCTGTCTAGTGTCCACAACAGTTTTCCCACTTCTTCTCAGCATTACGATTCATTCCCTAATGTATAACGACAATCTGTTCACTTTCAAGGGAGGCATTTTCTGTTGCTATTTACAAACACATTTGGTCTACATCGATAAATCGCACAGGTGTGAAATAATCACATGTTTTGTAAGAGAGCATGCGCGGTCCTGGCGACAAAAGCAGTCGTAGGACGAAGTCCAGGACAGGATTTAGAACAGTTTTAGAGCAAATCAACAGAGCATGCGCCGTCCTGGCGACAAAAGCAGTCGTGAAGTTAAGTCTAGAACAGAATTTAGAACAGTTAATAGAACTGTACTAAGCATGCGCGGTCCTCGTGACAAAAATAGTCAGCAGGACCAATTTTAGGACAATATTTAGAACAGTATTTAGTTTCAAATGAGCATGCGCGGTCCTGGTCATGGAATAAGAACAAGAACGAGAACTGTCCTGGACATTGTCATCAGGACATTTTCCAGGACAATCTCTGCTTTCTGAAGCTGTCGCCAGGACAGTTTTAACCAGTCATATCTCTGCTCCTAAGTTAACTTATAGCAGTCATAATCTCTGCGTTATAAGTTAACTTGGATGTTATGTTGTGACTGGTCGGTACTGTAAATACGTCCTTCTACAAACGATTTTAATGTGTTTGACATATCATAAAAATTTAATATATTTTAAAACATTTAATGCAGTTTAATTGAGAATATATTAAACAAAAATAGAATCTGGAAACTATGTTATTCTCTTAAAAAAGGAAAATTCGGTAAGAGTTATCCCCCTATATACATATAGGGCAGGGATATGTTTGAAATTTAATTACACAATTTACACCCAACCAATATAAGATAGTACAATTGATCATATTTTGCATATCTACAAAGACAACAGATGTTTTATACCAAATTTCATTTAAATCAATCGAGCCGTTTCGAGATCTGCTTCAGCATAGTAGGTCTTTATAGAAGAAAAGAAATAAGAAAAAACAAAGTAAAAACAATAGGATTCCTCAAATTTGGTGACGGGTAGTCATAATAATAATAATATACGATAATGTTATAAGCGCAACGAACCGGCAAAATAATTTCTACACCTTCATCTATAACTGGCTAGGTCTTGATATAAGTGAAACATCTTGACTTGGACGTTTAACACCATTACTCAACTCAACACATTTTATTAAACAAAGATCCATCGAATCACCATAATCCAATTTCTTATCTACTGAATTCTACCACAATTATCCCCAGTACATATTGCAATATGATTTCAATTTATATTTTATTTATTTTTTATTTTTTTATGTAAAAAGCAAAGTTTGTCTTGATGTGTAAAACTGTATAACTGATATTTAGTTTTTTTTTGGGACTGCACGCACAAACACACACACACACACACACACAGAGAGAGAGAGAGAGAGAGAGAGAGAGAGAGAGAGAGAGAGACACCTCTTTCTCTCTCTCGTTATTAGTAAGGATTTTAAAGTAAACATTTTCCAGCGTTTTGCACAATACTTGTTTTTTAGTATTGATTCAAAATATTTTCTACCAGTAATTTTCGAAATACTTCTAAGCCTGTGGTTGTTAGACGTATTCTATTGTATGCATTCGACGCATCAATACAGTTTTTAGCTAGATGTAGAAAGCAACTGACCACTAGCTCCAAGCATACGTGAAGTTTTTAACAGATATCTGTGGTACAATCACAATCTAAAAAACTACGTGACACAATATAAGCAAATTGAAAGGTTACACTTCAATGGATAATAATAAAAAAACAATAAACCAATGAAAGGCACTATATACCTCTTCTTCTTTGTCTATTTTGTCCTTAATCATCTGTATAGCTCCTCTTAAAACAGAAACATCACCCCTGTCTATGTTAAAAAAATGAAAAAGAATCATACATTTTTTAATGTAAAATAATTCAATTGCATTTATAAAAAGTAACTTGATCGTTTACAGAATAGTCTCAAACGGGTTTGCGTGTAGAGCTGTCATATTGATCAAATTTATTTTAAAAACCAGCAAACATCAGCATTAATTATATATATATATATATATATATATGCGTGTGTGTGTGTGTGTGTGTGTATGTGCATGCTCAGCTTACAGAATGCGTTTGGTAACCCGATACTTTGTATGTTTGCTATGTTGTTTCCACAATGAACTTGCTAAAACATGTCACAATCCAGAGGCAAAGTAAAAACGTTTGAAATAACAAGTCAGGAAGTGAGACCGGGTGCTTCGGAAGAGTAAGCACCTTCTGTTTAGCTAACTACACCCGTCACGTGTGTAAGGATTGCCCCAAATATATTTAACGTCCCATAGTACCATGTTCCTTTCACACAATTTTGATTTCACACGTGGCGGTTGTAGCTAGCTAAACAGGAGGTGCGTACCCTTCCGGAGCACCCGGCCTCACTGCCCTGGTGGACGTTCACGTGTCTAACCTAACTTGTCAGTTCCAAAGTGTTTACTTTGCTTCTGGATTGTGATTCGGACATGGATTAGTATGTTTGTTTTTGATTACATTACACCGAAATTTTATTAAATTACGTGAAATCTTATTTTTATTACATAACAAGGTGTTATTACATTACATGAAAACAGTATTACACTACATGTACAAGGTGGATAGTACAATACTTGGCATTTATTACATAACCTGGAGTAACAGTGACAAATAAGTCAATCTCAACGGTTTCTATAAAGAAAGTTTTGCTGGTGGTATGCTCGGGTGTCATAAACACATTTATAAAATATATTCTAATGAGTGTTTATAACAACTTATATTGTATCCCTTAATGACTTTAATAATTATATCTGTTTTGTGATAGATAAAAGGATACTTTATGTCAAAATCGATGTTTTCAGAATGTTTTACGGTTTTTTGAATTTCTGAAAAAAACTAAAATTTAAAAGCCTAAGTTGAAGTATGTAAGAAAAAAATTGAAGCACAGATAATGGTGTTACAAACGATCAGTGCACGTCTAAAGTTGATAGTTTAAAAACCAGTAGGCTTACTATTTTGCTCTCGTCTTTTGGGGTGTTCGTATCATCAATAATTTGTATCTGTTCCTGATTGCGTTTCTTATATATAATGCATTTTTATCAGATACTTTTTTTCTATTTCGTTTTATCCATTTTAACATAGAATATATTGTAACATTTACCTTCATATTTATCACTATACTTTAAGCAAAGATACTTTACAACTTCCTTTGTAGTCACAACTGACAACCTGTCTCGTGATATTTTAGCCTGCAAAATATTAAACACTTATATTAAATACGCTATTTATTTCATGTAGCACAAATAAAAGTAATAAAATTATTATTTCAGCGCATCCCAGTTTCTGCTTAAATAGTAGGGTAACACGTTGATATGATATCTAATGTTTAACTTCTAAACAAGCATCCAATATAATTTAAACAAATTTTTAAAATAATTTAGTTTTTTGTTAAACACTAGTATCTTGTTTCTATATTTTAGAATGTAACACAATAAAAAAACATATATATCCATGCCCAATTATAATCCAGAAGCAAAGTCAAATCTTTGAAACTGAAAAATTAGGTAAGACTCGTAAACTTCCACCAGGGAAGTGAGACCGGGTGTTCTGGAAGGATAAGCATTTCCTGTTAAGCTAGCTACACCAACCACGTGTGCAATCAAAATTCGCTAAAAGAAACATGGAATATATCCAGGGCAATATTGGGCACAAAGACATCAAACTTATCATCATTACTGTAATATACAACTTTTTGAGGGACTTTATAGGCTTAGGCTAGCAATTTCCCTGAGAAAACAATTTAATTGTAAGCAGCATACGTCGTTGTACAAAAGTCCCCGTAGTAGGAACAAGCTCTACCATAGCGTAATAATCGGGAAACAAATACACTATAAGCGGGAGAGACAGGAATATTGCTGCATAGAAAAAGAAAGTTGATAATAAAAAATTGAAGTCATCATTTTTGTCTTAAACTTTTAATTGTAGCCTTTCACGGCGTCATAATTGAGGTCAAAGTCTAAATATGAGACAGAACTTTATTTCAAGCTCACAAGGATAGATTGCATTCACATAATCTCTTCAAATTTAGGATTGGTAAGACTCAGAACGTCATCTTTATATCTATATGTGGAATTAAATGATTTTGCGAAAGTCTTGTCTCCAGATTTAACAAGGTTCTGCATAATTTCTGCTTCATAAAAATACAGAAACAAATCAGTAAGTAGTAGTGCACTGTTTGTACCCGTTGATATACCGATTGTTCATTGTACAATTATATTACCAAACACAACAAATATGTTTTTTATCATAAACGCCATCATTCAATATATGTTTGTAATACCTTCAGGATATATTTGCTTGAAATCCGTATGATGCTTGACAACCAAAATTCCTGTTCTACACTTGATATTTATATCTTGGTTTACCATTTTTGTAAAAGAACTACAAGTGAATAATTTGTTTAAGATGTTCTTTGAATTTAGAATAAAGGATAGTGGTGTAAAGCGTAGAAAAATTAAAATTAACATATCTTACGTGACTTGTCATGATCAATTTCAAAGTTTATACTTTGCTTTTGGATAGTGATTCGGACATGGTATGTTTGATTTTGATTTATACTTTTTACACGAAATTAATCATACGAAGCAAGATGGTTTAGAAATGGTTTAGACTTTTCAAGAATTCGCATTTGGTTGATCATAGATGTAGAATAAACTTTTTATAAATCAGACTAAGGACCATCTTTGACGACTGTCAAAATTTGTGTTAGAGTTTTTGATAATTATTTAGTAATACATTTAGATAAAACCTGCTACATAGTTTTACTTGTGTGGATTTTATGGAGTTTAGGAATCATATGCAAGTAGTAAAGGTCAAGTGTTTAATCTTTAAAAGACTGAAGAAGCCCCAATATGATTGTAAGAACTTCATCTTTTTGTAAAAATACATGTAGGGTATCTGTTATACTATCTAAATAAAGTTCCTTAATTAAACATTCAATGTAGAATCTCTTACAAACCAGAATGATGTTGTTAGTAGCCTTATCAGCTGGGACAACAAGATATTTGTTGTATACGTCTGTTAAAGCGCTCTGGTGATCAAGATGAAAACACGCACAAGGCGGCAGGGCTTTGCAAAATATGTTTTGTGACGATAAATGGCGAAGATGAAAAATAAATGGTATAAAACTTTGGTGATAACGTATTCAGGTAAAGATGGGTATAGACATTGTACTGTATAAAGTCCGCATAGGAAATTTCCCAAACAAATTGGGTTGTAAAATCACACCGGAAGTGCACGGTATTCAATTGAAAGTAAACGAGTCATTTCTGAGGAGATGTGTAGTGACTGTATAAAGCACTGCGCTCAGATGTTAGGGAAAATTGACCAGCTAGATGAACTTGTAGAAGAACTGGAAAGAAAAAATGCTCAGTTGAAACAATCAGTCTCCTCTATAAGTAAAGAACTAGAAAATGTCCAAGCGAAATCCACAAAAAAAACAATCTTATATTTTATGGTATTAAAAACGAAAAAGGAGACGTGAAAATTAGTGTCAAGTCTTTCTTAAAAAAGTTTTAAGGATGAGTGATGTCGATAGAATTGAAATGACGAACTGTGTGCGACTTCCAGCAAAAAACTGGTCCTAAACCAGTTCTTGAAAATTATAGTGACAAATATGCCATATCATCAGAAGCAAGAAATGTTTAAAAGGCAGCACACATAAATTCAATGAAGATTTTACAAAACGTGTAAGACACACTAGAAGATTGTTGACTAAATATCTTTTGAGAACCAGAGAAGAGGGGAAGAAACCCTATCTATGGTATGATAAATTGATAATTGATAGTGATATGTTCCGCTGGGACGATTCATCAAGTGATATTGTGTTCCTCAGAAAACTCTTTAATAGGTATTCTAAAGAAAATGAACCAGGTGCGGACAATGAATACAAAGTATCAGCATAAGGATGTGACAAAACCCATATGAAGGAAGGTAAAGTGATTATAGAATATAGACAGTTTAAAGAGTAAACTCAATAAGCACAAAAACTTAATTTTGATATAATAAATGATTATATATGTATTGCTTTTCAGGAAATATTTCAAAGAAAGCTTAAAGAATTCAATAACTATGTTTCTTAAAACTTTAATATTTTTCAATCAATAAGAAAACACCATCCGATTCATACAGGTAAAGTGTATGGTGGAGTATCAGTGTTACTTAAAAAATCGGTGTCAAATGTCATTCAAATTTATGATAATTTAGAAGATGTTGTCCTCTTGTTAATTGAAAACGTAGCATGTTCTATTGATGCAAGGGGTATAATACTGTGTTTCCCATATATAGCCCCAGAGGGTTTCTAATTTCTACTGTGGTAAAGATTATGATAATGGCATAGAGACACTAAATGAAATCATTTTACGGATTTCAATTGAATATAATCGATATGACCTAATAATTGCAGGTGATCTTAATGCAAAAACTGGCACCATAAATGACTATATATTATATGATGATGTTACCTACATGTATATACCTTGTCTCGATGATGAGCCAGACATATACAAAACTGACAACTTTAATATAAGTCGTAAATCTAAAGACATTATACTTAACAATTTTGGTAAGACACTCACTACTCTTTGCAAAGAGCACAAAATGCATATACCGTAGAAGTCATATACTGTGGTTATGCTAACCTCGTAATAGGTTTGTGTCAGGTAACTATGGTTATCAATTTATCTGACTTGAAATCGGCAAATTTTGTATCTTCCCGCAATATATACTGTGTGATCATGGTTGATGCATGTGGGAATGCCGGTCGCTTATTGTCTTACAGTGGTTATCGATCTGAATTGAACTTTGACCCGATCAAAAGAAATCACGTCATCGCGACTCTTCAAACGCTACACTTGGAGATCAGCCAGAATAGCGAAAAAAACGTAAATATTTGGTATTCGATCAACCTATTTGAATTATTACTTGTTTCAATGAATTATTTGCACGATAATCGACAGGAAGTGAGCTCCATATGGGGGAAAATCTCGCCCGTCTCGTACATTAAAAATGAAAAAGGTTAAGGTTCTCCATATTTATGACCTTTTGAGAGTGAAGATCTTAATTTGGTGTTATCAATCATATTGAGATCATCTGTTATTACATGTCCAACTGGTCCCTAAATATAGGAAAAAAACGAGCAAGAGCAGGTAGGTGGAGTACAATTATAAAGATTGAATTAAAATAAAAAAATAAGACGTATAATTTGTAGTTTATACCCCTGAGCCGGTATTTCTGCTTGTGTCCGGAGGATATCTCAAACCTAGTAGCCAATAATTGTGTATAATTGTCAGAAATATACTATTTTATAAATTTGCTGCTAGTTAAAATTTAAAATTCTTCAAAAACTAGATATACTCCCTCATTAAACGTTCTAACTTAGCTAATTTTGGTAAACTTTATTTTAGTCTTTATGGTTTCTTTTCAACATCTTGGAAAAAAACTTGGTTTCATAATTTTGGTCTAAGCTCTACTGATGAAGAACAGCTGTAAAATTAAGACTCATGTGATATGTAATTCTATCATTGCAATTTGTCTATAGCTGAATATTCTAGATGCAACGGATTTATTGTAAAAGTGGGAAACTAGAGGTAGCAGATGAAATAAGCAGGAACTTTAGATTGTATTTGTTTATTCTGAAGACATATGTATAGCATTTATATCCTGGTTAGGGTTATTTAAGATATTGCCGTTGATCATCGTTCTGAAAATCGTTTTTCGGAGCAGGACATGATTAAATAATCTGTTAAAAGCAATATCAATGATGATAGCATTAAGTTTATATTTTGGTGTATTAGAATTTACAATAGTGTTAGAAATGCATTATCCATGTAACTGTCTAAGATGTAATAGTGATATAGAATAAAATTTAGTTTGGATATGGTGTAATCCGAAAGGTTACTGTAGGAATGGTGAAAGATAAAAAAACATCATGGAAATTGGGTTGGTTTTCATGCCGTTGTCCATGACTTCTTTTGTTACGTTTAGTTTTGTTGAACAAATGTAAAACATTTACATTGTTACAATCCATGCTTGAATGATGTTGTCAATACATCCATACGGCGGAGCAGTGCCTAGTTCTCTTATCCAGTTATACTCCAGTTGTAATCGGTAAAGTGTGCTTATTTTAAATTGTGTTTTTATTTTGTATTTTCTTTACATACCAATCACTAAATTGAAGTAGAGTCGTTATCGCAGAATATAAATTTTTTATGTTTACAAAGTATAAAATTACATTCCACTTTCAGTTTGAATTTTAACAATATATTTTAGTACATGTATGACATTTCTTCATTGAACGTTTTTCTTTTGCCACTCTTACTCCGCTTTCTCTCACTCACTTGCGTTATCTCTTTATTAAATAGAGTAAAGAAAGAGACATTACCTGAAGTTCTATTTCTTTGATAAAACACATTTTCGTATCTGTGTCACCCTCTATAGGCAATGCAACGATGTATTGGATATTTTTTAGCCTTCCTTGAAACTTTTGATTTATTTCTTTTTTAATTTCATTTACACATCTGCTAACAACATCTGTTGTTAAATCACTGATATCTAACCGTTGTTCTATCTACAAGTATAAGTAAGTAAGGCGGTAATCAACTACGAGAGGAAGTCAGAAAGTTCATAGAACAACGTATTCAGCCAAGCGTAATACATTTTCTTTACTTATTTAGACAACACAACATTCCGCATTTTAAACATTATAAACTTTCAAGTTTATTTGTCACAACATATTTGTGTAATTCTTAAAAGCATTAAAAGTTGGTGACCACCAAGCAATGATGAAAAATCAAAATGTTGAGTTTAGGGCAGTAATAATGTCCCTCACAGTAGCGGGATCAAATGCCAAAGAAATTCACCGGCGAATGGTCGAAGTGTACGGTGACAGTGGTCCTGGCTATTCCATAGTGGCAAAATGGTCAGCTAAATTTAACGTGGACGCACCTCACTAAAGAATGAACCAGGGTCAGGTCGGCCAGCTAATGCCATCACAAAGGAAGTTGTCATGTCTGTGGAGACCCCCATCATGAATGATCGTCGAATTAGAATCGATGATATAGCTAAGGAGTGTGACATTTCACATGTAAGTGTATACACGGTTATCCATGACCATCTTGGGATATCAAAAGTATCAACAATATGGGTCCCGAGAAACCTTAATGTGCAGGATCGCTTCCAAACACTCCAGTCAAATCGGGAGCTTCTTGGCATTTATAATGATAACCCGGAGAGCTTCCATTTACGTTAAGTAACTGGTGATGAAACATGGATTCCAAAAAAGAGTCCATACAATGGAAGCACCCTGGCTCACCCCCAATAAAGAAATTCAAAAACCAATCACCAGCTGGCAAAGTCATGGTCACTGTGTTTTGGGATTCTAAGGGTGTTCTGTTAATCAATTATAAACCTGCTGGAATCTCTATCACTGGGGCTAACTATGCTGATCTAATGAAGCAGCGAGAAAAGATTATCTATTTCTAGAACTGAAAAAAGTTTACCAACTATAAAGTGCTGAGTTGGAACATTAAACTATAAGACGAAATCCACCAAACATTTTCTTACACTAGTATCTTTGCGACTTGGATTCGAAACTAGACAGTACCGAATGTGACAACTAAAAAAAACTAGATAGTATAGAGTATTATTATATGACCAATGATTTGTACTTTTCTGATTGGCTGAGAAGGCGTTTAACAAGCGTTTAACAAGCCTGATAAATCGATATGTTTACCGCACAAAAACGCACGCGACGTTTATAGGACGTTAGAATGGACAATGTTCACTGCGCAAACAACACAAACGACGTTATGTAATGTAACATTGGAAACCACAAAAGATACTTCTGCGAAAAGAAATTGTTTTGTTTTTTAATTTAAAAAACACTGTTACATCAATTTTAAATTATAAAAGTGACAGTTTTACTATATGTTCTGTAAACAGTTGTGTTTGGATTGAATTTTTTGCTTTTCTGGTGATAAGTAAAACAAACATATTTATTTGGTTTTTTTTTTGTAGTAAAATGTTGTAATTTAAAACAAGATAATATGATGATAAAAATTATTGTTTATACAATAAAACAATTATTGACTTTTGATTCGATAGACATTAAGATTTATCGACCCCAAAAACATAATATTTTTGAGATTAATAAATCCTTATGTCTCTTTTATCCATTAACTGTATGATGTTGTTTTTTCAAAAATATATTAAAGGATATATTATTCACTTACTTTGCTTCCATTTGTCTCTGACGATATGGACTGATTTATTAATTTTATTGTTGATTGTCTGTATGGGTAAGTTTTGCCATCTTTTTTACAAAAGACATTCTCATTTAGCTTCAAACATTTCAAGATGTCATATTGATTTGACGAAATCGCAAAACCAGTGAATATTGTTCCACAGTCAATTGCTATAATGGTATCGCTACTAAGTGGTAAGCTTGTTGGTATATCTTCTTTTACATTTTCTATTTGAAATAATAAATAATAATAAATGTCAAATCAAAGTGAAAGAAAACAACCCAATCTATGTCCAAATTGGATTCCCGAAGCTTACAAATTAATGTCCAAATCAGATACCAAATAATGATAACAATAATCAAACTACAGATAGAACTTTGTGCATTTTCTTATTCAGTTTGAGCTAGGTTATTTACTGTGATCAATTATTATTATTTTACTTAATTAAAACTATGTTTAAATGCATTATTAGAAATTAACAGTATTCAAACTTAAAATGAAATTATTAATAATAATGCATTTTCATAGGTAAACTGCAATATTTACCTTCTCTCTTTTAATCTCTATAAGTGTATCTTTTGTTGTTTTTATGACAAACATTACAACCAATTTTATCATATTTCTATTTAACTCGGGCTTGGGAATTTATACAGCGATTTAGAAACCGACCTCCCAAATAATGATAAAAACATAAATAGAGAGATTAAGAAAGATGAATGCATATTTCGATTCTTATTTCTTGACAACACGTATACCCAAAACCACAGCCTGTTTTTAATGAGCTTAAAGATTTTGTTTTAAAACAAATCTGAGCAATTGCCTATGAAATGTCATTTTGAGGTGAATATTCTATAACTTAATTTAACAAATATATTGAGTTGGATATTACTGGTAATCATATTTAATGATTATTGAAAGATTTTAACCTGTCCTAAAAACACAATTAATAGATAACCTTTTAGTGATTTAAACAATTATAGTGTATAAATCTTTTATTGAACCAACGTTTGTGACGAATTTAACCATTGAATTGTCTAGAAATGACATTTATAATGCTATAACTTCAGCAAACTAAATAATGTACACTATAAACGCCATTTCTGGACAGCAAACTGGTTATATTTACATTTTGCATTTGTTTAAATCTTAGAAAATGTAATTATAGTCCTATAACTCCATTTGACCTCAAACCGAGTTAAATACAATCAAATATCATAAATGTAAATATATTTCTATAAAGTTTATAGAAATATTTTACAGACGGTGGGTTTTGATATTATGAAAACGTTGTAGGAATGACACTGGAATCTTTCATTTTCTATCACTCTATTGTTAATTTTTACTAAGCATTAGAAAATAAATATTTCAGGGTAAATTGCAACCAGTCATTTATATATATATATGGAAGTAAGTAACCATCCCCAACCTCTATCTGGAATAATCCCAACGCGTGGGAATCTCCACTGTTTAAAAATAGTGCCCTCTTCATCACTCACCTTAGAGATTACCAAAGGCGTCAATGTATTCCAATTTTAACTCACTTAAACAAAAGAATTAGATGAGATTTTCGCATTTTCTTTCGTTCATCGTGCGTCAGCCGTCGTGTGTAAACTTTTAACAATTTAATCAACAACGTCTCTACACTTTCTAGTCTTAATTTAAAGATATTTAGCAATCAAGATGTCTGGGTAATGAGATATCAGATTTGTTCAAATAAAGGGATTTACTTGGCGACCCGAAAAGTGGTAAAAGGAAAGTCATAAAAATATCTCCCTTAAAGGTATAAGCGATTTAGCTAGGAAACTTCATTTAAAAATATTAAAGGCATCTAGTGTTAATTTTCACAAATCGTAGAGGCAAAAAATGGGGAAATGATAAGGTACGTAGTGGGAAAATGAGTATTTGTTAAAAAACTTTTTCTCAAAACCTATACACCTTTTTAATAGGCGTTTATATTAAAGTAGTGTTAGTATTTACATAATAACCATTAAGATATATGAGCGAAGGTTATATGTTAAAATGTGAAGGTCAAAGATGCAAACAAATGCTAAAATGGTTAATTATCTTGACAATTATATTATGTTTGTACAGGCATGTATATTATAATATTGTAGGATATGTCAATATTATCATTTTGATAAATAAATGTATGTCCACAGTCACAGATGCAAACGAATTTTAAAATCGTTTATTATCTCAATAACTATAAACTTTTAGTAAATGCATGGTTATTAGCATAGTGTAGTTAACGGCACAAGAATAATTTTGTTATATGAATGAAGGTCATGGGTTCAAAGGTGAAGGTTACAGATAATCCTAAAAACGATAACTTTTTTTTCTAGGCATGTCTATTAGAATATGCTTAGAAATGGCATACAGCTCATTTTGATCAAAAACTCAGGTAAACGCCTTAATGCAATGTATTTCCTTAAGTTAATTTGGTAAAATATGTTTTCGTCCTATATGAATCGTTTTTACATATTAAAAATATTCACAATATTTTTATAATCTTTAAGTTTTACTCGCTGACTAATTCAAACAAAAAAATACACTGCAATAGTGCAATTAAAGGAACTGTTCAAATTGCATACAGTAGGGAAAATAACAATAATAGTAAAATAATGACTTTATATATAATTTACCTGTAAAAGACCCCATTTCTGCAGAAATGTGCCGTATTTAAAATTAATTACCATTTGTATTCATCTATTGTTTTGTAATAAATATTTTCTTTTTTCAGACCTTCTAAGCATGAAAGACTGTTTTTTAATTTGTGTTTATAGAGATAAAGGTTCGCAAGAATAATACATAAGTTTACTATATTGCCATTTTGGAGGAAATGTCCAAAAATGATTTATGGGACAGTAAGTTTTAGATTTAAATGCAATGTATCATTTATCCATATTTGAACATTTTTTGCAAAAAAATTCAACAAACCTACTTTCACAAAAATAAGAATAAGTGTTTCTGGTGTTTAATGGCAAAAACTACATAAATCACTATCTATAAAATGTATTTTTTAAAAAAAACTGATTTGTACTGAGTATTCTATGTACAATACGAAATTTAAATCATCGTAGTTTTACATCTTTTGTAATTTAAACATTTGTACTTTACATTGTTTCTAAAATTCATCACAAATACTTTTTATTTTCTGTTGACATTTAAACTCGCTAACAGGTTTACGGAATTTGGTAAATCCAAAAATGTAGTATGTAGAAAGGAAAGATCTATAAATTATCTGTTCATAAAAGAGCTGTCAAAGATGACTGGAAGAAACTGAAACAGAGCTACATAAATAAGTCACTTAGGAGTCTGACTAAGTATTGTAGAATGGTATATTACCGGCACGGTTCACAGTTAAATCTGAATCATTAAAGATGAGTTGTAAATCAAAAGTGTTACGTTATAAATGTAACATGTTTTGGATGAAGACATATCGTAATCAAAGATAAGATACAACAAGTATACGTTTGTCATATACATAGAAGTAAAAACGTAGTTTTTGCATGCTTAGATATGGCTAAAATGATGCAACCATATCACATATCGCATGTGTCTTTTCGGAAAAGCCTATCTCCAGGCTGCTATCGATATCAGAAAGGTTATCATAAACAAATTCTGTACAAATGTCTGTAATACATGTATCTTTTTTAAACATGATGGAATTTTGAGCATGTGATAAACAAAATAAAAACACGGTCTGATATTCGGTTCGATATGGCGTATGATATGTATATTACCATGTATTATTCTCTACATAAACTTACCGTTTAGTATATCAAATATATGAGGTACTCTAAGGGGCATATGAAAATAAGAATTGATTAATCGAAGACTATACTTAAAACAAATCCAAATTACAATGCCAAAGCATATTAAAACTTTGAATATTGCAAATTATGCTAAACACGTAAAATTTCACCATAGAATTGACACAATCTTATTTGACTAATCGTTCAACCTATTTTCTTCCCGATTTGCTGATTTAAATGTCTTATTCAAGATAAACAGTTTGAGATTTTTAAAGCACATTTTATTAACTTTGGGCTGAAAGTACCCCAGAATATATTAATGGTAGACAATAGAAATTTTAAATTTATCGTTACAATGATTTTTAGTCTAGGACTCCGACAAGCATGAGTTTAAGTGCTTAAAAACAAAATGGAAAAATCTTTAATGTCAAATCTTATTGAAAATATTAATCAATATAATAATAAGTTATGAGTAACATTGAAAACATATCTATTTATAATCTTGTTTTATGCAGTATATATTTACCTAAACGACAGTATTTTTTTCCAGACAAATGAGCAATGAAGATGTGACCACATAATGCCCGTTTTGATGGCAAATCTGATGGATAGAAAACGTACTCTTCCCCTTTTACAGCAGAAATAACATGGATATGGAGTTGATAATATATCGAAGCTGCATAAAACAAAAAAGGATCTTCCTGTAAAATAGAAAATATGTTTATGTTTATGACACGAGATATTTCCTTTTACCTGTACATATCTGTAATCTGTTTATATGGCTTCAAATAAAAAAATATTAGTCCATTTTCAAAGATAGAAAATATGATTGCATTTATATGAATATCAATTTTTTTATCTTAATATATGCGTATGAATACATACATGTAGTTGTATGCAGGATATAACACTGTTATTTGCAAGTAACAAAATTAAACGTAAGTTATCAGTCGAAATTCGTTAATTTGTATATTCAAAATAATCTAAATTTATCGATCAAAATCATATCGATTTATGTTCTCAAAAATCTCAAAAAGAAATTATAAGTTTTAATACTGGCAAATAAAGTAAGCACGTGGATCTAACAGAGATATAAATTTTTGTGCCCAGGAATTAAAAGATAAGCGTCTACTGTTTAGCTAGCTACTTGCGTCATGCGTGAAATAGCGTAAACTTAACAATTGAAACGCAAAATATATTCAACATAATTTTAAATACGAGTACGTCAATAATGTAAACTTTTGAAAGGCCTTGTTAGGTCTTGGCTTGCAACATCAAAGGCCAACAATTTATAAGTAAGCAAGATTTTTATTGTTATGACAATATTGTGGGTAAGTATAATTTTTGTATCCTTTGACGCTTAGTATTTCAATGTTCGTTTCATATTCTTTTTCATTTTTATTGTGGAGGGTGAAGCTAGTTTGACAGTTAGTGCATCCGGCTCTCTTAACCGGTAAAAGTTCACGAGTTAAACTTAATTTGCGAGTTTTTAAAGCTTCATCTTTAGTATTTTGATTTTGATTTTGATACAGACCAGTATGTTTATGTTTGATTAGATAAATCAATGTGTAGGGTGAGATCATTCATTTGTCTGCTAAATTTAGATATTATGAACATGATGTCAATATTTTCAGCTTTTTGTACTGCAATGTAAAGCAACGCATGAAAAATACACAGAAAGGTATCTTTGTATTTAGATATGTAATTATAAAATTGGATAATGTTACTGTTTGATTCAGACCGAGCTAAAAGTTTTGTAAAAAAATCGTATTTGAATTACAATTTATACATGTAAGCTCAAAGTCCACAGTGCCAAAACCAATAACATTTTAACAGTCATGAGGTAATATACCGTCCTTGATTGGCTATCTTTGCGTTCCAAAATGCACGTTGTAAAAGCGAATACAAAAACATATTTAAAAAATTCTAAACAATTCCGCATATATTAAAACATATTTCTAATACAAAGATTTTGTAAACACAATTTTAATTGGACCCCGACCGTAGTAGAATCTGTGTTTCACAGTCGGAGTTAAGATATCATGTGGTCTCTAAGTAACGATTAAATCATGTATTCCAACACACCCGTACACGTGGTTTTGTTTACAAAACGAATTGATAGACCGTATATCAGGATTTTTTTTGCGTAGGCTTTTTCCGAGATTCATTAGAAAACAAATAGTAGGTAAAATTTTTTACTGTGTGTAATTTTCACGATATGGATATGATATTAATGACTGGTAATAAAGGTAACTATTATAAGTTATCAGTCTTTTGTTTCTTTTTTAAGATTTTCCAAATAAATTAATCAATTCCTTGTTCAAACTTTGACTTGCAACCGATTTTGTCATCACTTGCGAATGCTATTCAATATACGTGGATAATATTTTAGTCAAAATGATACGACGTATAGAATCGTAAAATAGTCAAAATATCACACCCACTATAGTGAAAATTTTAGCGATTTTCCATCACCGTGAATAAAAGCGAAAAAAAGACACGCGCGAAAAATTTCCGAAATACGTTGTAAACAAAGATTTTGTTACATTTTAATATTGATATTGTTTGGCATCTGTATTTTGAACAATAAAATTATTGTACCTCTTGAATATCAGTTCCTTAATGATAGAACTACATTTGTGGCGTAACGACAGTCTGTACTTAACAATGGGTAACAATAGCATCTGAAATCTCCATTTATTCAATTAAATTTTGCATTATTTTTTGATTTGCATTAGAATTGAGAAAACAATGTTACATTTGAAGAGTTCCGACCGTAAAACGTGGATTTTACTACCGCAAGCGTCGCCTGGTAAAAATCATTTTGCGACAGTAAAATCCACATTTTACGGTCGAAACTCTTCAAATATAACATTGTTTTCTCAATTCTAATGTAACGTGTCCCAAAGAAAACAAGATATATAATAATGTTTTCTATGGCACGAGATGCAAAATATACCACAGACGACCCAATTGTTGAAAAGAGGTTTTTAAATTTACATTAGCCCGTCAGTTATAAAAAGCGCAGATGGATCGGTACCAACCAATCAAAATGGATTTATTTTATGCTTGTTATTGGTTCAATTTAATCAGTCGGTATGTACGCTAAAAACGCGGGTTTGATTGAACGAATGTAGTTTCTGACTTAATCTTTGAAATGTCTAAAAAAACCCGTTTATAGTGCTATAAATTCGATTACCGTTCAAAGCAAACTGAATAACACTGCAATGCAATAACTATAAACGTTTCACTAGGCAGTTAAGGGTTATTTTTTTATTTTTCAATTTTTGAAAATCTTTCTTGGGGTTTTTAAATCGTAAAACTATTTAAAACAATGCAATGCACGACATGCATTCCGAATCGTTGGAATATCCATTCTATGACGTCACGGGTATAGACAAACCCAAGAAAAAAGTGACCTCATTTTAGCAAATTGGTTGATAGTCCTATATTTACATTTGGTCTCAAACAGAGTTTCATATAAGAAAAACATCACATATAAAATTATACCAAAAAAGTTATCAAACAATTAAAAAGAGCTGAAGTTTGTGGATTTTTTTTAAACTCTGATATCTTGCGACTGGTTCCCTAGAAAATAAAAATCTGAAAGTGAAGTATCGATCAAAGACTCTTCCAAAAACAATTTTTACAAAAATAAAAAGAACAATTTTCCTAGTTTCGTATTAAATAGGCGAAAAATAAAAAAAATAGTTTTACTTTTATTTAAACATGCATACTTGTTTTATTTTGCTAAAGTTGATCATTATTTTGTCACAAATATTTGAGCTTTTAACATTTCGCCATTACCAAAACTTTATTCCAATATTTGCATTTAAAATATTTAAAATAAAATTATGGTCGATATATGGAAAAGTCTATTCAAAACGAAGGTAGAGTCAAATTTTTCAATCTGATTACACCATATTTTGTTGAATTTTGTTGATACAAAATATAAATCAAACGATTTAATAAATTTGAAAACGGAAGATGGTTCCAAAATTTTCGTATTTTTACATACAATGTTATTTCTGAATGACATAGTAATGATTCAATGAATAGACGCAAACACCTTTCGTTTTGTTTCATTTGAAAGACGTTGAGGCAATAAACTTGAGTCAAACTCAAGATATTAATGTTCTAAAGAATGCTTTGTTGTATAAAAATTCCGTAATTGAAAATAAATTGTTGACCAAGTGATAATGTAAACCTTCGAAAATCAGATGTTTCTTCCTAAAATTAGCATTCTTTAGTTATTTTGCGGAAGTTCATTTTTCTGTGATTGACTGTTTTCACCGTATCCATCAAACTACAAATTAAAAGCATTAAGTTATTTAATTCATTGATAAGAAACAAATTATCGTTACAGTATGTAATATATATATATATATATATGCCGGTACATGCGAAAACCTACAACTTGGTCAACATTTTCTAAATTGAGTTTTTTGCATATTATGAAAGTCCATTATATTTTATACGTGTAACCAAATTTTTAAAGTAAAACACAAATCCTAAAATGAAAATATGACGTCACAAAAACTTGCATGACTTCACAATTTATTGGTCAAGTGTTCATGAGTGCTTTCAATTTTGCATTCAATTTTTAATACTCGAATATCGTTTAAAAGTGATTGTCACTCTTCTGACGGTGCTGGACATTTGATATCTTGATACATGGTGTAACAGAGTTTAATCAGTATTTTTAAATTTTGTTGGTCTCTGCTTTATTGACTTGGTGTGACTTGATCTGGTCGGTCCGTAAAGTGTAAAGGTAGTTTCAGAGCCAAAGATATAACGGTCCCTGATCTTCAAGAAATTTTACCGAGTTCTATACTTGAAAATCTAAAATGTATTGGGTGTTTCTGTTTAAAAAATCAGAATATTAATTACACATAAATGTCATTACCTTTTTAAATCTCCCTACAAACTCAATATCATGCCGACACCCACCATAAAGTTTAGTTATGATTGGTCATTTTACAAGAAAAGTAGTTTCAATTATTAAAAACATTTTGTTAACAATTTTTGAAACCCATTGTATTTTATAATTCTTGACTTATGTGGTCATTTAAATGAAGCACATGCATTATAAATCAAGAATTGAAATAAACAAATAAATAAATAATGAAATAAATAAATAAATAAATAAATAAATGCGCTGGAATAAACATAATATTGGTTTGATACTTTGACCTATTTTATCTCATATTTTTATATCTTTTTAAATGTGCTGATAAAATGATCCAAAATGATACAGGACCGATCAGAAATGAGCTGATTAAAATGTTTTCCATCTTTCAATTCTCCGTTAATGGGTTCAATAAATAAATAAATAAAAATAAATAAATAAATAAAAAATAAATAAATAAATAAATAAATAAATAAATAAATAAATAAATAAACTTTTTGAATGCGCTGAAATAAACATGCTATTGGTTTGATAATTTGACCTATTTTATCTCAGTTTTTTATATTACATATTATACCAGTTTGAATTTTACAACACTAGACGGCCGTTTCGGAATACAATTCCTCATCAGTAGTGCTTGGACTAAAGTTAGGAAACCAAAATTATTTTAAAGATGTTGAAAAGCTATTCAAAGGACCAAATATATATTTTACCAAATTAAGCTAAGGAAATACTTTGCATGAGGGAATATACCTTAGTTTTTGAGAAATTTCAAATTTTAACTTGCAGGAAATTTAGACAAATATAGTATATTTCTGACAATAATACGAAGTTATTGCCTACTGAGTTGATGATATCCTCGGGGCACCAGCCACCAGCAGAGATATCGGCTCAGGGGTTTAAATTACATATTATACCAGTTTGAATTTTACAACACTAGACGGCCGTTTCGGAATACAATTCCTCATCAGTAGTGCTTGGACTAAAGTTAGGAAACCAAAATTATTTTAAAGATGTTGAAAAGCTATCCAAAGGACCAAATATATATTTTACCAAATTAAGCTAAGGAAATACTTTGCATGAGGGAATATACCTTAGTTTTTGAGAAATTTCAAATTTTAACTTGCAGGAAATTTAGACAAATATAGTATATTTCTAACAATAATACGAAGTTATTGCCTACTGAGTTGATGATATCCTCGGGGCACCAGCCACCAGCAGAGATATCGGCTCAGGGGTTTGAATTACATATTATACCAGTTTGAATTTTACAACACTAGACGGCCGTTTCGAAATACAATTCCTCATCAGTAGTGCTTGGACTAAAGTTAGGAAACCAAAATTATTTTAAAGATGTTGAAAAGCTATTCAAAGGACCAAATATATATTTTACCAAATTAAGCTAAGGAAATACTTTGCATGAGGGAATATACCTTAGTTTTTGAGAAATTTCAAATTTTAACTTGCAGGAAATTTAGACAAATATAGTATATTTCTGACAATAATACGAAGTTATTGCCTACTGAGTTGATGATATCCTCGGGGCACCAGCCACCAGCAGAGATATCGGCTCAGGGGTTTAAATTACATATTATACCAGTTTGAATTTTACAACACTAGACGGCCGTTTCGGAATACAATTCCTCATCAGTAGTGCTTGGACTAAAGTTAGGAAACCAAAATTATTTTAAAGATGTTGAAAAGCTATCCAAAGGACCAAATATATATTTTACCAAATTAAGCTAAGGAAATACTTTGCATGAGGGAATATACCTTAGTTTTTGAGAAATTTCAAATTTTAACTTGCAGGAAATTTAGACAAATAAAGTATATTTCTGACAATAATACGAAGTTATTGCCTACTGAGTTGATGATATCTTATTATATGTGCTGATAAAATGATCCAAAATGATACAGGACCGATCAGAAATAAGCTGATTAAAATGTTTTCCATCTTTCAATTCTCCGTTTCTGGGTTCATAAACACTGTATGCAATACCTTTTATTGTTATATACAGAATTTGTAACAGTGCAAGTATCCAAGAGTGCCAACATCGATCCGACAGTATTGACGCTTTAATTGCGCAAATCCTATAGAACTCCTGTCTATAAAGCATCGTACATGTCCTGTAATCTGCATTTATTAAAAAAGTGACTGCAGTGTTGAGTCCTGCCAAAATGTGCCATTCAAAATAAGTCGTTGTATACATATTTTTGTTCTGTCTTGTAAAATATTCTAAACTTTTGTAAAAGCAAACACAAACTGCTGTATATTTGGAATTCGCCCGTATCAATCTAAGACATCGGAATAAATACATTTATTAAAAATACAGACGAGTTCGGTACTGTTCAATGCCTAGTTCTCGTCCAATAAGTGATTCAGATGCAATTGAAAACATAATCTTACATAAAAAATCTGAATTTTACGGAGTGTCAGAAAATAAAGTGTATCCATCTTTCTATCAAAATATGGTTTATTGATGGATTCATTAATTGATTGATTGAAAGGCAATTTACGTTCTAGTTAAGAGAATAATTTACTTATATCGAGGATTGCTCCAGCTATAAGAAAAGTAATAGAATAGTATTTTACCTTTGCAGCGTGTATGTTATATTAAAACAAATACCCCTTGTACCATCTCCGGTGGTTTAGAGTGAAAAAAGTTTGAATTGAATTGTGCAATGTACAGGGAGAATTGTTTACAATGCCTGCGATGACACGGGTCATCGGTGTTTAAGGTCTCTTCCAAGGACTCCTTGACTTGCATTTCTAATGCCGAATACTTGGCGAAATTGTTCAAGTTTTTGTCAGACCCAGCTGTCTGAAATGAACCCAAGACCTCTCACATTATGAAGTGTTCACTCTACCAACTAAGCTACTTTTGTATACATATATTCTGAGTGAAGTTAAAAGTAACATTTTGTTTTGGTACAAAGGCGCAACTGGTACACTTGGTATTAAGATTTTGGATTTCTTCTTGTTTCTTTGTAAGACAGGTCTTACCAACACGTTTTCTCTTTTTACAATAATAAAGAAAAAAGAAACGGACATTTTTTTTCAGAAAATTTAATTCCTTCTGTTTGTCCATCATATCCAAAATTAAAAACAAAACATACAGATGTGGGCGTTTTGGGTGTTTGGTAAAGAAATGTTAAAAACGCCCCAATGCATTTCTTAGCATGCGCAAGTGACCAAGGTTTTTTTCGCGCCGATACTAAGTACAAACATGTGGTATTTAAATAAATAGTTTATAAATTAAATAGATAAAATTTAAACAACAATTATGAATAACATATACAAATTGCCTTTTATCCTTTAGCAAAACACGTTTTCTGATATATTTTATGAATTGACATTCTACTTTAATTAGAATGTAGATGCATCTCGATCTCTAGTTGGAGAACGGAATGCCAAACCGTTCTCATCTGCAAAATTAATTATCTAATTCACAATTATTTTAAGGCCATTAATATTGATTAAGATGCTGAGGTAGCCTAATGGATAAGACGTCAGTCTACAAATTCAGGTTCTCTCATCGCTGTAAGTTAGAGTCCCGCTTAGACTACATGTGGTGAAGTGAATTTCCCTTGCTCACGGTTGGCCTTTACTCGTTGACCTGGTATAAGTTCAATGGACTGGGTAAATGAAACGCTTGTCTGTAAAGTACTCGGTGAGCTAGCCCTGAGTGCGCGATAGTACAAGGCACACCTTACAACACACTCGCACTTCACATGCAAACACTAAATTGTTCCTAGCTTAATCCATAGAGATTAAAAAAATAGTTCTTGTCGCGTAAAGCTGAAAAAATTGCTGATACGACGTTAAGCAACATTCTAATGCAAAGATTTTGTAAACAGGATTTTGATTGGACCCCGACCGCAGTAAAATCTACGTTTTACGGTCGGAGTTATGACGTCACGTGCTGTCTAGACTACGATTACGTCATGTATTCCTACACGCCGGTACACATGCTTTTTTACAAAACGTAATGACATAATTCATCGTTGTAAACAAAGATTTTGTTATATTTAAATACCGATATTTATTCGGCATCTGTATTTCGAACAATAAAATTATATTACCTATGGATATAAGTGCTTTAGTGATAGAACTATATTTGTATTGTGGCGCAATGATACAGGTCTGTACTAAACAATGTCTAACTGTAGCATCGGAAATCTTGATTTATTTAATTAATTTGATCATTATTTTTTTATTTGCATTAGAATGGAGATAACTATGTTACATTTGAAGAGTTCCGACCGTAAAACGTGGATTTTACTGTCGCAAATACCGTTTACCTGGCTCCGCAAGCGTCGCCAGGTAGAACTCATTTTGCGACAGTAAAATCCACGTTTTACGGTCGGAACTCTTCAAATGTAACATAGTTATCTCCTAATTTAACCAACCCAGAGATATATAAAACAATATATGTCTCTGACCAACCAAGCTATTAATATTGAAGTCATTATGACATTTTTGAACCCTGTTCCAACGTGTTCACATGACGGATGATGAAGCTTAAAACCATTTCTCTGATCGATGTCATTCAATATCTTAAATACTACCCAACAAATTACTGTACGTTTAAAGTGAAATTATGGTGCTAATTCTGTCTCTCTCCTCGTTTTGTTTGTTTTCTTTGGTTGTCTTATACCTCATTTTAATGGACCCTATCATGCAACCTTCCCGCTACGGAAATAAATTAAAATTATTATTAAAATTATTAAAAAAAAAAAAACAAAAAAACAAACGTCAGAGATATTCAAACTCTCGGAGCCTGTGTTTGATAAAAAGTGATACTCTAAAGTCAAATCCACTACACCACAACGCATAACAACGACCACATTATGAAGCACAATGCTATACAATGTATTAAATGTGTTGTTTCACCTCCAAGGCCAGTAACTCTTCATTTGTTTACATTCACAGACGTACTCACGGTGCTGTTGCTGGATGTTGTTACCAATAATATTTAATTTAGTTGCTATATCTTCATTGAAAAGACATATAAAATCGTTAGACACCTTTTATTGTTATTCAACAACTCAGATAATCCCCGGGTGATACAAACATAATGGCCATGGATGTATATTTTTGTGTAAATTATTAAAAAATATTTTTATAATTTTAGTGGAAACTCCTATCATTTTCTATAAATTTCCGATAATTTTGATGCCACATTCCTATTTTTCCTATATTTTTGGACCTCAAAAAATGGTAGAACATGTAATGATTAGAAGTCAGTGCAATGTAAACATACTGGGCAGTTGACGGTTCATGTAGGTAGAAAAATCGATAATCATGCAACAGTCATGACTGTGTGATGAAGCGAAACACGATATTGACGTCACTACGTCAGATGTACATGTACAATATATGTGTACCAGTAGCCAGTACATTGAAGGCAACGGCCATATTTGTTTTCATTGATGACAAATGACGGCTCTTGGTTTTCTGCTTTTTTCAGACATTGACATCGCATGCACCAGGTATAGTTCTTTGTTAAAATAAATTACAATAAATTTGTAATATTATGTCAAAAATTTCAAAGAGAAAAGACCATGGTACATAAGAAGTACAACTTTTAAAAATCGAGTCGAATTTCATGCTGATTAGGCTAACAGTGTTTTTTAAGAGCAATCAGGTGCCATCAGAAAATCGAGTTTTTTTGTAACTATGCATGTCATCCAGGATTTTTCATACATGCGAAATTTTAATTTCATGACAAATTTGCTGATGATGCGTTTACACCCATAAATGCGAATTTTGCCGTTAAAATACGACACTGAATTTAGTGTACATTAAAGCTCGCAGTCATATTTTTTTCATTGACGACGAATGAAGGATCTTGGTTTTTTGCCTTTTCAAGATATCCACACCGCATGCACCAGGTATAATATTTTGCGAAAATAAATAACAACAATATTGTTATATTATGTCAAAATTTTAAAGAGAAATAGTCATGGTAAAAAAACGTATAAGTTTCGAAATTCAAGTTGAATTTCAAGCTGATTTTCAAGAGAAATCGGGTGCTGTCAAAAAATCGAGAATTTTTTATAAATATAAAATCATCTATCAAGTATCCTTAACACGAAATTTTAAGTTCATGATATATGAGCTTATACAATGATTCCATCCATTAATGCAAATTCTATTGTTAAAATACGACACTGAATGTGGAGGAATTTTTCGAGGTTCGGACACTTGACAAAAAGTAATCCCGTTTTTTCGACCAGGAAAGGTTAAAAAAACTTAACCGAAACACAATTTGCTCTCGGCGTTTTCCCTGTATTGATTGTGTTTAAAAATATATATTTATAAATAGACATTTCCCTCTTTGATATACTGCTAACTCTGACTGTATACGATATACTGTTGAGGGTCATTTCAAAATTTTCAATGTCATCAGATGTATACATTCACGACTTCTCACGCCTTTTCCATCCATTTTTATATAAAGCCGACTAGATATTTATTGGAATCTCTTCTCAGAACATTTTAATCAATAAAACAATTATTCAGTTTTGCAGTAGCATGATATCTATTTTCCATCGAAACCAAGAAACTGACTGCTTTATGTGAATGTATTTTTAATCAGTGTAATCGATTGCGTGCACAAACTAAACATTGGTACATAGATTATACAGTCGTTTGTTTTATGGTACGATACATAAGTCAATATTGCTTTCACTTGTATCGAGACATTACCTGCCATAAATAAAAAGGCAGATTAAACTTTTTGTAACGTTTTAGTTCATTGTAAAACAAACGGTATTTTTGCCAACATACAACTGGACATCTTAATTTTATTGTCATGGTCTACGTATATAGTATCTGGAGGACTCTATTTATTTTTGACATTGGACTTGGATATTTATATGAGATTTCATGAGCAAAGCTGAATCTTGATATACGTTTCTTCTAAATCTTCTAATTACTTTTTTATTTTCTTATAAATATACTGAACAACAAAAGAAACTATACACCCCATGTTACATCAAACATTTATTTCAAAATGGTGATAATTCTCAAACATTTTTAATAATCGGATTACATGGTTTATTTTTGAAAAATTATAAATCAATTTCATTCAAAACAATCAGGAGATAAATGCTCTTTTAAGGCGTAAAAGGGCAAGAGGTCAAAATAAAAAAATCTTGAATACAGTTTAATCAAAAACAAACATACTTATCCATTTCCGAATCACAACCCAGAAGCAAAGTAAAAACTTTGGAACTGACAAGTTAGGTTAGACACGTGAACTTCCACCAGGGAAGTGAGGCCGGGTGTTCCGGAAGGGTAAGCACCTCCTGTTTAGCTAGCTACACCCGCCACGTGTGTAATCAAAATTGTGTGAAAGGAACATGGAACTATGAGACGTCAAATATATCCAAGGCAATCCTGGACACAGAGAAATCAAACTTATCAACAATACTGTGATGACGGCCATAAAACTTTTTGAGGGCCTTGATAAGCCTAGGCTTGCAATATCCCTGAGTCAACAATTTATTTGCAAGCAGCCTACTTCGTTGTACAAAGTCCCCGTAGTGGGAACAAGCTCTACCATAGCGTATTAATTGGGAAACAAATACACCATAAGCAGGAGAAGCAGGTATATTGCTGCATAAAAAAGGAAAGTTGACGATAGAAAAATTGAAGTCATCACGTTTGTCATAAAGTTTCAAATGTAGCCTTTCCTGTGCGTCATATTTCAGGTATAAGTCTAAATATGAAGCAGAACTTGAGGAATCAGTCGTGTCTTTTATTTCAAGTTCACTAGGATAGATGACATTTACATAGTCTCCAAATTTAGGATTGTTAAGAGACAGAACGTCATCTATATATCTGTATGTTGAGTTGAATGATTTGGCGACAGTTTTTTCTCCAGATTTAACAAGATTCTGCATAAATTCTGCCTCGTAAGAATGAAGAAACAAATCAGCAAGCAATGGTGCACAGTTTGTACCCATTGGTATACCGATTGTTTGCTGAAAAACTATATTACCAAACACAACAAATATGTTATCTATCAAAAACTCCAACATTTTGTTGATGGTATCTTCAGTATATTTTTGTTTGGAATCCGTATGGTGCTTGACAAAATAACCAGAATCCCTATTCAGCACCAGATATTTGTATCTAGGCTTACCGTTTTTGTAGAAGAAAGACAAGTGAATAATTTCTTTAAGACGTTCTTTCAATTTAGAATGAGGGATTGTGGTGTAAAGTGTAGAAAAATCAAATGTTTTTATACTTTTTACATGAGATAAAGTATTAGAAGCAAGATGTTCAAGTAATTCTTTAGAATTTTTGAGAATCCACATTTGGTTGATTCCAGATGTAGAATATACTTTTTCTGAATAAGACTGAAGACCATCTTTGACGATTGTCAAAATTTGTGTTAGAGTTACCGATAAAGATTTAGTAGTACATTTAGATGAGCCTGCTATATATCTTTCCTTGTATGGATTTAATTTAATTCATTTCTTCGTTGTAAAGTTGTAAATAATGTTCAAATTGGTTAATATGTAATTTACAATCGAAAGTTCAATAGCGTGCATAACCTCCATTTCCGTTGATGCGCGCAATGAGGCAACGACGCATGGAATTGACGTCAGGGTTAATCACATGGCTTGGAATTTTCGTCCATTCATGTTGTAAGGCACGACCTAAATCTACCAGCGTTGTAATTTGATTGTTTACTCTTCCTCTTCATCCAATCAATGCCAAAGATGCTAAATCGGCGACATGTCCAGTTATTGTGAGGGCAACGGTACAACGTTGACGTTGTTCTGTTGTAAAAAAGCCGAAGTGAGTATTGCCGTATGTGGACGAGCATTTTCATGTTGAAATGTGGTGGGGCCTTGTCCAAAACGGTTAAAAATGGTATAACTTTTACAGCAAAAATGTCATTGCGATATTTCTGCGCATGTGAATTCTCATCAACACCAATCAAACTGGTTTTATGACCGAAGCAGATGCTACCACATACCATAACATTGTCTAAACCGAATCTGTCAATTTCTTGAAAACATTTGCGTTGTCGACCACTCCAATTGGCATCTGATGTCGTTCCTGTTTGTTGGAACCGCCGTACCATCGAATGAATGTTAACACGCATGCAAGCAAGTGTTCTTGCAATATGTGAGACGTTGCTTTCGCCATGAAACATTCCTATTGTCCGCTCACGAGTCAATATAGCCATTTATTCTTTAGATATCTGACAATAATTGTTTATGTTTTCTTGTTACCTGATCTCGGGAGATCAAATTTGTCAGTTTTAAATGTTTTAAATTGAATTGGACATGTCATATGAGTTGCGATGTAGCACACGCGATTTTTATAAAATAGCGCCAATTAAGACACGTGCCACCAAGCACTAATATCGAACATGGGACTAAAGTGATGGTTGTCAGAATCACAGGTTGTAAGCTTTGTCAAAATCAAAAATGATATTTTTCAAAAAATATATAATTTCAATATGTACATTACCTTGTTGCTCAGAATACAATACATGTAAAGTTCGCATTGGTAGGTCATTTCGTTATATTGCGGGTTTTTGCGACATCAAAATCACGCACAGCAATATCAACTACGGGAAATAACTTTACAGTTTCCTTCCGACTAAAATATTCTTGGTGACAAAACGTATCCTTACACACATAAAAATTCAAATAAAATCACCCGATTTAAAAAAAAAATAAAAAAAATAATTAAATAAATAAATAAATAAATAAATAAATAAATCAATAAATAAATAAATAAAAATAAAAAATATTTCATGAAGTTCATTCCCGTAGAATGTTCAACAGTGACATAAATGTGTACAAAATAATCCATGACATCTGACGTCATCTACCTTGCAAACATATAATCGTATTGTGAATGACCTTTAATTTAATTTGTGGTAGAAAAATTAAAAATGTTTTACTAGTAAATCATGTTTGTATTAGACTTTTCTGTATCAACAATATATACGTTCAATAACTTCTTTTGAAATGAACCCCACTTAATCGTATATCGTATACAGAGTTAGCAGTTTATCGAAGTGGGAAACGTCTAAAAGTATACGGTAAATTGTTACGAAATATAAATATGCGTAAGACTATTTAGAAAATTCGAAATTTCTTTTGAAATTTTACGAAATAAAAAACCTGCATCTGCGTGTCCATGGTATAGCCATCTTAGAAAAAGTGCCGTCATCGCCTTAAAATTATTTTTTGCATTCCCGAAAAATCCTTTTGTATTTTGTACATGGCAATCATGGTGTTTACACCATATTACATGCAGCTTTAATTGTCGGTACCACTGAATATATGAAGTTTGCATGAATACAAATACACTGGCCTGTATGTACTCAGGACACATTGGCCTGTAGGTTTTTTAGGCCTTCAATTTATTTCGCTGCTACATAACATTCAACTGACTAAGTTATTTTATTTTATTTGATTTTAAATACACGAGGGATAGGTTTACTCAAACTATTTACCATTGTTATTGGACAGGAAATGTTGATTTCTACATAAAATATTTCTTAGATGAGGTACATCTTTCAACTTGGATTTAGCTAAAAACATAAGTATGTATATTTTGAATTTCATCAGAAATTTGGCACTCGTCTTAATTATATTTTTTTCAAATTCTCATGTAATAAAAACAGCGGCTTCCTTATTTAATACAAAGCATGAATTCATGGTTTATTATAAAGTCCCATTTATTTGTCTAATCAAATTTTAAAAGAAAAAGTCATTTGAAATTCTGTAAACACAAAATGACACACGTGGTTCCATTATTGTTATTTTTTGTTTTAAGCTCTGGCACTCTCCTACTATTGAATTTTTATGAAATTGTCATGTGCTGATTTTCAATTTTTTATTATTATAATGTATTCAAAGTCAGTACATTTGAATTATATTTTTTTAGTAGCACATGGCAGTTCTACTTTTTTGCTCTATTTATTAAAACTTTAGAAGAGACAGCATCTTTTTGCTAATGTCATAATTGAAATAACTTTAACCATAAACAGATAGGACTGCAAATTGTGCAAATTGTCCTATATAATCTTGATTCAACAAGTCATTTAAATCACTTTGCTTAATTTAGTTTGACAGATGTGTTTAGCTGTGAGTTACCTACACCAATACACGTGTCCATCATCTGATGTTGACTTAAAAGCCAGAGTATCTCAAATTTAAGCTAACATGGCGAATCATAAGTTGTCAATTTATTCAGATGATGAACAAGTAAGGAACCTGAGAAAGATTCCCCATACTGATTATTTCAATATGAAAATGATTTCACTTTTTTTTTAAAATTTGGACAGAAATCTTGAAACTAAGGTACATGATCAGTTGGCACATGCAATGTAAGGCACCTATAAACTTTCTTGTATTCAGTAACAAACACCTTATTTCACTTATGGTATGTGATGCTATTTCTTGCTGATTTTGTTTTAATTCATGGATTTAACCACTGATAACTCATGATTTGTGCATTTTTTAATTTATAATTATGATAAAAACCATTTTAGACTGATAAAATAAATATTAAAATAAAAACTATATTAAATAAACCAAATTGATATGAAAATAAAATAAGTTTTTGATGTTACTCTTATTTATACTTTAATTTGTGTGACATTCAACCACAAATTAACCCTTAAAAGTTGAAAATGGTCAGGGAAGAATATGATTATGATATAAACACTAAAATTACATATTAAACAACTAAAATGCCTATATATATATATATGAAATTTGGTCTAAAGATGTTAACCAACAGCTAAACTAAAATAAAATTAAACAAACCCATGTCAATGATGAATATTGTTTTCACAAGCACTGCCTTAACATAATCTAGTTTATGCTTTTACCCTCATTGAAATGTTAAGTCCTTGACTGCTTCACATGTACAATTAATTTTAAAATGTATGAAAAAAGAGATTTATTTTTGGTTAGCTTTAATGCAGCATTCTAATTATTTAGTGTATGCATTTTATTTTTAATTTGAAAATACTTTGTTACACCTGCATATTCTGATTTTGGTTTGATATAAGTAAAATATTGTGGTAGCCTACTCATGTACATGTATATGGATTGTAATGGGTAAATATATTGTATAATCTTGCATTTTCTAAATTCCTCAAATCCTACCTTGCCATCATCCACGTGCTCCCTCTCTCTCCCTCTCTCTCTCTTACACACACACACACACACATTGATGCTGATTATTTGGACCAGTAAGGCATATTGTTTTGAGTGGAAATCAACATAAGAGGTCCTATCATTGCTATATTTTTCTACACAGTTAAACCTGTCTATAAACGCCACATAAAGGAACTAGTACAAGTTACCTTAATGGACAAGTGACCTGTATATACAGGTTCGAGTAATATGAACAAAACAATTAGGATATAATTATACTGGGCTTTATAGGCAGGTGACCATTATATAGATGTGATGTGGCCTTCAAGGTAGATTGGACAGTACTTCCTATATTTTTTAACCTTTTTTGTTACTGATAGGTTCAGGAATTCAGAAAGGGGACACTTTTTTCATCTAGTACATATATTAAACAACATTTTAAACCAGTAAGCGTATATTGCAGTTGCCAATATTTTATGTTAGTTAGAAACAGAAATGGCTGTAAAAAAGGTCATAGAAGTATATTTTTGTGTAAATTATTTAACAACATTCCTTTAATTTTAGTCGAAACTCCTATAATTTTCTATAAAACTCCGATAACTTTGATGTCCCATTTCTATCTTTCAATATTTTTGGGCCTCAAAAATGGTAAAAACCCTGCAACATGTAATGATTGGATGTCAGTGCAATGTAAACATGCTCTGCAGCTGCTAGTGCATGTAGGTAGAAAAATCGATAATCATGCAACAGTCATGACTGTGTGATGAAGCGAAACACGGTATTGACGTCACTACGTCAGATGTATGTACAATGAATGTGTACCAGTAGCCAGTACATTGAAGATCACGGCCATATTTGTTTTCATTGACTACAAATGAAGGCTTTTGGTTTTTTGCTTTTTCAGATATTGACACGGCATGCACCAGGTATAATACTTTGTTAAAATAAATACGATAATATTGTAATATTATGTTAAAATTTCAAAAAGAAAACCCCATGGTACAAAAAGTACAAGTTTTAAAAATCGAGTCGAGTTTCATGCTAATTAGGTTACAGTGATTTTTAGAACAATCAGGTGCCGTCAGAAAATTGAGTTTTTTGTAAGTATGCGTGTCATCCAGGATTTTTTCATACATGCGAAATTTAAAGAGCATGAAAAATCTGTTTAAAATGCGTTTACACCCATAAATGCGAATTTGACCGTTAAAATACTACACTGAACTGAGTGTACACTGAAGCTCGCGACCATATTTGTTTTCATTGACGATAAATGAAGGATCTTGGTTTTTTTACTCTTTTCAGACATTGCCACCGCATGCACCAGGTATAGTACTTTGTTAAAATAAATAAATTACAATATAATTGTAATATCTTGTCAAACTTTAAAAGAGAAAAAAAGACCATGGTACAAAAACGTACAAGTTTTAAAAATTAAGTTTCCTGCTGATTAGACTCATAGTGATTTTTAAGTGCAATCAGGTGCCATTACAAAATGAAGTTTTTTGTAAGTATGCATGTCATCCAGGATTTTGTCATACATGCGAAATTTAAATACATGCCAAACTCGCCTTTGATGCGTTTACACCCATAAATGCGAATTTGACTGTTAAAATACTACCCTGATTTAGTGTACATTGCTGCCAAATGAAGGATCTTGGTTTTTTGCCTTTTTCAAGATATCCACACAGTATGCACCTGGTATATTATTTTGCGAAAAAAATTACAACAATATTGTTTTATTATGTCAAAATTTCAAAGAGAAATAGTCATGGTACAAAAACATACAAGTTTAAAAATCAAGTTGAATTTCAAGCTGATTTTCAAGAGAAAACGTTAGAAGTCTTTTGTTTTGAAATAACATCAGATCCATGCTTGAAAATAATTTTTCATGTGAACTTTTACAGCTATACAACACCGCATAGTAAACCTGGCCGTCTCCATAATTAAAAGAAAGACTTCCGTGTTTTCGCCGCGAAATAGGCAAAACTAATTATTTAATTGTGACGTAAAAAAAGATAGGGACCCTTTTCTCATGACGACAGTCAAATATGTTATAATAAGTGTAAAATAAGTGTTAAGTACATGTTCTCCTAAAATTACTCAACCACTGAACTATTTCACTAACAATTATTATTATTTGATGTTATTCCTAAGATCAGCGTTCTTTAGTCAGTTTACAGAAGGTCGAGAAAAGCAAAGTACTTGTAATAAAATTCTAACTTTTATTGTAAGCAAAGTAATAAGTTTGAATCTAAGAATTGTCAAAGGCATCGATAGAAATTTTAAATTATCATTAAAGTAAAAGAAATCTTATAAAGCCATAATTATAGAATTTAAATTTCCATCTCGAATCGAACGCCAAATTTAAATTTGATATATGAAATATTGTAGTACATTTATGGGTATAAAATAAGCCGATTCATGCGATAAAAATTATGAACGGGTCAACATGTATTCTGTGGAATTTATGTAGCACGAAAATAAACGATGTTTAGACTCAATTGTCGAAGTTTTGCTTTATAAATCAAACCTTCAATTTAAAGTCGCACATTTCCACTTTTTTTATCAAATACATCAAATGAGGCTGTAATATATATGTTAAAGTTTTAAAGTCATTGAGGTTTTAATTGTAACTATGAACCACAATTGACCTATTCTTAAAGAAACATAATGTGACTGAAATTGTGAAAGCTTCTTTAAAGCTTTCTCTGAACTCGCCTCAGCGTTAGAAATTTGTCTTGTTCGCATAAACAAAACATAAAAATATTTGTTAATTGTTTCTAATTAACACTTTCCAATTAATAAGACGCTAAAATGACGTGTTTAATTGAAAGAATGTAGGTACTTACTTAACCGTTGAACTGTCTAAAAAAAGTTTACAGTGCTATAAATTCCATTGCCGTTCAGACCAAACTGAATAACGGTCGGAAAAGGTCAAGAAAACCTGGAGTGGTTGTTGTGATTATATGGACTACTTACATCTTTCTGTGATTGACTGTTTCCAACTATTTTTTCAGACTGCAAATCAAAGCATTAAGTCATTTTATTCATGCATAAGGAACAAATTATCGTATATATATATAGTTCAAATAATAAAAATGTCTTGCATAAGTAGTATATAATCCTAAAAATGATAAGACTTCTCTAGAATTTAAACAAGTATGTATCACTTCATTTTACTCAAAAAGTGTTTAAATATTTCAGGTTATTTTGGATTAAATGTAGATATAAATGGGATGACGTTTTCATTATTTCTTATTTGAATCCTTCGTAGTTCTGTTTTTCTATAGATCTAGCTTTTGAAACCCCATGATTGATTAATAGTTTTTTTCTGATGAGAATCCCTTTAATTCATGTAATGTAGAACATCTAAGAACTAAATTCGTGTCGTTCTTTCTTAAATGAACTTTATGCTGCAGTTACTTTCACAATGGAATCTGATTCCATTCAATTACCATTCTTAGATTTTCTAGTAAAAATATATTGTAAACACAAAATCCAAACAGATATCTTCTACAAAACTACGGACATAAAACAATATCTCACATCTGAATCATGTCACCCGCGACATATTAAAAATAGTATACCTTACAATCTAGCTAGGAGACTCTGCACAATAATATCAGAAAACCATATACTCAACATTAGATTACAGGAATTAAAGGGATTCGTAATAGAAAGAAACTATCCTGAACAATTAAACAATCATTTATATCTACATTGACTGAATTATTTAAACACATCTACAACAGTCTTCCCATATTACGCAACAATGAAAGATGAAGCGTGTCTTTGAAACAAACAAAATTATTAAAAGTAAAAGACAATCGCTATCATTGAAAAAATACTAACGAAAGCGAGATTCTGTTATAATGAAGAAATCTACAAAGTCAAAAGATGTGGCATACTAAATTGTGGAACATGTATTCACTTAGAAGAAGGCCAATCTAAACGCCTTATTAATGGCTTTGTTTTTAACGTCAAAGCCAAAATTAACTGTGCAAGTGATAACTTGATTTGTCACATGTCACGGTTGTGGAGAACATTACGTGGGTCAAACAGGCACAAACTTGCGACTTAGAGTCACAGTCCATAGACAACAAATAAATCATCCACAATATGAACAAATACCTCTTAGTGGACATATAGGCAATGTGCTCGGGAAAAAACACCAAAATTAACCATTTTTCACACCTACAAATTCATGAAAGAAACCACAGAGAGGCAAAGAGATCTCAAAGAGTCTTTTTTCAAAACTAAATTGAGAGCCAAATTAAATGCAAATTAAGCAGTAGAACAATTACATAGTATATCTCTTTATTATTATTACGTCAATATTACGTCATGTGACTTTACCATAGCAACAACAATTAACTTCTTACTCCTAATGAATATCAATTCAACTATTTGAGTAAAATGAAGTGATACAAGTTTTTTAATTCTAGTTTAGTCTAATTATTTTAAAATATATATATATATATGACAATCAAAACTTTAGAATAGAGAAAGAAATTTATTTTACCAGTATTTTCAAAGCAAAACTCAACGAACGATGAGTTATCTCTCTTTAAAAAGAACTCTTCCCTGAAAACAATCGAATGACGTCATAAACAATATGATGACGTAACAATCACAGTTGTTATGGTATGCTTGAAAAGTCCCAAGAAGGATGAAAACGTTAGCAAAAATGTTATCTTAGTTATTTTTTTGTTTTAAATATTTTCTACCATGTGTAAGACATTATTTCAATTTTTGGATATATATATATATATATATATATATATATATATGTTTTTCTAATCATTAATGAAAATGTTATATACATTTGATTTTTCTACACTATACACCACTATCCCTCATTCTAAATTGAAAGAACGTCTTAAAGAAATTATTCACTTGACTTTCTTTTATAAAAACGGTAAGCCAAGATACAAATATCTGGTGCTGAACAGGGATTCTGGTTATTTTGTCAAGCACCATACGGATTCCAAACAAAAATATACCGAAGATACCATCGACAAATGCAAATGTCATCTATCCTAGTAAACTTAAAATAAAAGACACGACTGATTTCTTAAGTTCTGCTTCATATTTAGACTTATACCTGAGTTATGACACACATGAAAGGCTACACTTGAAACTATATGACAAACGTGATGACTTCAATTTTTCTATTGTCAACTTTCTTTTTTTATTCAGCAATATACCTGCTTTACCTGTTTATGGTGTATCTGTTTCTCAATCAATACGCTATGGTAGAGCTTGTTCCCACTACGGGGAATTTGTACAACGAAATCGGCTGCTTGCAAATAAATTGTTGACTCAGGGATATTGTAAGCCTACGCTTTTCAAGGCTCTAAAAAGTTTAATGGCCGTCATCACAGTATTGTTGATAAGTTTGATGTCTCTGTGTCCAGGATGGCTTTGGATTTATTTGACGTATCATAGTTCCATGTTCCTTTCACCCCATTTTGATTACACACGTGTTGGGTTTAGCTAGCTAAACAGGAGGTGCTTACCCTTGCGAAGCACCAGGCCGCACTTCCCTGTTGGAACTTCACCTGTCTAACCTAACTTGTCAGTCCTAAAGTTTTTACTTTGCTTCTGGATTATGATTCGGACATGGATTAGTATGTTTGTTTTTTTTAATTATTATAATAAGTGTTAAGTACATTTTCTCCTAAATGGTCTCAACCAGTGCACTATTTTACTAAGAATTATTATTATTTGATGTTATTTCTAATATCAGCCTTTTTTAGTCAGTTTGCAGAAGATCGAGAAAAGCAAAATACTTGTAATAAATTTCTAACTTTTATTGTATGCAAGGTCACAAGTTTGAATCTTTGAATTGTCATAGGCAGCCTTAGAAAATTGAAACTATAATTCAAGTAAAACAGATCTTTTAAGGCCACAAACATGGAATTTAAATTTTCAAAGGAAACAAGAAATATTGTAGTATATTTTTGTATAAAATATGCCGATTTATGCGATGAACATTATGAACGGATTAACATGAAGGCTGTCAAATTTCTTTATAATGAAAAAAAAACCATGTTTAGTTTCAACTGTCGAAGTATTGGTTTATAAATCAAATCTTCATTTGAAGTCGAATATTTCCATTATTTATCAATGCATCAATCGAGGCCTAAAGAGAGTCTTATTAATTTTACTATATAAAGTAGGTAAAAAAACTCTCTTATATTCCGATAAATCATTCTAGTAATCTTAAAATATAAAGAATTTAGATTTATTATGATATAAAAATACCAATAGCTGTACATTTACAAATTTGTAGTTACGGAATTTCCTTTCTTGTTTTCTGTTTAATTCTCAACAATTTTGCATAAAAAGTAACTACACAGATGATCTGATATATTCCAAAAATAACCATCTAAAACGAAAATTTAATATTTGAGAATATGCACGAAACAGATGTTAAAAGGTTTTTAACCTACCTATTAGTAGCGAATGTTTTTTCCTGAAGATGAGCATTCTTTAGTTTTTTTTTTTTTTTTTTTTTTGAAAGTCAAGAAAACCCAGAGTGGTTGTTGTTTTTATTTTGATTATTTATACCTACCGGTAAAGGAATGTATTCACTGTATCCACAAAACTGCAATTTAAAAGCATTAAGTTATTTAATTCATGGATAAGAAACAAATGATCGTTTCAGTATGTAATACACACACATACACTCACACACACACACACACATTTATATATATATATATATATATATATATATATATATATATATATCACATAACCCTCCTGTTTATTATGCGACTCGCAAAGGGTCGTGGTACATTTAATTATTAAACTCGTTTAATAAATTTCATATTAAACCACCACTCGTCTAATATTATATATATTTATATATATACATATAAGTTTCTTTTATTAAAACGGTAAGCCATGATACAAATATCTTGTGCTGAACAGGGATTTTGGTTATTTTGTCAAGCACCATACGGATTCCAAACAAAAATATACTGAAGATACCATCAACAAAATGTTGGAGTTTTTGATTAATAACATATTTGTTGTATTTGGTAATATAGTTTTTCAGCAAACAATCGGTATACCAATGGGTACAACCTCTGCACCTTTGCTTGCTTATTTATTTCTTTATTCCTATCAATTTATGCAGAACCTTGTTAAATCTGGAGAGAAAAGTGTCGCCAAATTATTCAACTCAACATACCATTATATAGATGACGATCTGTCTCTTAACAATCCTTAATTTGGAGTCTATGCAAATGTCATCTATCCTAGTGAACTTGAAATAAAAGACACGACTGATTCCTCAAGTTCTGCTTCATATTTAGACTAATACCTGAATTATGACGCACATGAAAGGCTACACTTGAAACTTTATGACAAACGTGATGACTTCAATTTTTCTATTGTCAACTTTCCTTTTTTATGCAGCAATATACCTGCTTTTCCTGCTTATGGTGTATGTGTTTCTCAATCAATACGCTATGGTAGAGCTTGTTCCCACTACAGGGAATTTGTACAACGAAATTAGCTGCTTGCAAATAAATTGTTGACTCAGGGATATTGCAAGCCTAGCCTTATCAAGGCTCTTAAAAGTTTTAAGGCCGTCATCACAGTATTGCTGATAAGTTTGATGTCTCTGTGTCCAGGATTGCTTTGGATATATTTGACGTCTCATAGTTCCATGTTCTTTTCACCCCATTTTGATTACACACGTATTGTGTGTAGCTAGCTAAACAGGAGGTGCTTACCCCCGCGGATCACCCGGCCGCACTTCCCTGGTGGAACTTCACCTGTCTAACCTACTTTGTCAGTCCTAAAGTTTTTACTTTGCTTCTGATTTTTAATTCGGACATGGATTAGTATGTTTGTTTTTTTATTATAATAAGTGTATAATAAGTGTTAAGTACATTTTCTCCTAAATGGTCTCAACCAGTGCACTATTTTACTAAGAATTTTTTTTTTTGGTGTTATTTCTAATATCAGCCTTCTTTAGTCAGTTTGCAGAAGATCGAGAAAAGCAAAATACTTGTAATAAATTTCTAGCTTTTATTGTAAGCAAGGTCACAAGTTTGAATCTTTAAAATTGTCATAGGCAGCCATAAAAAGTTGAAACTATAATTCAAGTAAAACAGATCTTTTAACGCCACAAACATGGAATTTAAATTTTCAAAGGAAACAAGAAATATTGTAGTACATTTTTGTATAAAATATGCAGATAAATGCGATGAACATTATGAACGGATTAACATGAAGTCTGTCAAATTTTTTTTAACGAAAATAAACGATGTTTAGTTTTAACTGTCGAAGTATTGGTTTATAAATCAAATCTTCATTTGAAGTCGAATATTTCCATTATTTATCAATGTATCAATCGAGGCGTAAAGAGAGTCTTATTAATCTTACTATTTAAAGTAGGAGAAAAAACTCTTTTATATTCTGATGAATCATTCTAGTAATCCTAAAATATGAAGAATTAAGATTTTTTATAATATTTAAATACCGATAGCTGTACATTTTACAAATTCGTAGTTAACGGAATTTCCATTCTTGTTTTCTGTTTAACTCTAAAACAATTTTGCATAAAAGTAACTAGACAGATGATCTAACATATTCCAAAAAACATCTAAAACGGAAATTAAATATTTGAAAACACGAAACATATGTTAGAAGATTTTTAACCTACCACATAGTAGCAGATGTTTCTTTCGAAGATCAGCATTCTTTTGTTTTTTTTTTTTGGAAAGTTAAGAAAACCCAGAGTGGTTGTTGTGATTATTTTGACTACTTACATGTTTCTGTGAATGGCTGTTTCCACCATATCCACCAAACTGCAAAATCAAATCATTAAGTCATTTAATTCATGGATAAGAAACAAATCATCGTTTCAGTATGTAATACACACACACTCACACACACACATATTTATATATATATATATATATATATATATATATATATATATATATATATATATATATATATATATATATATCACATAACCCTCCTGTTTATTATGCGACTCGCAAAGGGTCGTGGTACATTTAATTATTAACTCGTTTTATAAATTTTATATTAAACCACCACTCGTCTAAGATCATATATATTTATATATATATATACATATAAGTTTTTTAATTAAGGATTGAATTTCACTTTGAATGCTGTCATCGAGCTGATGCAGTCATACCTCGATGACAGCATTCAAAGTGACATTCAATCCTTATGTTTACATTATTTTTACCCACAAAAAGGTACTCTTAATTTTCCGAAAGTCGGTGTATTAATGTGGTTGGAACACTTAAAGCCTGATAACTCTTATTGTAGAACCATATAAAGAGAACAGCCATGTTGATTTGTCTCGTTGCTAGGCGATCGTAAAATATAGTTCCGTAAAACACCTTTGAAAATTGAATTCTATTTCTCTTTTTCTCACTAAACAATAATCTGTTTGGTAAGATATTACTATGACTATAATTATTTGGTCGAATAACAAACAGTTGTTCAAAATTTTATTGTGTTGTCCTCGGACTCACTCATTTTTTCACTCCGTATCTTTATAGAAATGGTCATAAATCATTAAAAATTATTTTGATATAAAAAAGCAACAAATATAAGTTTTTATTATTTTTTTATTTTCAAATCATTTTTAAAATTGGGTGCAGTATGACAAATTTCTACGTTTGTTACCGCTCGTAAAGAGCGTCCCGGCAGTCGCCGTATAGATTTATGAATGAACCCGCAGAAAATTATGAATGAATAAGTAGTTCCTTGGTGGTATGTATTCCTCTGCTGTACATCGAAAGCGGATTGGCTGAAGATATTCACTGACGAATCGCTCTACACAGAGCGCGTGACACACTGCTGTCGAAAAATTAACGCAATGGTTCCATAGAGATTCAAATAAGGCAATACATTTGTAATGTAAACATTCATTAATAAATGACTGCCATCATGATATAAGGGCCCTTAACTTGAAATTTTGACAATTTGAGATTTTTGCATAACTGCAAAAATGAAGTAAGTCTGAATATTTCTGTACTATTTTTACGCGTGTTTGACACTTTTTTGGTATTTAAATATAAATTTCATTACAAGGGTACATTGCATGGGACATCAGTAAAATATAACGTCATAACTTTATAATGTTATGAGTCTAACTTTAAAATCATGCTGATGTATTACATGATGTACACCATTTAATGCTATCCCAATCCCGCTTATGTAGCAGGATTCGTATTACTATTAATGCTATCTAAATCCTGCTAATGGATCATGATATACAATACTTATACTATCCATGCCCACAGTAGGGCAGGTGGCATCCTGATAGGGGTCTTTTAGAAAATTTTATACAAATACTACTGATTTCTTGAAATCGATCATTATGTTCAATTGATCTTCTTTTTACCAAATTGTAACAGATTGATTGAAAGATTAATTTTAATTTTACGTCCCAATCAAGAATGTTTCACTTTTATCGAGACGCCACAAGTTTTAAGTTAAGTGGCAGAAATGTTTACCTTTGCAGTGGACTCAAGACAATGTACAGGGAAGGTGTAAAACGTAACACACCTGCCATGACACGGGACATCGGTTATTAAGGTCTCTTCCGAATGATCCCGTGACGTTCTTTTCTAAATTCCGAGTGCTAGGTAAAAGAACATTCACTTTCTTTTTTTAAGTCTTTGTCAAATTGTCCTAGGTTCAATCCCATGATCTCCTACATACGAATCGAGCACTCTACCCTTTGAGCTACCGTAGTAGCAAATTGTAAATGACATTAACTGTTGTGTCACAATGTGTGCGGGTGGGGCGTGTGCGTTTAGTCATAGAAATATGCATGTAAGTATATCGTTACAAATTCACTTGCAAGTAAGTAATTTATGTGTCTAATTTTTTTTGATCTAGAAGAATGAGGGTATTAAATTATAGAGGTTCCATAAGTCCTTCCATCCGAAATTCTTTCTCTGCTATTTCTTCAAAACTATGAAACTTGGTGAAAAGCATCACATAGATAGGAGAGGAACATATCGTTAAACTCGAGTTGCTTTGCTCATTTTCCCTGCAATTTAGGGCCTTTTGGCTTGGTATTTTTAGCTACTCTTTAGCTAGTCTTAATATAATATTTCATTTATTTTGTGAAATTTGCTCGAAAATGATATTTCATTTATTTTGTGAAATTTGCTCGAAAAATGGTAACGCGTTTATGCTTTCCATTTTGACAAAATTGAAAAAAATGCCTTTATAATGTAATGCCCAGACAAAATTCTTGTCTGAATTCTACAAACTATGAAGCATTATGTATTGAAACTTGTTGCAAAGCATTATCATTGATAGAAGATGCACATATCATTAACGAAAGATGGTTTTGCTGGGAGTAATGGGCCTTTTATTGAAAAAATTGGTTTAATATCTGAAACACATAACTGGGGCAAATATCTGATGTGTAATTTGTCGTTTAAATCTTAAAGTAAAAATTCATTCATTCGTGAAATTTAGTTGCAAAATGGGCAATGCTGACAGTAGATGTGCATATAACATATAATTAACCTGAGTTTGGTTTGGTTATTTTCCTGGGAGTTATTGCCGCTTGATCCTTATTCACTGCAAATACACGAGAGAGAGAGAGAGAGAGAGAGAGAGAGAGAGAGAGAGAGAGAGAGAGAGAGAGAGAGAGAGAGAGAGAGAGAGAGAGAGAGAGATCTACAATTATAATGTTGAATGCTAAATGCTTGAGTGTGTGTGTGAGAGAAAGAGAGAGGGAGATAAATTCTTTAAATAAGAGACTCTTCACTTCCAAATCACAATATGGGATACTGTCAATTTTAAGATGTCTGCAGGAATTTTTTCTCAAAAACGAACGAATAACCCCATCTGGACTGGTACTAAATTTCAAAATTTTAACCGTTGCTTTCTCGTTTGGTGTTCTCGCTCACCGTCATCTATGTGCTTACGGATCCCGTCCAGAATCTGTCTTTACCTGCCCTTGTCGTTTTAATTGGTCCGTAAACCACTTCAAAAGCTCATTTGGTAGAGTGCTTGTTTCGTTTCTGGGAGGTCGGTGGTTCGAACCCCGGCCCGGTTCTCAACAAAACTTAAAAATAGGTAGCGATTGTTCTTTCGTAAAGCGGTCGGCATTTAGAAATGAAAATCACAATGCCTTCCAGAATTTGGAAGAGACCTTAAAACTGATCGCCCGTGTAACTACAGGCGTGAAATTAATGACATCGTCTTGAGACCAAAGCCAAGGTCTAAAGTTATGCCAAACTACAATAGCTGGTGACGTCTCGATATGAGTGAGATACACTGGACGGGGACGTTATTTTCAACCTCAATTAATCCATTAATTTTGTCTAGTTACTTTCACATTAAGCACAGGCATCACCTCTTGGAGACAAACTTGATGTTTGGTATACAGCTAGATAGTTTTGAATCTCATCAATTTCGATTTTTTCGCAACTTTTTAATTGATCGCAGATGCATATAAAATTGAGACCTTTTTAGCCACGACAGTCCAGTGATAAAGAGTACTTAAGAAACATGTGAAAATCGTTAATTCATATTTTGGAAATAATATTTCGTATTTATGAAATAATATGTCGATTTTTTTGGAAAATTAAATTCCCAATTTTCGAAATAGTACTTCGAATTTTTAAATTAGTACCGAGAACATAAAAATAATTCTAATTTGAATATTCGTATTGCTAAATCGTCCATTAGGATTTAGTATTATTGTTTTGATTCATAAATACAGAATAATTAATTATACAAACGTATATTCGCAAAAGTTATTTCTGAATTCGCAATACGTTATCGAATTTGCATTTTTAAAATTGTATATCCCAAAAGTTTATTTCGAATTTTCAAACATCTGCAGTTATTCCGTACTTCAAATATTTTTATAATTAAGGTGTGTGTGTGTGTGTGTGTGTGTGTGGTGTGTATGTGTGAAATAATATTTCGATTAAAACATTTAATAGAATATCAGTGGAAACGCCAACCCAGCCTACGCATTAATTCATTAAACATGTTTGCAAGCGCAGAAAAATAGCCAAAAAACGGCATACATTTGAAACGTGGAAATAATGAAATATTTGCCTTGCCGACTGTTTTTACTGGAACACGTTGTATTATAATAAAAATTTCTGAATAATTGTAATTGATTAAAGGGAGATTTGCTTACATTTCGTGGAAATTTAACCATTTAAATCCCGATTAGTTGCGGGACACTTGTCTAAAATCGAAAATCTCTTTCAATCATATGCTCATGCACCAGAGATGTTTTAATAGGAATGGGTAAAAACTTTTTCCTGTGTAAATATGATAATCCAGGGACGCAGTTTGGATTTATTTACTTAAATAAAGTAAGTTTTACCATTTAAATTGCCGGAATTTTGGATATACTTTCAAGCAGCAATCTTAGAAAAAGATCCGTCATCGCCTTAAAATTGTTTTTTGCATTCCCGAATGATCCTTTTGTATTTTGTACATGGCAGTCATGGTGTTTACACCATATAACATGCAGCTTTGATTTGTGGTACCACTGAATATATGAAGTTTGCATGAATACCAATACACTGGCCTGTATGTACTCAGGACACATTGGCCTATGGGCTTTGTAGGCCTTCAATTTATTTGGCTGCTAAATAACATTCAACTGTGTTAATTTTTTTATTTGATTTTAAATACATGAGGGATGGGTTTACTCAAAATATTTACCTTGTTATTGGACAGGAAATTTTGATTTCTACATACAATATTTCTTATATGAGGGACATCGTTCAACTTGGATTTAGCTCAATTCATAAATATGTATATTTTGAATTTCATCAGAAATTTAGCACTGGTCTTAATTATATTTTTTTCAAATTCGCATGTAATAAAAATAGCGGCTTCCTTACTTTAATACAAAGCATGAATTCATGGTTTATTATACAGTCCCATTTATTTGTTTAATCAAATTTTAACAGAAAAAAATCATTTGAAATCCTGTAAACACAAAATGACACACGTGGTTCCATTATTGTTTTTTTTTTATTGTTATTAGCTCTGTCACTCTCCTACTATTGGATTTCAATATGAAATTGTCATGTGCTGATTTAAAATTATTATTATAATGCATTCAAAGTCAGTACATTTGAATTATATTATTTTAGTAGCACATAGAGAAATAGTAATGGTACAAAAACGTACAAGTTTAAAAATCAAGTTGAATTTTAAGCTGATTTTCAAGAGAAAACGTTAGAAGTCTTTTGTTTTGAAATAACATCAGATCCATGCTTGAAAATAATTTTTCATGTGAACTTTTATAGCTATAAAACACCGCATAGTAGACCTCGCCGTCTCCATAATTAAAAGAAAGACTTTTTTTGCCGCGAAATAGGCAAAACTAATTATCTAATTGTGACGTAAGAAAGATAAGGACCCTTTTTTCATGTTATAATAAGTGTAAAATAAGTGTTAAGTACATTTTTACCTAAAATGGACTCAACCACTGAACTATTTCACTAACAATTATTATTATTTGATGTTATTCCTAAGATCAGCGTTTTTTAGTCAGTTTACAGAAGGTCGAGAAAAGCAAAGTACTTGTAATAAAATTCTAACTTTTATTGTAAGCAAATTAATAAGTTTGAATCTAAGAATTGTCATAGGCATCGATAGAAATTTTAAATTATCATTAAAGTAAAAGAAATCTTATAAAGCCATAATTATAGAATTTAAATTTCCATCTCGAATCGAACGCCAAATCTAAATTTGATATATGAAATATTGTAGTACATATATGGGTATAAAATAAGCTTATTCATGCGATAAAAATTATGAACGGATCAACATTCTGTATTCTGTGGAATTTATGTTGCACGAAAAAAAACGATGTTTAGACTCAATTGTCGAAGTATTGGTTTATAAATCAAACCTTTAATTTGAAGTCGCACATTTCCACTTTTTTATTAAATACATCAAATGAGGCTGTAATATATATGTTAAAGTTTTAAAGTCATTGAGGTTTTCATTGTAACTATGAACCACAATTGACCTATTCTTAAAGAAACATAATGTGACTGAAATTGTGAAAGCTTCTTTAAAGCTTTCTCTGAAGTCGCCTAAGCGTTAGAAATTTGTCTTGTTCGCATAAACAAAACATAAAATATTTGTTAATAGTTTCTAATTAACACTTTTCATTTAATAAGACGCTAAAATGACGTGTTTAATTAAAAGAATGTAGGTACTTACTTAACCGTTGAACTGTCTAAAAAAACGTTTACAGTGCTATAAATTCCATTGCCGTTCAGACCAAACTGAATAACGGTCTGAAAAGGTCAAGAAAACTCAGATTGGTTGTTGTGATTATGTTGACTACTTACATCTTCCTGTGATTGACTGTTTCCACTGTATCCACCAAACTGCAAAGTAAAGCATTAAGTCATTTAATTCATGGATAAGAAACAAATTATCGTTTCAGTATGTTATATATATATATATATATATATATATATATATATATATATATATATATATATATATATATATATTTCATCAGGAGTATGAAGTTAATTGGTTGTTGTCATTACGTCATAATAGAAAAGAGATGTAATTGTTCTACTGCGTAATTTGCATTTATTATGGCTCTCAATTAAATTTTTAAAAATGACTCTTTGATTTCTGTTTGCTTCTCTGTGGTTTCTTCATGAATTTGTAGATGGGAGAAATGGTAAATAAATTTGGGTGTTTTTTTTTTCCAAGCACATTTTGTGATATGTACACTAAGAGGGTTTTGTTCATGTTGTGGTTGATTTATTTTTTGTCTGTAGACTTTGATCTTTGATTATCAATCGCAAGTTCCTGTTTGACCCACGTAATGTTCTGCACAACCCTGACAAGTGATGATATCAATCCAGTTGTCACTTGTTCAGTTTTTGTTTGCTTTGACGTTGAGAACAAAGCTATTTATAAGGCGATTTGATTGGCCTTTTTGTAAGTGAATACATGTTCCACAATTTGATCTGCGACATCTTTTGACTTCATAGATTTTTTCATTAATATGGGAAGACTCTTGTAGATGTGTTTAAATATTTCAGGTTTTTTTTTGGATTGAATGTATATACAAATGGAATGAAGTTTTCATTATTTCTGATTTGAATCCTTCGTAGTTCTGTTTTTCTATAGATCAAGTTTTGAAATACCATGATTGATTAATAGGATAGTTTCTTTCTGATGAGAATTCCTTTAATTCATGTAATGTAGAACATCTAAAAACTAAATTCGTGTCGTTATTTCTTAAATGAACTTTATGCTGCAATTACTTTTACAATGGAATCTGATTCCATTCAATTACCGTTCTTAGATGTTCTAGTAAAAACATATTGTGAACACAAAATCCAAACAGATATCTTCTAAAAAACTACGGACACAAAACAATATCTCACATTTAAATCATGTCACCCGCGACATATTAAAAATAGTATACCTTACAATCTAGCTAGGAGACTCTGCACAATAATATCAGAAAACCATATACTCAACATTAGATTACAGGAACTAAAGGGATTCCAATTAGAAAGAAACTATCCTGAACAATTAAACAATGATGGTATTTCAAAAGCTACATCGATAGAAAAACAGAACTACGAAGGATTCAAATCAGAAATAATAAAAACGTCATCCCATTTATATCTACATTGACTGAATTATTTAAACACATCTACAACAGTCTTCCCATATTGCGCAACAATGACAGGATGAAGCGTGTCTTGGAAACAAACAAAATTATTAAAAATAAAAGACAATCGCCATCATTGAAAAATACTAACGAATGCGAGATTCGGTTAAAATGAAGAAATCTATAAAGTCAAAAGATGTGGCATACTAAATTGTGGAACATGTATTCACTTAGAAGAAGGCCAATCAAAACGTCTTATTAATGGCTTTGTTTTTAACGTCAAAGCCAAAATGAACTGTGCAAGTGATAACTTGATTTGTCACATGTCACGGTTGTGAGGAACATTACGTGGGTCAAACAGGCACAAACTTGCGACTTAGAGTCACAGTCTACGGACAACAAATAAATCATCCACAATACCTTTTAGTGGACATATAGGCAATATGCTCGGGTAAAAACACCCAAATTAACCATTTTTCAAACCTACAAATTCATGAAAGAAACCACAGAGAGACAAAGAGAAGTCAAAGAGTCATTTTTTAAAACTAAAATGAGAGCCAAATTAAATGCAAATTAAGCAGTAAAACAATCACATAGTATATCTCTTTACTATTATGACGTCAATATCACGTCATGTAACTTTACTATGGCAACAACAATTAACTTTATATTCCTAATGAATATCAATTAAAGTATTTGAGTAAAATGAAGTGATACAAGTCTTTTAATTTTAGTGTAGTCTAATTATTTTAGTATATATATATATATATATATATATATATATATATATATTATATATATATATATATATATATATATATATATATATATGTTTTTCTAATCATTAATAAAAATGTTATGTAAAAACATTTGATTTTTCTACACAATACACCACTATCCCTCATTCTAAATTGAAAAAACGTCTTAAAGAAAATTTTCACTTGTCTTTCTTTTTTTAAAACGGTAAGCCAAGATACAAATATCTTGTGCTGAACAGGGATTTTGGTTATTTTGTCAAGCACCATACGGATTCCAAACAAAAATATACTGAAGATACCATCAACAAAATGTTGGAGATTTTGATTAATAACATATTTGTTGTATTTGGTAATATAGTTTTTCAGCAAACAATCGGTATACCAATGGGTAGAACCTCTGCACTTTTGCTTGCTTATTTATTTCTTTATTCCTATCAATTTATGCAGAACCTTGTTAAATCTGGAGAGAAAAGTGTCGCCAAATTATTCAACTCAACATACCATTATATAGATGACGATCTGTCTCTTAACAATCCTTAATTTGGAGTCTATGCAAATGTCATCTATCCTAGTGAACTTGAAATAAAAGACACGACTGATTCCTCAAGTTCTGCTTCATATTTAGACTAATACCTGAATTATGACGCACATGAAAGGCTACACTTGAAACTTTATGACAAACGTGATGACTTCAATTTTTCTATTGTCAACTTTCCTTTTTTATGCAGCAATATACCTGCTTTTCCTGCTTATGGTGTATCTGTTTCTCAATCAATACGCTATGGTAGAGCTTGTTCCCACTACAGGGAATTTGTACAACGAAATTAGCTGCTTGCAAATAAATTGTTGACTCAGGGATATTGCAAGCCTAGCCTTATCAAGGCTCTAAAAAGTTTTAAGGCCGTCATCACAGTATTGCTGATAAGTTTGATGTCTCTGTGTCCAGGATTGCTTTGGATATATTTGACGTCTCATAGTTCCATGTTCTTTTCACCCCATTTTGATTACACACGTGTTGTGTGTAGCTAGCTAAACAGGAGGTGCTTACCCTTGCGGATCACCCGACCGCACTTCCCTGGTGGAACTTCACCTGTCTAACCTACTTTGTCAGTCCTAAAGTTTTTACTTTGCTTCTGATTTTTAATTCGGACATGGATTAGTATGTTTGTTTTTTTATTATAATAAGTGTATAATAAGTGTTAAGTACATTTTCTCCTAAATGGTCTCAACCAGTGCACTATTTTACTAAGAATTTTTTTTTTTTGGTGTTATTTCTAATATCAGCCTTCTTTAGTCAGTTTGCAGAAGATCGAGAAAAGCAAAATACTTGTAATAAATTTCTAACTTTTATTGTAAGCAAGGTCACAAGTTTGAATCTTTAAAATTGTCAAAGGCAGCCATAGAAAGTTGAAACTATAATTCAAGTAAAACAGATCTTTTAACGCCACAAACATGGAATTTAAATTTTCAAAGGAAACAAGAAATATTGTAGTACATTTTTGTATAAAATATGCAGATTAATGCGATGAACATTATGAACGGATTAACATGAAGTCTGTCAAATTTTTTTATAACGAAAATAAACGATGTTTAGTTTTAACTGTCGAAGTATTGGTTTATAAATCAAATCTTCATTTGAAGTCGAATATTTCCATTATTTATCAATGTATCAATCGAGGCGTAAAGAGAGTCTTATTAATCTTACTATTTAATGTAGGAGAAAAAACTTTCTTATATTATGATGAATCATTCTAGTAATCCTAAAATATGAAGAATTAAGAATTTTTATAATATTTAAATACCGATAGCTGTACATTTTACAAATTCGTAGTTAACGGAATTTCCATTCTTGTTTTCTGTTTAACTCTAAAACAATTTTGCATAAAAGTAACTAGACAGATGATCTAACATATTCCCAAAAATCTAAAACGGAAATTTAATATTTGAAAACACGAAACATATGTTAGAAGATTTTAAACCTACCACATAGTAGCAGATGTTTCTTTCGAAGATCAGCATTCTTTTTTTTTTTTTTTTTGGAAAGTTAAGAAAACCCAGAGTAGTTGTTGTGATTATTTTGACTACTTACATGTTTCTGTGAATGGCTGTTTCCACCATATCCACCAAACTGCAAAATCAAATCATTAAGTCATTTAATTCATAGATAAGGAACAAATTATCGTTTAAGTATGTAATATATATATATATATATTATATATATATATATATATATATATATATATATATATATATATATATAATCATTAATAAAATTGTTATATAAAAACATTTAATTTTTCTACACAATACACCACTATCCCTCATTCTAAATTGAAAGAACGTCTTAAAGAAAATTTTCACTTGTCTTTCTTTTATTAAAACGGTAAGGCCAAGATACAAATATCTTGTGCTGAACAGGGATTTGGTTATTTTGTCAAGCACCATACGGATTCCAAACAAAAATATACTGAAGATACCATCAACAAAATGTTGGAGTTTTTGATTAATAACATATTTGTTGTGTTTGGTAATATAGTTTTTCAGCAAACAATCGGTATACCAATGGGTACAACCTCTGCACCTTTGCTTGCTTATTTATTTCTTTATTTCTATCAATTTATGCAGAACCTTGTTAAATCTGGAGAGAAAAGTGTCGCCAAATTATTCAACTCAACATACCATTATATAGATGACGATCTGTCTCTTAACAATCCCTAATTTGGAGTCTATGCAAATGTCATCTATCCTAGTGAACTTGAAATAAAAGACACGACTGATTCCTCAAGTTCTGCTTCATATTTAGACTAATACCTGAATTATGACGCACATGAAAGGCTACACTTGAAACTTTATGACAAACGTGATGACTTCAATTTTTCTATTGTCAACTTTCCTTTTTTATGCAGCAATATACCTGCTTTTCCTGCTTATGGTGTATCTGTTTCTCAATCAATACGCTATGGTAGAGCTTGTTCCCACTACAGGGAATTTGTACAACGAAATTAGCTGCTTGCAAATAAATTGTTGACTCAGGGATATTGCAAGCCTAGCCTTATCAAGGCTCTAAAAAGTTTTAAGGCCGTCATCACAGTATTGCTGATAAGTTTGATGTCTCTGTGTCCAGGATTGCTTTGGATATATTTGACGTCTCAAAGTTCCATGTTCTTTTCACCCCATTTTGATTACACACGTGTTGTGTGTAGCTAGCTAAACAGGAGGTGCTTACCCTTGCGGATCACCCGGCCGCACTTTCCTGGTGGAACTTTACCTGTCTAACCTACTTTGTCAGTCCTAAAGTTTTTACTTTGCTTCTGATTTTTAATTCGGACATGGATTAGTATGTTTGTTTTTTATTATAATAAGTGTATAATAAGTGTTAAGTACATTTTCTCCTAAATGGTCTCAACCAGTGCACTATTTTACTAAGAATTTTTTTTTGGTGTTATTTCTTATATCAGCCTTCTTTAGTCAGTTTGCAGAAGATCGAGAAAAGCAAAATACTTGTAATAAATTTCTAGCTTTTATTGTAAGCAAGGTCACAAGTTTGAATCTTTAAAATTGTCATAGGCAGCCATAGAAAATTGAAACTATAATTTAAGTAAAACAGATCTTTTAACGCCACAAACATGGAATTTAAATTTTCAAAGGAAACAAGAAATATTGTAATACATTTTTGTATAAAATATGCCGATTAATGCGATGAACATTATGAACGGATTAACATGAAGTCTGTCAATTTTTTATAACGAAAATAAACGATGTTTAGTTTCAACTGTCGAAGTATTGGTTTATAAATCAAATCTTCATTTGAAGTCGAATATTTCCATTATTTATCAATGTATCAATCGAGGCGTAAAGAGAGTCTTATTAATCTTACTATTTAAAGTAGGAGAAAAAACTCTTTTATATTCTGATGAATCATTCTAGTAATCCTAAAATATGAAGAATTAAGATTTTTTATATTTAAATACCGATAGCTGTACATTTTACAAATTCGTAGTTAACGGAATTTCCATTCTTGTTTTCTGTTTAATTTCAAAAAAATTTTGCATAAAAGTAACTAGACAGATGATCTAACATATTCCAAAAAACATCTAAAACGGAAATTTAATATTTGAAAACACGAAACATATGTTAGAAGATTTTTAACCTACCACATAGTAGCAGATGTTTCTTTCGAAGATCAGCATTCTTTTGTTTTTTTTTTTTTTGGAAAGTTAAGAAAACCCAGAGTAGTTGTTGTGATTATTTTGACTACTTACATGTTTCTGTGAATGGCTGTTTCCACCATATCCACCAAACTGCAAAATCAAATCATTAAGTCATTTAATTCATGGATAAGAAACAAATCATCGTTTCAGTATGTAATACACACACACATACACTCACACACACACACATTTATATATATATATATCACATAACCTTCCTGTTTATTATGCGACTCGCAAAGGGTCGTGGTACATTTAATTATTAAACTCGTTTAATAAATTTTATATTAAACCACCACTCGTCTAAGATCATATATATAATATATATATATATATATATATATATATATATATATATATATATATATATATATATATACATATAAGTTTTTTAATTAAGGATTGAATTTCACTTTGAATGCTGTCATCGAGCTGATGCAGTCATACCTCGATGACAGCATTCAAAGTGACATTCAATCCTTATGTTTACATTATTTTTACCCACAAAAAGGTACTCTTAATTTTCCGAAAGTCGGTGTATTAATGTGGTTGGAACACTTAAAGCCTGATAACTCTTATTGTAGAACCATATAAAGAGAACAGCCATGTTGATTTGTCTCGTTGCTTGGCGATCGTAAAATATAGTTCCGTAAAACACCTTTGAAAATTGAATTCTATTTCTCTTTCTTTCACTAAACAATAATCTGTTTGGTAAGATATTACTATGACTATAATTATTTGGTCGAATAACAAACAGTTGTTCAAAATTTTATTGTGTTGTCCTCGGACTCACTCATTTTTTCACTCCGTATCTTTATAGGAAATGGTCATAAATCATTAAAAATTATTTTGATATAAAAAAGCAACAAATATTGGTTTTTATTATTCTTTTTTATTTTCAAATCATTTTTAAAATTGGTGCAGTATGACAAATTTCTACGTTTGTTACCGCTCGTAAAGAGCGTCCCGGCAGTCGCCGTATAGATTTATGAATGAACCCGCAGAAAATTATGAATGAATAAGTAGTTCCTTGGTGGTATGTATTCCTCTGCTGTACATCGAAAGCGGATTGGCTGAAGATATTCACTGACGCATCGCTCTACACAGAGCGCGTGACACACTGCTGTCGAAAAATTAACGCAATGGTTCCAAAGAGATTCAAATAAGGCAATACATTTGTAATGTAAACATTCATTAATAAATGACTGCCATCATGATATAAGGGCCCTTAACTTGAAATTTTGACATTTTGAGATTTTTGCATAACTGCAAAAATGAAGTAAGTCTGAATATTTCTGTACTATTTTTATGCGTGTTTGACACTTTTTTGGTATTTAAATATAAATTTCATTACAAGGGTACATTGCATGGGACATCAGTAAAATATAACGTCATAACTTTATAATGTTATGAGTCTAACTTTAAAATCATGCTGATGTATTACATGATGTACACCATTTAATGCTATCCCAATCCCGCATATGTAGCAGGATGTGTATTACTATTAATGCTATCTAAATCCTGCTAATGGAGCATGATATACAATACTTATACTATTCATGCCCACAGTAGGGCAGGTGGCATCCTGATAGGGGTCTTTTAGAAAATTTTACACAAATACTACTGATTTCTTGAAATCGATCATTATGTTCAATTGATCTTCTTTTTACCAAATTGTAACAGATTGATTGAAAGATTAATTTTAATTTTACGTCCCAATCAAGAATGTTTCACTTTTATCGAGACGCCACAAGTTTTAAGTTAAGTGGCAGAAATGTTTACCTTTGCAGTGGACTCAAGACAATGTACAGGGAAGGTGTAAAACGTAACACGTCTGCCATGACACGGGACATCGGTTATTAAGGTCTCTTCCGAATGATCCCGTGACGTTCATTTCTAAATTCCAGGTGCTAGGTAAAAGAACATTCACTATCTTTTTTTTAAGTCTTTGTCAAATTGTCCTGGATTCGAACCCATGATCTCCCACATACGAATTGAGCACTCTACCCTTTGAGCTACCGTAGTAGCAAATTGTAAATGACATTAACTGTTGTGTCACAATGTGCGCGGGTGGGGCGTATGTGCGTTTGGTCACAGAAATATGCATGTTAGTATATCGATAAAAATTAACTTGCAAGTAAGTAATTTATGTGTCTAATTTTTATTGACCCCAGAAGAAAGAGGGGGTGTTAAATTCGAGTTTCCATAAGTCCATCCATCCAAAATTTTGTTTGTGCTATTTCTTCAAAACTATGAAACTTTGTGAAAAGCATCAACATAGATAGGAGAGGAACATATCGTTAAACTCGAGTTGCTTTGCTCATTTTTCCTGCAGTTAGGGCCTTTTGGCTTGGTATTTTTAGATGTTCCTTAGTTAGTCTAAAATTAATATTTCATTTATTTTGTGAAATTTGCTCGAAAAATGGTAACGCGTTTATGCTTTCCATTTTGACAAAATTGAAAAAAATGCCTTTATAATGTAATGCCCAGACAAAATTCTTGTCTGAAGTAATTCTCCAAACTATAAAGCACTTTTTAACGAAACTTGTTGCAAAGCATCATCATTGATAGAAGATGCACATATCATTAACGAAAGGTGGTTTTGCTGGGAGTAATGGATCTTTTATTGAAAAAAATGGTTTAATATCTGAAGCACATAACTGGGGCAACTGTCTGATGTCACAATGTAAATAGGATTTTGTTGACATTTTGTGTATTTTATATATATGTGGGTCTTTGTACAGGTGAGCTAGGTAGTTTCACTATGTATTGTTAGTATAGTGGTCAGTCAGGTGTTAATAGGTACAGGTGATGGTTGTTTATGTCGTTATGCTCTGCTGATTTTAAATGGTTAAAGTGTATTGATTAATTGATTGGTCACATAATAGAGTTGTCAGTCTGATAGGGGTATTAAGAGGCTATAGTTTAATGGTCATTTATATGCAAATTTAAAAAGTATCTTGTTGTATAAGAAAGAAGTTATACTTGTGGACAGGTGGTTTGTGTGGTGTGTGTGAGAGCATGTGGAAAGTGTGCATGGGGTGTGTATATATAGGGGTGGTATGATAGTTTTACTTTAGTCTGGATTGCAAGACAGAAGTGAAGGTCATAACTGGAGCTGACACAAGAAAATAGAGATTTGTTTAAAGTAAGAAGAATCTGATGTAGTACTGTGAGTAGAGAACTTAAATTATTTATATAGAGAATTCTGTGTGAAAGAAGAAAAGTGAAAATAGAGACTTTTAAGAACATTATTTTGTCAGCTCCATGTTGAAGTCTTGCTTAAAATTAAATATGTTTGATTGCAAACGCAAAGAACATTTTAGAGAGCAGTCAAGGTTTTCATAATAATGTCAGAGAGTATTGATTCCAAAAGTGAAAATTAAGGAGGCATAGAGGTTATGCATATTTGATAAAGAGAACATAAAGAGAAAATAAAATAAGGAGTAGAAAGAGAGATGAAGCTTGGGGTCAGATAAGGAAAAGAGGTCGGGTCAAAGGTCAAAAGAAGTGACATAAAAAGATGGTACGACAGTAAAGTTGTGACGAACGGGTGTATATAACATTTGCAGAGAAATGAAGATGTAATAATCGTGTACAATGTATATATTGTGTTTTTGTGAAAATAACAATTTCTATTTTATCTGGTGATTTATATGTTTGAAAACCGCGAAACCAAATTATCCAGGAACTGACTTTCATCTCATTTTGAAAATTTAATTAGAGTGTGCGGGGCTCTAAATATAAAGTTAATTTTGTAAATTCCTATCAACAAAGAAGATTTGATTTCAAAACAACTGGAGGACAAATTGACAATTTTGACATTCAATGACAATTAATTAATAACATGTGTTGGTGGGCAATTTAGTCGAAGTAGCTCACAGATATTCATTTGTACATATATATGTGTTTATTTTATTTTAATAAATTGTACTATAATATGTCTTTGTATATGTTTAATTCCTGCAATGTACTCAAACAACTAGGTTGTGACATTTGGGGGCTCGTCCGGGATATGTGAAACAAAATTTAAATTTCACGCAAAAACATGAGTGCAGTTATGGAATAAAACATGTGCATCATATAATATGTATATTTAAAAATATTTGTAAAAAAAAAAAAAAAAAAATGTTGTCTAGGGAAAAGTTGATTGTAGAGGGAAAAGAATTTGGGTTAGCTGATGAGAAATTGTTAGAATATGTGCAAAATAGAGAAAAAGAATTAAGGGATATGAGAGCGCATGATAGAGAAATAGAGAAAGAGCAAAAAGAGAATGAGATCAGGTATAAAAGAGAGCAGTTAGAAATAGAGAAAGCACAAGCAGAGATAGAGAGAGTAAAAGTGGAAACTGGTCTTAAATTTGAAATGGCCAAACATGGTGAGCAAGTGACTGAAGCTCATTCACAAGGTAGTAAGAGTGGTGCTAAGTTGCCCAAACTTCCTATGTTCAATGAGCAAAAAGATAACATAGATGCATATTTATTAAGATTTGAGCGGTTTGCGTTCAATGCAAAGTGGCATAAAGATACTTGGGCTAATAATTTAAGTGCACTTTTACAACAAAAAGCATTAGATGTTTATTCTCGCTTGTCACCTGATGATTCTCAAGATTATATATTGTAAAAGATGCTTTGTTAAGGAGGTTTCAGTTGACAGAGGAAGGTTTCAGAATTAAATTGAGAACAAGTAAACCGGAGCAAGGAGAAAGTCCTTCGCAGTATATTAGTAGATTGGAAAGTTATTTGGGTAGATGGATGGAATTGGCTAAAGTTGAGTTTGATTTTGCAGGCTTATGGGATTTGATTTTGAGAGAACAATTTGTAAATAGTGTTAGTAAGTCATTAGGAATGTTTTTGAAGAAAGGAAACCTAAGGATAGGACTGTATTGGCAGATTTAGCTGAACAATATATTGAGGCTCATGGGAGATTGTCATTTACTTCAGATAAAAATGTAGGTAAAACTAGTGGTGGTGTGGTAACAGAAAGTTATGTGGGTCAAGGTGAAAAAAGTAATGGGAAAGATAAAAGGTGTTATATTTGTAATAGAGTAGGGCACATAGCTAAAGATTGTTTTAATAGGCAAAATGTAGGTAGAGGTCAAAGGGCTGCAAGTATGTTAAATACTGGAGTTGTTGTAGTAATAGATATAGAGGTGATTTTAGAGGTAGACGGCCGTTTGGTAGGGGTCGAGGATTTAGGGGCAATTATGGTGATAGTTCTGTAAATTTGAGTCAGAATTGTAATAATAGTGAAGAAACAAGCGCTAAGACTCAGGTAGGGTCAGCTTGTGTAGAGTCGGGTGAATTAAAGGCCTGTTGTGTTCAGGGTAGTCAAGTTAAGTTAGATTGTGGTCACACTTTACCAGTTATTGGGTGTACTTGTAAACTATGTAGTAATATGCCAGTATTAAATGGTACTGTGGATGGACAAGAGTTAAGGTGTTAAGGGATACTGGTTGTAGTGGGATTGTTGTGAGGTCAGGTTTAGTTAAGGATAAACAATTTACAGGTAGAATTCAGAGGTGTGTACTAATAGATGGTACAGTTAGAAAATTTAAAGAGGCAGAAGTGAATATTGATTCACCATTTTATACAGGAAGTATAAAAGCGTTGTGTATGGAAAACCCAGTTTATGATGTCATAGTTGGAAATGTTGAAGGGGTTACGGAATTAGCAGATGTTGATTTAAGTGAAATAGTTGAACCAGAGGTTGGTTCATGTTTAAAGGAAAGTAACATTGATTTGGGAGTTACTGGAGATACAGTTGAACAAGAGGTTAGCTGTGTACTAGAGGTAGGTGGTGATAAAGTAGGTAGTATTGTAGAGGTAAGTAATGATAATAAAATGGTTAATATGGAACAGGAAGTACTACAGTCAGATTTCGTTCATGGTACAGGTAAGATGAATGAAATAAATGACGAAATGGTGTTATGTCAGGCTGTGGAAACAAGAGGTCAGAAAAAGAAAAATATGGAATTTAAGAGTTTAAATGTAGCTAAGGAATTATGTAATGAGGTAAGTATTGAGGAGTTAAAGAAAGCTCAACAAGAGGATGATTCTCTGAGGAAATATAGAGAGTTAGTTAAAAGTGGAGATAGAAGAGTTACAGGTAAAGGTAATTGTACATGGTTTGAAGAGAAAAAAGGTTTGATATATAGAAATATCAGTCACATAAGTTGGGACATAGTAAAGCAATATTTCAGTTAGTTGTGCCAGAGCAATATAGAAGTTTAGTGTTAAAGGTAGGTCATGATTGCATAATGTCAGGTCATTTGGGAGCAAAGAAAACATTGGATAGAATTTTGACACAATTTTATTGGCCAGGGGTACAATCAGATGTTACAAGATATTGTAGATCTTGTGAGGTATGTCAGAAGACATTTCCTAGAGGTAAAGTAACAAGAGTACCATTAGTTCAGATGCCATTGATTGATGTACCATTTGAGAGAGTAGCAGTAGATTTAGTGGGTCCTATTTATCCAGCGACAGATAAAGGGAATAGATACATTTTGACTTTGGTTGATTATAGCACTAGATATCCAGAGGCACTTCCATTAAAAGGTATTGAAACAGAGAGGGTTGCTGAGGCATTGGTAGAAATATTTACACGCATAGGGGTACCAAAGGAGATTTTGACGGACATGGGGGCACAATTTACATCAGGTATAATGAAAGAAGTGGGCAGATTATTGTCAATGAAACAGTTAAATACAACACCATATCATCCCCAGTGCAATGGTTTGGTTGAGAGATTTAATGGCACGCTAAAGAAAATGTTAAGAAGAATGAGCACAGAAAGACCTAAAGATTGGGATAGATATTTGCCATCATTGCTGTTCGCTTATAGGGAAGTTCCACAGGAAAGCTTAGGATTTTCACCATTCGAATTAGTTTATGGCAGATCAGTTCGGGGACCTATGGCAATATTAAGAGAGTTGTGGACAAATGAGGAGAGTACACCGGAAGTAAAGAGTACATATCAGTATGTGTTAGACTTAAAAGATCGGCTAAGTGAAACTTGTGATATGGCTAGAAAAGAGTTGGTGAAGTCATCTAAAAGGTATGTAAAGTATTATAATAAAAAGGCAAGGTCAAGGTCATTCAAGATAGGTGACAAGGTATTAGTATTACTGCCAACCGACAACAATAAATTGCTTATGCAGTGGAAAGGTCCATATGATGTGGTTGATAGAGTGGGCTATGTAGATTATGTCATTGAGAAGAATGGGAAGCTGAAGACATTTCATGCCAATTTGTTGAAAAAGTTCATAGAAAGAGAGGAAAGGCCATCAAGAAGAGTATTAGCTAGCGCAATAATAGAAATGGATACAGATGATAGAGTAGCTACTAGGGTAAGTAAGGACAGTATAGAGTTGGTGTCATTAGAAGCTACAGAAACAATGGAAGATGTCAATATAAACGGTGAGTTGTCAGAAAAGCAAAAACAGGAAGTCAAGAGCTTGTTAAGTAAGTATAGTAGTGTGTTAACAGATTTACCTGGAAGGACTGATATAGCGCAGCATGAAATAAATTTAACAACAGATGAACCGATAAGAAACAAACCATATCAGGTTCCATATGCATTACGAGATATGGTAAGAGAGGAAGTCAGGAAAATGAAAGCAATGGATATTATTGAACCATCTGATTCTGCATATGCCAATTCAATTGTGGTTGTTAAAAAGAAAGATGGGTCCAATCGCATATGTTGTGACTTTCGTTTGCTTAACAAGTTACTGTGTTTGATGCTGAGCCGATGCCAGACCCTGAGGAAATATTTGCAAAATTGGGCAGAAGTCGATACTACACAAAAATTGACTTATCAAAAGGATATTGGCAAATACCTATGAGAGAAAAGGACAAGGATATGACATCATTTGTAACGCCAGATGGATTGTATAGGTTCAAAGTCATGGCATTTGGAATGATTAACTCTGCTGCAACATTTAATCGTATGATGAGGAAGCTGTTAAGAGGTATGAAACACACAGATGGTTTTGTGGATGACGTGTTATTACATACCGACAGTTGGAAAGATCACATGTTGGAGTTGGAGATATTATTGGAAAGATTGAATACTGCACATTTGACAGTGAGACCATCCAAGTGTTTGATTGGTTATCAGTCATTAGAATTTTTGGGACATACTGTGGGAGATGGATGTTAAGACCTGGTGAAAGTAAGTTATTAGCAATTAAACAAGCAGAAAGGCCGAAACAAAAAAGCAGGTAAGATCATTTATGGGATTAATTGGGTACTACAGGAAATTTATTCCAAATTTTGCAGCTATAGCAGTACCATTAACTGACCTAACAAAACAAGGTAAGCCAAATAAATGTGAATGGGGGATAGAACAGGAGAGGGCTTTTAGAAGTTTAAAGAAAATGTTGGAATGTGAACCCATACTCAGGTTGGTTGATTTTAATAAGCAGATTGTTATAAGAACAGATGCGTCAGATGTTGGATTGGGTGCTATATTTCTACAGGAACATGAAGGTAAGTTACTTCCAGTAGCTTATGCTAGTAAAAAACTGAATGGAGCAGAACGCAAGTATTCTGTTATAGAAAAGGAATGTTTAGCTATGAGATGGGCATTGCAGATGCAATCATACAATTTTAGAATTGAGGCCATTAAAGGTGTGGAAAATGTAGGTGCAGATTTTTTGAGTCGTCATGCTATTTAGTCTGGATGCAAAATGATTAATTTTGCACTTAAGAGGGGAGGTAATGTCACAATGTAAATAGGATTTTGTTGACATTTTGTGTATTTTATATTTATCAAAGATAAGTGCTCAATGATAAGAAATAAGAAATGGCGTGCTAAGCCCCAGTCAAAATATTTCACTTATATCGAGGCAGTCTAATGAAATGGGGAAAAATAAGGAGTAAATTTATTGGCTTAAAAAACAACAAAAAAACATCATATATATTTATTTATTTTTATTGGCGTAATCTGGCCACGGCGAAAATGAAGGAGCCGAGACTCCAAATGAGTCTGTAATGGGCATCCTTAGAAAATAAAATATGTTGTACCCTGGTATCAGTTGTACAGCATAAAATGTATGATTTTCCAATCTATTTTGAATAAATAGTCTGGTAGCGCAAAAATATGCCATTCAAAGTCTTTACATTCAAAGTCCTTACAATGAACTTAAAATCAGTAATCAGTTTATCCTGTATTTCGCCGTGACGTTATATGGACTAATCTACATGTACAAGTACCAATGAACTTAAAATCAGTATTCAGGTTCTCCTGTATTCCGCCGTGAAGTCATATGGATCAATCTTCAAAAGTAGGTATATACATGTACAAGTATCCTGAAATAGAAAGAACAAACAACAGCAGTAACTGATACAATGAACGGGGGAGGGAAGGGTGGGTGAAAATCTTTATAAAACTGCAAACTCACGGAGATAACACCGCGCTTTTATACAGGGGTTTGACATAAGAGTTGACCTAAACTCAGGACAAGGACACACGCGGTACTGCCAAATCACGACGATATATAACACCGTGCTTTATACGGGTGCGTGACACACGAGCTGACCTAAACTAGGACAAGGACATGAGAGGTCCAATAAAGGAGCACCTTACTTAGATAAACGGATTTAATATATAACATTAAATCTCACTATCAAAGATAAGTGCTCAATGATAAGAAATAAGAAATGGCGTGCTAAGCCCCAGTCAAAATATTTCACTTATATCGAGGCAGTCTAATGAAATGGGGAAAAATAAGGAGTAAATTTATTGGCTTAAAATACAACAAAAAAACAATCATATATATTTATTTATTTTTATTGGCGTAATCTGGCCACGGCGAAAATGAAGGAGCCGAGACTCCAAATGAGTCTGTAATGGGCATCCTTAGAAAATAAAATATGTTGTACCCTGGTATCAGTTGTACAGCATAAAATGTATGATTTTCCAATCTATTTTGAATAAATAGTCTGGTAGCGCAAAAATATGCCACATGACTAATTTTAAACGCCAATAAAATTAGTCAGCGCCACCAGACAAACAAAATAAATCACAATACATATGTATATGAAAAATCAAAATGTTTGAAAAAAATTCAAACTAAATAAATAAGTAAATAAATGTAAATTGTAAATAGTGCCATGGCCCAGATTAGCCGTCAGGGGGAGAAACAATGAATTTTTAATGAGTAAATAAATAAATAATACCTAGATTATAAATAAAAAATAATTACCAAATGACAAATGAACATTAAAAGATCCTCATTTTCCTCAACTAGGACAAGATATAATCATAGCATTAATTTAGTACAACAGGGGACGTGGCTGGTGCGGTATTAATGTTACTGCTATACAAATTCTTATCAACAACATTCCATGACATATTAGGATTTTTTTCCTTCAGTCGAAACTGAATATCATAATTTGACCAACCAGCTCCCGGTTATGATTAGTACGATTTGCTCCTAATCTAACGGTATGCATGTAATTAAAAATACCGGCAACACATTCCGGATGAGCTGACGTATATATAGACGAAAAAATCCAAAAGGCATCAGTCCATTTTTGGATGTCAGTGATTTAAATGATTGAGATTTGGGAGTTATAACCAGTTTACCATCTTTCAAAAAACATTTTCGGGGTTTTTTATATTGCGCACCGAATTCGCGCATCCAGTTTGCGTTATTGTCTGTGTAAGTGGTGCGACATTTGAAATGAAATGATATACTTGCAGTATACGAAGACTGTAAACATCCGGCTTTCTTTTAATCAGTATTCAGTAATATAAATCGTATAAATCGTACAATAAGTGATCAAAATGCCTCTTAGAAGAAGAGGACGGTTTATTAAAGTATCGGAGAAGAAAAGTCGAGAAGACAGTTCTGCCAGCATGATTTAAATAACAAATCTGGTCCAACTGTTGTCGAACCCGAACGTACTTATCAACCACTTGCTTCGAAAAATAATAATATGATGTCTTTTACAGTAAACATAAACAAATGGAAACCATACAACGGTGAATTGTCCAAATTTCATCACAACGTTGCAGCACATAGGATCTATTTACTTGTGTAATCCAAAATGAAAAAACGGTACGGCCTATAATCCGAGTATTACTTACACAGATACACAAAATGTAAACTAACCATGGTATAGAGTTATCTCTCTGACCATGCCACAAAGTAATGGAAAATGCAAGTTAAAAGAGATATTAGAATGTTGACATGGTTGAACAAAACTGTTGTATTTTGTTCTTTTCATTGGAGTTTTTGAATTCCTATAGATTCGCAGATATTTTTACGATAATTAAGAATCTATTTTTGTACGGCGTTTCACGACAGTGAACGCGTACTTTGCTATGAAATTATAAGATATGAGTACGCATGGAAATAGTGCGCCTGGTGAAAGAAATATATCTGTTTTATCGTGAGATATGTATTCTGAGACGGGTAATGCATTTGGTTACATATGCACATTTGGAATAAATTTTCGGAATACATTTCGGAATCTAGTAAAATATTGCGACGGGATGAATCTAATAATTTCTGCAATTTGGCGAACTGATCTCGTGTTTACAATAAAAAGTAGTCCGAGCAGTTTGCGTCCTACGATGTAAAATCATAACTTTTTATGAAATAAACAGCAATGGCAGGTGGATTTAATTAATTCTTCATGAAATCTACGGTAATTTAAATTTATTTTGAAGGGTATGATAACGTATTTTGATGTTGAGGCAATCGTGTCATATTTTAAAACTGTTTATCGATTAGATTTCACTTTTGTGAAAGGGAGATAATTCGTAGTGTTGTGTGCAAATGACCACATGTGGATTTTAAATATTTCACCATTAACATGAAACGGGAATATTGTGAGTGATAATCAGCAGTTTATTAAAACCCAGATTTAACAGCAAATGACCCAGTTACATACAACCGCTAGAATGTATCCCCTCATAGCGACGGTAGGGTCTGCAAAACTTTACTTTCTCTCTATCCGAAATGACAAAACGATCGGGTACGACTTTATAAAACTTTATTAAATTTTAATTACTGATTGTCTTTTTCATATATTTATCAATTTTATGAAATTATTATTTTCTACCATTTAATTTAGCAATACATGGTTTGGTACATTGTTTCTTTTTCCAAAAAACATCCGTCGGACTATGCATATATCGACCCCCCCTTTCCCGGGGGATGGAGGAGATTTTCGGCTATATTTTGTCTTGCCACAACACCATTTTTCCCAACTACGCCGTACAACAGCACGGCAGTGCTATGTTTAATATCCAGATTATATAAACATCGATTAATATTGTAAATAATATGTAAAAACATAGTAGTTTCTTTTGTGTATTGTCAAGAATCTGACGCTAATATTTGAATTCACTGAAAAGAGAAAAATCTTTTGGGGATTTCAAATTTTATCAATGGGAAATTTTGAAAAATTATGGGGTAGGAGTAATTTTTTTATTTTTAAATCCGAAAATACCCTGGTGACGTATCAGTTTCTTTGCAATTTGTGAAGTACATAGTTAGGTTATACTTTTGGCAGATTTTGATAAGATTTCCCGTGGTAGATTTTTTTTGTACATGAAAATGTATGAACATTTTTAGAAAAAGGCGTTAAAATGAGCACTTTCTCTTATGTATTTTTTACCAATTGTTTTAATAAATGTCCATTAAACTGCTACCTTTGACATTTTTGAACATGTTAAATATGGGTATGATGTAGTTTTGCTGTTTATAACATTTTAATGAATTTCTTGAGTATGTTTGAGGTTGATTTTTCAATTTATACCAAATTTCGGGTAAAAATGCAATATCCTAGAAATACTGCATATATTGAACAAGAGTTGTTTAAAAATTAAATGTGGTGACCTACCATTATTTTTGCATATTTTTGTTTGCATGTTCATATAGAACAAACAGTGTAAAAAAATAGCTTTGTTTTGAGTGGTGGTTCTATTTCATAGCATATGCCTTAAAGAGATATTACAAATATAGCTATTACTGATAATTTTCAGGTTAATACTATTAGCAATATTATATCCCAAATCATGAATACTCCAATTTGAGCATTATTAACGGCATTACTATTATTAGCATGAAAAGTGTTAACAAAACATATTACCTGGATTTTCAGGAAGCTGGTTTGAAATTACAGGTTGAAAATGTCCGGTGCTGCTGCAAAATATAAATTTTGCAGAACGGCCGAGACGACCCTTTGTGTTAAGTCGTCCATGTTTACAGGTAGTTGAAGTGGCACGGGATTCACAGGGGCTGGTAAAACTAGTTCATCATTTTGCGGTGGAGCCGCAGGCTGGGGACTATTGGCAGGTGCTTCAGCATTCCGACGTAGTCTTGCATTTGTCACCACCGGGGCTGGTATGGCCCGGACTTGGCGCGGTCCAACTCGTGGCATACTAAATAACTCGTGAAAATCTTTATAAAACTGCAAACTCACGGAGATAACACCGCGCTTTTATACAGGGGTTTGACATAAGAGTTGACCTAAACTCAGGACAAGGACACACGCGGTACTGCCAAATCACGACGATATATAACACCGTGCTTTATACGGGTGCGTGACACACGAGCTGACCTAAACTAGGACAAGGACATGAGAGGTCCAATAAAGGAGCACCTTACTTAGATAAACGGGTTTAATATATAACATTAAATCTCAATATGTGGGTCTTTGTACAGGTGAGCTAGGTAGTTTCACTATGTATTGTTAGTATAGTGGTCAGTCAGGTGTTAATAGGTACAGGTGATGGTTGTTTATGTCGTTATGCTCTGCTGATTTTAAATGGTTAAAGTGTATTGATTAATTGATTGGTCATATAATAGAAGTTGTCAGTCTGATAGGGGTATTAAGAGGCTATAGTTTAATGGTCATTTATATGCAAATTTAAAAAGTATCTTGTTGTATAAGAAAGAAGTTATGCTTGTGGACAGGTGGTTTGTGTGGTGTGTGTGAGAGCATGTGGAAAGTGTGCATGGGGTGTGTATATATAGGGGTGGTATGATAGTTTTACTTTAGTCTGGATTGCAAGACAGAAGTGAAGGTCATAACTGGAGCTGACACAAGAAATAGAGATTTGTTTAAAGTAAGAAGAATCTGATGTAGTACTGTGAGTAGAGAACTTAAATTATTTATATAGAAAATTCTGTGTGAAAGAAGAAAAGTGAAAATAGAGACTTTTAAGAACATTATTTTGTCAGCTCCATGTTGAAGTCTTGCTTAAAATTAAATATGTTTGATTGCAAACGCAAAGAACATTTTAGAGAGCAATCAAGGTTTTCATAAAAATGTCAGAGAGTATTGATTCCAAAAGTGAAAATTAAGGAGGCATAGAGGTTATGCATATTTGATAAAGAGAACATAAAGAGAAAATTAAAATAAGGAGTAGAAAGAGAGATGAAGCTTGGGGTCAGATAAGGAAAAGAGGTCGGGTCAAAGGTCAAAAAAAGTGACATAAAAAGATGGTACGACAGTAAAGTTGTGACGAACGGGTGTATATAACATTTGCAGAGAAATGAAGATGTAATAATCGTGTACAATGTATATATTGTGTTTTTGTGAAAATAACAATTTCTATTTTATCTGGTGATTTATATGTTTGAAAACCGCGAAACCAAATTATCCAGGAACTGACTTTCATCTCATTTTGAAAATTTAATTAGAGTGTGCGGGGCTCTAAATATAAAAGTTAATTTTGTAAATTCCTATCAACAAAGAAGATTTGATTTCAAAACAACTGGAGGACAAATTGACAATTTTGACATTCAATGACAATTAATTAATAACATGTGTTGGTGGGCAATTTAGTCGAAGTAGCTCTCAGATATTCATTTGTACATATATATGTGTTTATTTTATTTTAATAAATTGTACTATAATATGTCTTTGTATATGTTTAATTCCTGCAACTGTACTCAAACACAACTAGGTTGTGACATCTGATGTGTAATGTGGCGTTTTTAATCTTAAAGTAAGAATTCATTCATTCGTGAAATTTAGTTGCAAAATGGGCAATGCTGACAGTAGAAGTGCATATAATTAACCTGAGTTTAGTTTGTTATTTTCCTGGGAGTTATTGCCTCTTGAACCTTATTCACTGCAAATACACGAGAGAGAGAGAGAGAGAGAGAGAGAGAGAGAGAGAGAGAAGAGAGAGAGAGAGAGAGAGAGATCTACAATTATAATGTTGAATGCTTGAGTGAGAAAGAGAGAGAGAGAAAGACAGAGAGAAAGAGAGAGAGAGACAGAGAGAGAGACAGAGAGAGAGAGAGAGAGAGAGAGAGAATTTCTTCAAATATAAGACTCTTCACTTTCAAATCAAAATATGGGATACTGTCAATTTTAAGATGTCTGAAGGATTTTTTTCTCAAAACATTGGTTCAGACATGATTTATACAAAACTAAAACGAAACAAATTTTTGGTAAATTAGATTAGCAGGGACGAATAACCCCATCTGGACTGGTACGAAATTTCAAAATTTTAACCGTTGCTTTCTCGTCTGGTTTTCTCGCGACCGTCATCTATGTGCTTACGGATCCCGTCCAAAATATGTCTTTACCTGTCCTTGTCGTTATAATTGTCCGGTAAACTACTACAATAGCTCAATTGGTAGAGTGCTTGTTTCGTTTGTGGGAGATCGGTGGTTCGAACCCCGGTTCGGTTCTGAACAAAACTTGAAAATAGGTAGCGATTGTTCTTTCGTAAAGTTGTCGGCATTTAGAAATGAAAATCACGATGCCTTCCGGAACATGGGAGAAACCGTGAAACTGATTGCCCGTGTCACTACAGGCGTGAGATTAATGACATTGTCTTAAAACCACAGCCAAGGTCTAAAGTTATGCGAAACTACAATAGCTGGTGACGTCTCGATATAAGTGAAACATACTGGACGGGGACGTTATTTTCAAGCTCAATTAATCCATTAATTTTGTCTAGTAACTTTCACATTAAGCACAGACATGACCTCTTGGAGAAAAACTTGATGTTTGGTATACAGCTAGATAGTTTTGAATTTCATCAATTTCGATTTTTTTCGCAACTTTTCATTAATCGCAGATGCATATAAAATTGAGACCTTTTTAGCCACGACAATCCAATGATAAAGAGTCCGTAAGAAAACATGTGAGAAACGTTATTTCATATTTTTTAAAAAATATTTCGTATTTATGAAATAATATTTCGAATTTTTTTGAAATAGTATTTAAAATTTTCGAAATAATATTTCGTATTTATGAAACAATATTTCGAATTTTCAAATTAGTACCGAGAACATAAAAATAATACTAATTTGAACATTCGTATTGCTAAATCGTCCATTAGGATTTAGTATGATTGTTTTTGAATCATAAATCCAGAATGATTAATTATACAAACGTATATTCGCAAAAGTTATTTCTGAATTCGCAATACGGTATCGAATTTGTATTTTTAAAATATTATATCCCAAAAGTTTATTTCGAATTTTCAAACATCTGCAGTTATTCCGTACTTCAAATGATTTTATAATTAAGGTGTGTGTGTGTGTGGAATAATATTTTGATTAAAACATTTAATAGAATATCAGGGGAAACGCCAACCCGACCTACGGATTAATTCATTAAACATGTTTGCACGCGCAGAAAAATGACCAGAAACAGGCATACATTCGAAGCGTGGAAATAATGAAATATTTGTCTTGCCGACTGTTTTTACTGGAACACGTGGTATTTAAATAAAATTTTCTGGATAATTGTAATTGATTCAAGGGAGATTTGCCCACATTTCGTGGAAATTTAACCATTTAAATAGCGATTGAATGCGGGACACTTGTCTAAAATCGAAAATCTCTTTCAATCATATACTCATGCACCAAAATGTTTTAATAGGAATGGGTAAAACTTTTTTCTGTGTAAATATGATAATCCAGGGACGCAGTTTGGATATATTTGTTTAAATAAAGTAAGTTTTACCATTTAAATAGTAATTTTCTTTACACTTGAAGCCGATTTTGCCGGAATTTTAGATCTACTTTCAAGCAGTCATCTTAGAAAAAGTGCCGTCATCGCCTGAAAATTATTTTTTGCATTCCTGAATGATCCTTTTGTATTTTGTACATGGCAGTCATGGTGTTTACACCATATAACATGCAGCTTTGATTTGTGGTACCACTGAATATATAAAGTTTGCATGAATACCAATACACTGGCCTGTATGTACTCAGGACACATTGGCCTGTAGGTTTTGTAGGCCTTCAATACATTTGGCTGCTCAATAACATTCAACTGGCTGTGTTATTTTATTTGATTTGATTTTAAATACAAGGGATGGGTTTACTCAAAATATTTACCATTGTTATTTGACAAGAAGTGTTGATTTCTACATAAAATATTTCTTAGATGAGGGACATCTTTCAACTTGGATTTAGCTCAATTCATCAATATGTACATTTTGTATTTCATCAGAAATTTGGCACTGGTCTTAATTATATTTTTTCAAATCCCCATGTAATAAAAACAGCGGCTTCCTTACTTTGGTATAAAGCATGAATTCATGGTTTATTATACAGTCCCATTTATTTGTTTAATCAAATTTTAACAGAAAAAATCATTTGAAATCCTAAAATTAAAAATTTGCATATAAACTAGACTCATACAATGTCTATGATCTAAGCTACCCTGTAAACACAAAATGACACACGTGGTTCCATTATTGTTTTTTTTATTGTTATTAGCTCTGTCACTCTCCTACTATTGGATTTCAATATGAAATTGTCATGTGCTGATTTTATATTTTTATTATTATAATGCATTCAAAGTCAGTACATTTGAATTATATTATTTTAGTAGTACATGACAGCTCTACTTTTTTTCTTTATTTATTAAAACTTTAGAGGAGACAGCATATTTTTGCTAATGTCATGATTAAAATTACTAAACTATAATTTAACTTAAACAATAAACAGATAGGACTGCAAATTTTGCAAATTGTCCTTTATAATCTTGATTCAACAAGTCATTTAAGTCACTTTGCTTAATTTAGTTTGACAAATGTGTTTAGCTGTGAGTTACCTACACCAATACATGTGTCCATCATCTGATGTTGACTTAAAAGCCAGAGTATCTCAAAGGAGGTTGTGCGCTATGGGCCCTTCCCGGCACCACAATTTTAAATTTTTTTCTGAAGGAGAAATATCTTTGATATGTTACCGAACACATTGCCAATTATACAAATGAAATAAACCTATAAAAGTTTTACACCAAAAATATTTTAAACTGTCGTCATGTATCACTAAAGTACTTGGTGTGAGTCCAATTTTTCGAAATATTGACGGTACATTTCTTCAAATTAAACTATGAGCGCAGTTGTGCTCCAAAAAGATATTTAAACTATAAACTAATGTTGAATAAAAGAACCACGTGTTAAAATATTTTTGTGGAGCACGACTGCGCTCATAGTTTAATTTGAAAAAATCGTCAATAAAATTGTCGACTGAAGTCGGGAAGTTATGGGGTAAGGTAAATTGTGTAGCACAATGTGGCTAATATATTTTCTTTCTGCTATGATTTTGATAAATAAGCAAAAAAAAATAATAAAATATATTTATGTTGTTTAATGATTACATATATTTTAACAAAACGGAGTCGATAAATTTAATGCATTTATAAATAATTGTTTAAAAACAACGACGGTAACCGTTCATGCTGTAAAGCGGGATGCTACACATTTTAGAAATCAATAACGTCGTCAAGAACAACACCAACTGGCCACACCGGCTACGTAGATCGTTCAACAACATTGATACACAATTTAAGCTACACATTCGCGATTTCAGTGATGTGCATATAATCATGTTACTTTTCTTTTTCATTTTATTTCACGGATAATGTAATTTTTTGTCTGATCATATGGTAATACGAAAATGGGCTTAAATATCCTGACTCCCGACAGTCGGGACAGAGTTCAGTGACACCGAGGTAATTGTCACTTGTACCGTTTCGTATGTATGGTTTACAATGTAGCGATCATAAATCCAATAATTTTAAGAAGCGGTTTTGAAAAATACGACAAATAAAGCAATGAAAAAATAAAATCCAGGAATATCAGTTGTAACTAAAGCGTAGATCGGATTGTACAGGTTAACTACGAAAACCGCTGTCAACAATCAATGTTGTGGTGGCGCAATAGGTAGCAGTATAGACTTAGAAACTGACGACCCGGGTTCCAATCCCATTGACGGTTTTTTTTATTATTATTATTATTTTAAAAGAATTATAAATTATATTTTCATAAATTATTAAGATTATACCCGATGAGGATAAATTTAAATCTCTCTCTCTCTCTCACCTCTACACACAATTTATTTTTTTTTAAATATTATACATGTATATTAGATCCAGGTGCTTTTATTATTTTCATTTGTGTCTTCTGCACCTCTTAAAAAACTTTTTCAATTTTTTTTATTATAAATCTAGTTTTTAATTATATATATATATATATATATATATATATATATATATATATATTAATTTTACTATTTCCCTTTTTCTGCAGCATTTAAAAAAAATTATCATAAATCAGGAGGTTTTATTTATTAATTTTAATCCTCGCTCTCTCTCTCTCTCTCTCTCTCTCTCTCTCTCTCTCTCTCATCTTTTCAGGGAATTTTGGAATTTTTGTAATACATGTAGTTTTTCTTAATAATTCACCCAGTTTATTTACGTACAGAAGTATTTATCATATGGTTTTCAAAATACAAATACATGTATACACACAAGTTATATATATTGCTGATAGTGGAATGGTGAACAGGGGAATCTCTTAATTTTCGGACTTCTAAGATAATTTGTCAGTCCAAAAACTGAACTTCGGCCCTGATTACTAGTATTAGTCCCCCTCTCAATGGAACTTATGCATGTCTGTCTTTTTGTTTGCCAAAAGTCTTATCCCCATCGCCTCCTTAGGCTCTTATGAACATTTATGTCTGTACATCTTTTCTCTTTGGTCCCAAAATGATGTTGTCTTATGAAAGAAGATCCATTCTACATAATTTACATTTGGTGGTTAAGTACAATGATCAAGGGACTAGCGCCACTAACATTTACACACATGATACTCTAACTTGGAGAAGGAGATCTTGATGGTGCTACTTTTCAGTTCAAGTGGAAGTGAGACCCACCTTTCCTAAACTAGTAAGACTACTCTATATACATAGCCATGTACATGTACATGCATATGAAATGTTTAACACTGACAAACAATTAAACTCATGTTGATTGGTTTGTGATAAAGACATCTGTTAAGATTTTTTCTGTTATACAGAGGCATCTGGCTTGCCTGGTTTTCTCTACCATAAGTAATTGGTCAGAGAAAAACAGTGAATTTCAGGAAGAAAGCCTATGAACATTCTTGAATTAAATACCGTCCCAAGTTCCATTTGCACAAGATGCAATGATCCGTATTCGGGTGATATTTAGGCAATTGCGACAGATACCTGACGGGACATTGCAGATGTGTCTTGGGGGTCACATATCATTGGTTGAAATAGAAAGGGAGATAATAACGACATCCCACTGTACTGATTTTGCTCTCTGGAAAAGAATTGACGGATTTTGATGAAAATTAGTTTCTAGGTACAATCTTATATGCTCTACATGTTGCGCTAAAAGTCGGTCATTGTGACCTTGTTTTTATGGTACAGTGATTTCCTCTGATATTTGAAGAGTAATTGAATGAACTTTCGGAAACAGGATTTCTCAAAAACCATTTTATAGAATGTGATGAGATTACTGATTTTGATCAAACTTGGTTCATATCTACGACTGTATATACTCTACATGTTGCAACAGAGAAAAGATCATTGTGACCTAGTTTAAGTCTAGTGATTTTCTTTGATAATATAAAGTTTAATATGACAATTTTGATGAAACATGGTTGTAAGTACAACTTCAGATGCTTTATGTGTTTCAACACAAAAAAAGTCATTGTGACATACTTTTTCATGGCCTAGTGAAATTTTCCTGAAAGTTGCAGTACCTTAGATAGTAAAACAACATGTCCTGTTATGAATGTGCATACGGAAACATCATAAATATATATAAAAAATAACAATTTCCAGAAGTTATTACACCTATCATTGTTACTACTAACAAAATCAGTTCTTTTCTAATGTACAATGTTGCCACCATTGGGGTGATTTACCCCGCGATTGACCCCTGCTCAAACGCAATTTCTTTTTTCAGTCATCCATTCCTATGGGAACAATTACATCCACTCCATATGTACATGCGTATATTTAGCAATCCGTTGCTATGGACAATTAGTTGCCATGGTAACAAATAATGTTTTATTTCATGACTTTATACATTATGTAAACCATTAATTGCTAAGGTCACAAATGCACCCGTTTTTATACCTATATAAGTATATTTAACCATCCGTTGCTATGGACATTTTGTTGCCACGGTGACAAATAATGTTATATTTTATGTTCTGGAACTTAATAATTACTTTTATTGATAAATGTAGTAATGTAGAAAGAATATTTACACAAAAAATTAGAATGGGATGAAATCTGCCACAATATGCTAAAACCATAATGCCAAATATCCATATTTAAGATATACTAAGGGTCAGTTGCCATGCACCGTTGCTAAGCAACCGTACATCGGAACACTTAAATTTTTATGTTTTTACAAAGGCTAAATCTTGGACTAAATTCTACAGAAAAATCATTATATTTTGGTATGGGGCCAAAAATGGCCTATAGTGCACAACCTCCTTTAAGCTAACATGGCGAATCAAAAGTTCTCATTTAATTCAGATGATGAACAAGTAAGGATCCTGAGAAAGATTCCCCATACGTGATTATTTCAATATGAAAAATGATTTCACTTTTTGTGAAATTTGGACAGAAGTCTTGCAACTAGGGTACATGATCAGTTGGCACATGCAATGTAAGGCACCTATAAACTTTCTCGTATTCAGTAACACCTTATTTCACTTCTGGTATGTGATGTTATTCCTTGCTGATTTTGTTTTAATCCATGGATTTAACAGGTTTTCACTGATAACTCATGATTTGTGCATTTTTCCATCTATAATTATGATAAAAACCATTTTAGACTGATAAAATAAATATTAAAATAAAAACTTTATAAAATTAACTAAATTAATGTGGAAATGTAATAAGTTTTTGATGTAACTCTTATTTACACTTTAATTTGTGTAACATTCAACCACAAATTAACCCTTAAAAAGTTGAAAATGATAAGGAAAGAATATGATCATGATATAAACACTGAAACTACACATTAAACAACTAAAATGCCTGTATATATATGAAATTTGGTCTAAAGATGTTAACTAACAGCTAAACTAAAACAAAATTAAACAAAGCCATGTCAATGATAAATTTTGTTTTCACAAGCACTGCCTTAACATAATCTAGTTTATGCTTTTTCCCTCATTGAAATGTTAAGTTCTTGACTACTTAACATGTACAATTAATTTTAAAATTTATAAAAAAGAGATTTATTTTTGGTAAGATTTTATGCAGCATTCTAATTATTTAGTGTATGCATTTTATTTTTAATTTGAAAATACTTTGTTACACCTGCATATTCTGATGTTGGTTTGATATAAGTAAAATATTGTGGTAGCCTACTCATGTACATGTATATGGATTGTAATAAATAAATATATTGTATAACCATGCATTTTCTAAATTCCTCAAATCCTACCTTCCCATCATCCACGTGCTCCCTCTCTCTCTCTATATATATATATATATTTTTCTACACAGTTAAACCTGTCTAGAAACGCCACCCAAAGGAACTAGTACAAGTTACCTTAATGGACAAGTGACCTGTATATACAGGTTCGAGTAATATGAACAAAACAATTAGGATATAATTATACTGGGCTTTATAGGCAGGTGACCATTATATAGATGTGATGTGGCCTTCAAGGTAGATTGGACATTACTTCCTATATTTTTTAACCTTTTTTGTTACTGATAGCTTCAGGAATTCAGAAAGGGGACACTTTTTTCATCTAGTACATATATAATACAGCATTTTTAAACCAGTAAGCGTATATTGCAGTTGCCAATATTTTATGTTAGTTAGAAACAGAAATGGTTGTAAAAAGGTCATAGATGTATATTTTTGTGTAAATTAGTCAACAATATTCCTTTAATTTTAGTCGAAACTCCTATAATTTTCTATAAAACTCCGATAACTTTGATGTCACATTCGTAAAAACCCTGCAACATGTAATGATTGGAAGTCAGTGCAATGTAAACATGCTGGGCAGTTGCTAGTGCATGTAGGTAGAAAAATCGATAATCATGCAACAGTCATGACTGTGTGATGAAGCGAAACACGGTATTGACGTCACTACGTCAGATGTATGTACAATGAATGTGTACCAGTAGCCAGTACATTGAAGGTCACGGCCATATTTGCTTTCATTGACTACAAATGAAGGCTTTTGGTTTTTTGCTTTTTCAGATATTGACACCGCATGCACCAGGTATAATACTTTGTTAAAATAAATTACGATAATATTGTAATATTATGTCAAAATTTCAAAAAGAAAACCCCATGGTACAAAAAGTACAAGTTTTAAAAATCGAGTTTCATGCTAATTAGGTTACAGTGATTTTTAGAGCAATCAGGTGCCGTCAGAAAATTGAGTTTTTTGTAAGTATGCGTGTCATCCAGGATTTTTTCATACATGCGAAATTTAAAGAGCATGAAAAATCTGTTTAAAATGCGTTTACACCCATAAATGCGAATTTGACCGTTAAAATACTACACTGAACTGAGTGTACACTGAAGCTCGCGACCATATTTGTTTTCATTGACGATAAATAAGGATCTTGGTTTTTTACTCTTTTCAGACATTGCCACCGCATGCACCAGGTATAGTACTTTGTTAAAATAAATAAATTACAATAAAATTGTAATATCTTGTCAAACTTTAAAAGAGAAAAAAAGACCATGGAACAAAAAACGTACAAATTTTAAAAATCGAGTTGAGTTTCATGCTGATTAGACTAACAGTGATTTTTAAGTGCAATCAAATTCCATTAGAAAATGGAGTTTTTTTTGTAAGTATGCATGTCATCCAGGATTTTGTCATACATGCGAAATTTAAATACATGACAAACTCGCTTTTGATGCGTTTACACCCATAAATGCGAATTTGACTGTTAAAGTACTACCCTGAATTTAGTGTACATTGCTGCCATGTTTTTTCATTGACGACAAATGAAGGATCTTGGTTTTTTGCCTTTTTCAAGATATCCACACAGTATGCACCTGGTATATTATTTTGCGAAAAAAATTATAACAATATTATTATATTATATCAAAATTTCAAAGAGAAATAGTCATGGTACAAAAACGTACAAGTTTAAAAATCAAGTTGAATTTCAAGCTGATTTTCAAGAGAAAACGTTAGAAGTCTTTTGTTTTGAAATAACATCAGATCCATGCTTGAAAATAATTTTTCATGTGAACTTTTATAGCTATAAAACACCGCATAGTAAACTTGGCCGTCTCCATAATTAAAAGAAAGACTTCCGTGTTTTCGCCGCGAAATAGGCAAAACTAATTATTTAATTGTGACGTAAAAAAGATAGGGACCCTTTTCTCATGACGACAGTCAAATATGTTATAATAAGTGTAAAATAAGTGTAAATTACATGTTCTCCTAAAATGGACTCAACCACTGAACTATTTCACTAACAATTATTATTATTTGATGTTATTCCTAAGATCAGCGTTCTTTAGTCAGTTTACAGAAGGTCGAGAAAAGCAAAGTACTTGTAATAAAATTCTAACTTGTATTGTAAGCAAAGTAATAAGTTTGAATCTAAGAATTGTCAAAGGCATCGATAGAAATTTTAAATTATCATTAAAGTAAAAGAAATCTTATAAAGCCATAATTATAGAATTTAAATTTCCATCTCGAATCGAACGCCAAATTTAAATTTGATATATGAAATATTGTAGTACATATATGGGTATAAAATAAGCCGATTCATGCGATAAAAATTATGAACGGATCAACATGTATTCTGTGAAATTTATGTAGCACGAAAATAAACGATGTTTAGACTCAATTGTCGAAGTATTGCTTTATAAATCAAACCTTCAATTTGAGGTCGCATATTTCCACTTTTTTATCAAATACATCAAATGAGGCTGTAATATATATGTTAAAGTTTTAAAGTCATTGAGGTTTTAATTGTAACTATGAACCACAATTGACCTATTCTTTAAGAAACATAATGTGACTGAAATTGTGAAAGCTTCTTTAAAGGTTTCTCTGAAATCGCCTCAGCGTTAGAAATTTGTCTTGTTCGCATAAACAAAACATAAAAATATTTGTTAATAGTTTCTAATTAACACTTTCCAATTAATAAGACGCTAAAATGACGTGTTTAATTGAAATAATATAGGTACTTACTTAACCGTTGAACTGTCTAAAAAAACGTTTACAGTGCTATAAATTCCATTGCCGTTCAGACCAAACTGAATAACGGTCTGAAAAAGGTCAAGAAAACCCAGAGTGGTTGTTGTGATTATGTTGACTACTTACATCTTCCTGTGATTGACTGTTTCCACTGTATCCACCAAACTGCAAAATCAAAGCATTAAGTCATTTAATTCATGGATAAACAAATTCTCGTATATATATATATATATATATATATAGTTTAAATAATAAAAATGTCTTGCATAAGTAGTATATAATCCTAAAAATGATAATAAGACTTCTCTAGAATTTAAACAAGTATGTATCACTTCATTTTACTCAAATAGTTTTATTGACATTCATCAGGAGTATAAAGTTAATTGTTGTTGTCATGACGTCATAATAGAAAAGAGATGTAATTGTTCTACTGCCTAATTTGCATTTATTTTGGCTCTCAATTAAATTTTTTAAAATGACTCTTTCACTCTCTTTGACTCTCTGTGGTTTCTTCTATGAATTTGTAGATGGGAAAAATGGTAAATAAATTTGGGTGTTTTTCCCAAGCACATTGTTTGATATGTATACTAAGAGGTTTTTCTTCAAATTGTGGTTCATTTATTTGATGTCTGTGGACTGTGATTCTCAATGGCAAGTTTGTTTCTGTCCACGTAATGTTCTGCACAACCCTGACAAGTGATAATATCAATCCAGTTATCACTTGTGCAGTTTTTGTTTGCTTTGACGTTGAAAACAAAGCCATTAATGAGGCGATTTGATTGGCCTTCTTGTAAGTGAATACATGTTCCACAATTTGATCTGCGACATCTTTTGCTTCATAGATTTTTTCATTAATATGGGAAGACTGTTGCAGATGTGTTTAAATATTTCAGGTTTTTTTGGATTGAATGTAGATATAAATGGGATGACGTTTTCATTATTTCTTATTTGAATCCTTCGTAGTTCTGTTTTTCTATAGATCTAGCTTTTGAAATACCATGATTGATTAATAGTTTCTTTCTGATGAGAATTCCTTTAATTCATGTAATGTAGAACATCTAAGAACTAAATTCGTGTCGTTCTTTCTTAAATAAACTTTATGCTGCAATTACGTTCACAATGGAATCTGATTCCATTCAATTACCATTCTTAGATGTTCTAGTAAAAATATATTGTGAACACAAAATCCAAACAGATATCTTCTACAAAACTACGGACATAAAACAATATCTCACATCTGAATCATGTCACCCGCGACATATTAAAAATAGTATACCTTACAATCTAGCTAGGAGACTCTGCACAATAATATCAGAAAACCATATACTCAACATTAGATTACAGGAATTAAAGGGATTCTTATTAGAAAGAAACTATCCTGAACAATTAAACAATCATGGTATTTCAAAAGCTACATCGATAGAAAAACAGAACTACGAAGGATCTACGAAGGATTTAAATCAGAAATAATGAAACGTCATCCCATTTATATCTACATTGACTGAATTATTTAAACACATCTACAACAGTCTTCCCATATTACGCAACAATGACAGGATGAAGCGTGTCTTGGAAACAAACAAAATTATTAAAAGTAAAAGACAATCGCCATCATTGAAAAAATACTAACGGAAGCGAGATTCTGTTATAATGAAGAAATCTACAAAGTCAAAAGATGTGGCATACTAAATTGTGGAACATGTATTCACTTAGAAGAAGGCCAATCAAAACGCCTTATTAATGGCTTTGTTTTTAACGTCAAAGCCAAAATGAACTGTGCAAGTGATAACTTGATTTGTCACATGTCACGGTTGTGGAGAACATTACGTTGGTCAAACAGGAACAAACTTGCGACTTAGAGTCACAGTATACGGACAACAAATAAATCATCCACAATATAAACAAATACCTCTTAGTGGACATATAGGCAATGTGCTCGGGAAAAAACACCAAAATTAACCATTTTTCACACCTACAAATTCATGAAAGAAACCACAGAGAGGCAAAGAGATCTCAAAGAGTCTTTTTTCAAAACTAAATTGAGAGCCAAATTAAATGCAAATTAAGCAGTAGAACAATTACATAGTACATCTCTTTACTATTATTACGTCAATATTACGTCATGTGACTTTACCATAGCAAGAACAATTAACTACTTACTCCTAATGAATATCAATTAAACTATTTGAGTAAAATGAAGTGATACAAGTCTTTTTAAATTTATATATATATATATATATATATATATATATATATATATATATATATGTTTTTCTAATCATTAATGAAAATGTTATATACATTTGATTTTTCTACACTATACACCACTCTCCCTCATTCTAAATTAAAAGAACGTCTTAAGGAAATTATTCACTTGTCTTTCTTTTATAAAAACGGTAAGCCAAGATACAAATATCTGGTGCTGAACAGGGATTCTGGCTATTTTGTCAAGCACAATACGGATTCCAAACAAAAATATACCGAAGATACCATCAACAAATGCAAATGTCATCTATCCTAGTGATTTTAAAATATAAGACACGACTGATTCCTTAAGTTCTGCTTCATATTTAGACTTATACCTGAATTATGAAAGGCTACACTTCAAACTTTATGACAAACGTGATGACTTTAATTTTTCTATTGTCAACTTTCTTTTTTTATTCAGCAATATACCTGCTTTTCCTGCTTATGTCGTATCTGTTTCTCAATCAATACGCTATGGTAGAGCTTCTTCCCACTACGGGGACTTTGTACAACGAAATTGGCTGCTTGCAAATAAATTGTTGACTCAGGGATATTGTAAGCCTACGCTTTTCAAGGCTCTAAAAAGTTTTATGGCCGTCATCACAGTATTGTTGATAAGTTTGATGTCTCTGTGTCCAGGATGGCTTTGAATTTATTTGACGTATCATAGTTCCATATTCCTTTTACCCCATTTTGTTTACACATGTGGCGGGTGCAGCTAGCTAAACAGGAGGTACTTACCCTTGCGAAGCACCAGGCCGCACTTCCCTGGTGGAAGTTCACCTGTCTAACCTAACTTGTCAGTCCTAAAGTTTTTACTTTGCTTCTGGATTGTGATTCGGACATGGATTAGTATGTTTTTTTAATTATTATAATAAGTGTATAATAAGTGTTAAGTACATTTTCTCCTAAATGGTCTCAACCAGTGCACTTTTTACTAAGAATTATTATTATTTGATGTTATTTCTAATATCAGCCTTTTTTAGTCAGTTTGCAGAAGATCGAGAAAAGCAAAATATATGTAATAAATTTCTAACTTTTATTGTATGCAAGGTCACAAGTTTGAAACTTTGAATTGTCATAGGCAGCCTTAGAAAATTGAAACTTCAAGTAAAACAGATCTTTTAAAGCCACAAACATGGAATTTAAATTTTCAAAGGAAACAAAAAATATTGTAGTACATTTTTGTATAAAATATGCCGATTTATGCGATGAACATTATGAACGGATTAACATGAAGGCTGTCAAATTTCTTTATAATGAAAATAAACGATGTTTAGTTTCAACTGTCGAAGTATTGGTTTATAAATCAAATTTTCATTTGAAGTCGAATATTTCCATTATTTATCAATGCATCAATCGAGGCCTAAAGAGAGTCTTATTAATTTTACTATATAAAGTAGGTAAAAAAACTCTTTTAAATTCTGATAAATCATTCTAGTAATCTTAAAATATAAAGAATTTAGATTATTTATTATGATATAAAAATACCAATAGCTGTACATTTACAAATTTGTAGTTACGGAATTTCCTTTCTTGTTTTCTGTTTAATTCTCAACATTTTTGCATAAAAAGTAACTACACAGATGATCTGATATATTCCAAAAATAACCATCTAAAACGGAAATTTAATATTTGAAAATATGCACGAAACAGATGTTAAAAGATTTTTAACCTACCTATTAGTAGCGAATGTTTTTTCCTGAAGATCAGCATTCTTTAGTTTTTTTTTGTATTTTTTTGAAAGTCAAGAAAACCCAGAGTGGTTGTTGTTTTTATTTTGATTATTTATACCTACCAGTGAAGGAATGTTTCCACCGTATCCACCAAACTGCAATTTAAAAGCATTAAGTTAATTAATTCATGGATAAGAAACAAATCATCGTTTCAGTATGTAATACACACACACATACACTCACACAAACACACATTTATATATATATATATATCACATAACCCTCCTGTTTATTTTGCGACTCGCCAAGGCTCGTGTTACATTTAATTATTAAACTCGTTTAATAAATTTCATATTAAACCACCACTCGTCTAAGATCATATATATTTATATATATATACATATAAGTTTTTTAATTAAGGATTGAATTTCACTTTGAATGCTGTCATCGAGCTAATGCAGTCATACCTCGATGACAGCATTCAAAGTGGCATTCAATCCTTATGTTTACATTATTTTTACCCACAAAAAAGTATTATTAATTTTCCGAAAGTCGGTGTATTAATGTGGTTGGAACACTTAAAGCGAGATAACTCTTATTGTAGAACCATATAAAGAGAACAGCCATGTTGATTTGTCTCGTTGCTTGGCGATCGTAAAATATAGTTCCGTAAAATACTTTTGAAAATTGAATTCTATTTCTCTTTTTTTCACTAAACAATAATCTGTTTGATAAGATATTACTATGACTATAATTATTTTGTCGAATAACAAACAGTTGTTCATAATTTTATTGTGTTGTCCTCGGACTCACTCATTTTTTCACTCCGTAGGAAATGGTCATAAATCATTAAAAATTATTTTGATATAAAAAGGCAACAAATATAAGTTTTTTATTATTTTTTTTTATTTTCAAATCATTTTTAAAATTGGTGCAGTATGACAAATTTCTACGTTTGTTACCGCTCGTAAAGAGCGTCCCGGCAGTCGCCGTATAGATTTATGAATGAACCCGCAGAAAATTATGAATGAATAAGTAGTTCCTTGGTGGTATGTATTCCTCTGCTGTACATCGAAAGCGGATTGGCTGAAGATATTAACTGACGCATCGCTCTACACAGAGCGCGTGACACACTGCTGTCGAAAAATTAACGCAATGGTTCCAAAGAGATTCAAATAAGGCAATACATTTGTAATGTAAACATTCATTAATAAATGACTGCCATCATGATATAAGGGCCCTTAACTTGAAATTTTGACATTTTGAGATTTTTGCATAACTGCAAAAATGAAGTAAGTACTATTTTTATGCGTGTTTGACACTTTTTTGGTATTTAAATATAAATTTCATTACAAGGGTACATTGCATGGGACATCAGTAAAATATAACGTCATAACTTTATAATGTTACGAGTCTAACTTTAAAATCATGCTGATGTATTACATGATGTACACCATTTAATGCTTTCCCAATCCCGCTTATGTAGCAGGATGTGTATTACTATTAATGCTATCTAAATCCTGCTAATGGATCATGATATACAATACTTATACTATCCATGCCCACAGTAGGGCAGGTGGCATCCTGATAGGGGTCTTTTAGAAAATTTTATACAAATACTACTGATTTCTTGAAATCGATCATTATGTTCAATTGATCTTCTTTTTACCAAATTGTAACAGATTGATTGAAAGATTAATTTTAATTTTACGTCCCAATCAAGAATGTTTCACTTTTATCGAGACGCCACAAGTTTTAAGTTAAGTGGCAGAAATGTTTACCTTTGCAGTGGACTCAAGACAATGTACAGGGAAGGTGTAAAACGTAACACACCTGCCATGACACGGGACATCGGTTATTAAGGTCTCTTCCGAATGATCCCGTGACGTTCATTTCTAAATTTCAGGTGCTAGGTAAAAGAACATTCACTATCTTTTTTTAAGTCTTTGTCAAATTGTCCTGGATTCGAACCCATGATTTCCCACATACGAATTGAGCACTCTACCCTTTGAGCTACCGTAGTAGCAAATTGTAAATGACATTAACTGTTGTGTCACAATGTGCGCGGGTGGGACGTTTGTGCGTTTAGTCATAGAAATATGCATGTAACTATATCGTTAAAAATTCACTTGCAAGTAAGTAATTTATGTGTCTATTTTTTTTGATCTAGAAGAATGAGGGGGTATTAAATTATAGAGGTTCCATAAGTCCTTCCATCCGAAATTCTTTCTCTGCTATTTCTTCAAAACTATGAAACTTGGTGAAAAGCATCAACATAGATAGGAGAGGAACATATCGTTAAACTCGAGTTGCTTTGCTCATTTTCCCTGCAATTTAGGGCCTTTTGGCTTGGTATTTATAGCTACTCTTTAGCTTGTCTTAATATAATATTTCATTTATTTTGTGAAATTTGCTCGAAAAATGGTAACGCGTTTATGCTTTCCATTTTGACAAAATTGAAAAAATGCCTTTATAATGTAATGCCCATACAAAATTCTTGTCTGAAGTAATTCTCCAAACTATGAAGCATTATGTATTGAAACTTGTTGCAAAGCAATATCATTGATAGAAGATGCACATATCATTAACGAAAGATGGTTTTGCTGGGAGTAATGGGCCTTTTATTGAAAAAATGGTTTAATATCTGAAACACATAACTGGGGCAAATATCTGATGTGTAATTTGTCGTTTTTAATCTTAAAGTAAAAATTCATTCATTCGTGAAATTTAGTTGCAAAATGGGCAATGCTGACAGTAGATGTGCATATAACATAAAATTAACCTAAGTTTGGTTTGGTTATTTTCCTGGGAGTTATTGCCGCTTGATCCTTATTCACTGCAAATACACGAGAGAGAGAGAGAGAGAGAGAGAGAGAGAGAGAGAGAGAGAGAGAGAGAGAGAGAGAGAGATATCTACAATTATAATGTTGAATGCTTGAGTGTGTGTGTGAGAGAAAGAGAGAGAGAGATAAATTATTTAAATAAGAGACTCTTCACTTCCAAATCACAATATGGGATACTGTCAATTTTAAGATGTCTGCAGGAATTTTTTCTCAAAAACGAACGAATAACCCCATCTGGACTGGTACTAAATTTCAAAATTTTAACCGTTGCTTTCTCGTTTGGTGTTCTCGCTCACCGTCATCTATGTGCTTACGGATCCCGTCCAAAATCTGTCTTTACCTGCCCTTGTCGTTTTAATTGGTCCGTTAACCACTTCAAAAGCTCATTTGGTAGAGTGCTTGTTTCGTTTCTGGGAGGTCGGTGGTTCGAACCCCGGCCCGGTTCTCAACAAAACTTAAAAATAGGAAGCGATTGTTCTTTCGTAAAGCGGTCGGCATTTAGAAATGAAAATCACGATGCCTTCCAGAATTTGGAAGAGACCTTAAAACTGATCGCCCGTGTAACTACAGGCGTGAAATTAATGACATCGTCTTGAGACCAAAGCCAAGGTCTAAAGTTATGCCAAACTACAATAGCTGGTCACGTCTCGATATAAGTGAGATACACTGGACAAGGACGTTATTTTCAACCTCAATTAATCCATTAATTTTGTCTAGTTACTTTCACATTAAGCACAGGCATCACCTCTTGGTGACAAACTTGATGTTTGGTATACAGCTAGATAGTTTTGAATCTCATCAATTTCGATTTTTTCGCAACTTTTTAATTGATCGCAGATGCATATAAAATTGAGACCTTTTTAGCCACGACAGTCCAGTGATAAAGAGTACTTAAGAAAACATGTGAAAATCGTTAATTCTTATTTTGGAAATAATATTTCGTATTTATGAAATAATATTTAGATTTTTTTGGAAAATTATATTCCCAATTTTCGAAATAGTACTTCGAGTTTTCAAATTAGTACCGAGAACATAAAAATAATTCTAATTTGAATATTCGTATTGCTAAATCGTCCATTAGGATTTAGTATGTTTTGATTCATAAATACAGAATAATTAAATATACAAACGTATATTCGCAAAAGTTATTTCTGAATTCGCAATACGTTATCGAATTTGTATTTTTAAAATAGTATATCCCAAAAGTTTATTTCGAATTTTTAAACATCTGCAGTTATTCCGTACTTCAAATATTTTTATAATCAAGGTGTGTGTGTGTGTGTGTGTGTGTGTGTGTGTGTGTGTGTGTGAAATAATATTTCGATTAAAACATTTAATAGAATATCAGGGGAAACGCCAACCCGGCCTACGCATTAATTCATTAAACATGTTTGCAAGCGCAGAAAAATAGCCAAAAAACGGCATACATTTGAAACGTGGAAATAATGAAATATTTGCCTTGCCGATTGTTTTTACTGGAACACGTTGTATTATAATAAAAATTTCTGGATAATTGTAATTGATTAAAGGGAGATTTGCTTACATTTCGTAGAAATTTAACCATTTAAATCCCGATTAGTTGCGGGACACTTGTCTAAAATCGAAAATCTCTTTCAATCATATGCTCATGCACTAGAGATGTTTTAATAGGAATGGGTAAAACTTTTTCCTGTGTAAATATGATAATCCAGGGACGCAGTTTGGATTTATTTACTTAAATAAAGTAAGTTTTACCATTTAAATTACCGGAAATTTGGATATACTTTAAAGCAGCCATCTTAGAAAAAGAGCCGTCATCGCCTTAAAATTGTTTTTTGCATTCCCGAATGATCATTTTGTATTTTGTACATGGCAGTCATGGTGTTTACACCATATAACATGCAGCTTTGATTTGTGGTACCACTGAATATATGAAGTTTGCATGAATACCAATACACTAACCTGTATGTACTCAGGACACATTGGCCTGTGGGTTTTGTAGGCCTTCAATTTATTTGGCTTCTAAATAACATTCAACTGTGTTAATTTTTTTATTTGATTTTAAATACATGAGGGATGGGTTTACTCAAAATATTTACCTTGTTATTGGACAGGAAATGTTGATTTCTACATAAAATATTTCTTATATGAGGGACATCGTTCAACTTGGATTTAGCTCAATTCATTAATATGTATATTTTGAATTTCATCAGAAATTTAGCACTGGTCTTAATTATATTTTTTTCAAATTCTCTTGTAATAAAAATAGCGGTTTCCTTACTTTAATACAAAGCATGAATTAATGGTTTATTATACAGTCCCATTTATTTGTTTAATCAAATTTTAACAGAAAAAAATCATTTGAAATACTGTAAACACAAAATGACACACGTGGTTCCATTATTGTTTTTTTATTGTTATTAGCTCTAACACTCTCCTACTATTGGATCTCAATATGAAATTGTCATGTGCTGATTTTATATTTTTATTATTATAATGCATTCAAAGTCAGTACATTTGAATTATATTATTTTAGTAGCACATGACAGCTCTACTTTTTTGCTCTATTTATTTAAACTTTAGAGGAGACAGCATATTTTTTCTAATGTCATAATTGAAATAACTTTAACCATAAACAGATAGGACTGCAAATTTTGCAATTTGTCCTTTATAATCTTGATTCAACAAGTCATTTAAATCACTTTGCTTAATTTAGTTTGACAGATGTGTTTATCTGTGAGTTACCTACACCAATACATGTGTCCATCATCTGATGTTGACTTAAAAGCCAGAGTATCCCAAATTTAAGCTAACATGGCGAATCAAAAGTTGTCATTTAATTCAGATGATGAACAAGTAAGGAACCTGAGAAAGATTCCCCATACTGATTATTTCAACATGAAAAATGATTTCACTTTTTGTGAAATTTGGACAGAAGTCTTGCAACTAGGGTACGTGATCAGTTGGCATATGCAATGTAAGGCACCTATAAACTTTCTCGTATTCAGTAACAAACACTTTATTTCACTTATGGTATGTGATGCTATTCCTTGCTGATTTTGTTTTAATCCATGGATTTAACCGTTTCCACTGATAACGCATGATTTGTGCATTTTTTCATCTATATTTATGATAAAAACCATTCTAGACTGATAAAATAAATATTAAAATAAAAACTATGTAAAATAAACTAAATTGATGTGGAAACAAAATAAGTTTTTGATGTTACTCTTATTTACACTTTAAAGTGACCTGTATATACAGGTTCGAATAATATAAAAAAACAATTAGGATATAATTATACTGGGTTTGTAGGCAGGTGACCATTATATAGATGTGATGTGGCCTTCAAGGTAGATTGGACAGTACTTCCTATATTTTTTACCCTTTTTTGTTACTGATAGCTTCAGGAATTCAGAAAGGTGACACTTTTCCATCTAGTACATATATAATACAGCATTTTTAAACCAGTAAGCGTATATTGCAGTTGCCAATATTTTATGTTAGTTAGAAACAGAAATGGCTGTAAAAAAGGTCATAGATGTATATTTTTGTGTAAATTATTTAACAATATTTCTTTAATTTTAGTCGAAACTCCTATAATTTTCTATAAAACTCCGATAACTTTGATGTCACATTCGTAAAAACCCTGCAACATGTAATGATTGGAAGTCAGTGCAATGTTAACATGCTGGGCAGTTGCTAGTGCATGTAGGTAGAAAAATCGATAATCATGCAACAGTCATGACTGTGTGATGAAGCGAAACACGATATTGACGTCACTACGTCAGATGTATGTACAATGAATGTGTACCAGTAGCCAGTACATTGAAGGTCACGGCCATATTTGTTTTCATTGACTACAAATGAAGGCTTTTGGTTTTTTGCTTTTTCAGATATTGACACCGCATGCACCAGGTATAATACTTTGTTAAAATAAATTACGATAATATTGTAATATTATGTCTAAATTTCAAAAAGAAAACCCCATGGTACAAAAAGTACAAGTTTTAAAAATCGAGTCGTTTCATGCTAATTAGGTTACAGTGATTTTTAGAGCAATCAGGTGCCGTCAGAAAATTGAGTTTTTTTGTAAGTATCCGTGTCATCCAGGATTTTTCATACATGCGAAATTTAAAGAGCATGAAAAATCTGTTTAAAATGCGTTTACACCCATAAATGCGAATTTGACCGTTAAAATACTACACTGAACTGATTGTACACTGAAGCTCGCGACCATATTTGTTTTCATTGACGATAAATGAAGGATCTTGGTTTTTTACTCTTTTCAGACATTGCCACCGCATGCACCAGGTATAGTACTTTGTTAAAATAAATAAATTACAATAAAATTGTAATATCTTGTCAAACTTTAAAAGAGAAAAAAAGACTATGGTACAAAAAACGTACAAGTTTTAAAAATCGATTCGAGTTTCATGCTCATTAGACTTACAGTGATTTTTAAGTGCAATCAGGTGCCATTAGAAAATGGAGTTTTTTTGTAAGTATGCATGTCATCCAGGATTTTGTCATACATGCGAAATTTAAATACATGACAAACTCGCTTTTGATGCGTTTACACCCATAAATGCGAATTTGACTGTTAAAGTACTACCCTGAATTTAGTGTACATTGCTGCCATGTTTTTTCATTGACGACAAATGAAGGATCTTGGTTTTTTGCTTTTTTCAAGATATCCACACAGTATGCACCTGGTATATTATTTTGCGAAAAAAAATATAACAATATTATTATATTATATCAAAATTTCAAAGAGAAATAATCATGGTACAAAAACGTACAAGTTTAAAAATCAAGTTGAATTTCAAGCTGATTTTCAAGAGAAAACGTTAGAAGTCTTTTGTTTTGAAATAACATCAGATCCATGCTTGAAAATAATTTTTCATGTGAACTTTTATAGCTATAAAACACCGCATAGTAAACCTGGCCGTTTCCATAATTAAAAGAAAGACTTCCGTGTTTTCGCCGCGAAATAGGCAAAACTAATTATTTAATTGTGACGTAAAAAAGATAGGGACCCTTTTTTCATGACGACAGTCAAATATGTTATAATAAGTGTAAAATAAGTGTTAAGTACATGTTAACCTAAAATGGACTCAACCACTGAACTATGTCACTAACAATTATTATTTTTTGATGTTATTCCTAAGATCAGCGTTTTTTAGTCAGTTTACAGAAGGTCGAGAAAAGCAAAAAACTTGTAATAAAATTCTAACTTGTATTGTAAGCAAATTAATAAGTTTGAATCTAAGAATTGTCATAGGCATCGATAGGAATTTTAAATTATCATTAAAGTAAAAGAAATCTTATAAAGCCATAATTATAGAATTTAAATTTCCATCTCGAATCGAACGCCAAATTTAAATTTGATATATGAAATATTGTAGTACATATATGGGTATAAAATAAGCCGATTCATGCGATAAAAATTATGAACGAATCAACATGTATTCTGTAGAATTTATGTTGCACGAAAATAAACGATGTTTAGACTCAATTGTCGAAGTATTGCTTTATAAATCAAACCTTTAATTTGAAGTCGCACATTTTCAATTTTTTATCAAATATGTCAAATGAGGCTGTAATATATATGTTAAAGTTTTAAAGTCATTGAGGTTTTAATTGTAACTATGAACCACAATTGACCTATTCTTAAAGAAACATAATGTGACCGAAATTGTGAAAGCTTCTTTAAAGCTTTCTCTGAAGTCGCCTCAGCGTTAGAAATTTGTCTTGTTCGCATAAACAAAACATAAAATATTTGTTAATAGATTCTAATTAACACTTTTTAATTAATAAGACGCTAAAATGACGTGTTTAATTGAAAGAATGTAGGTACTTACTTAACCGTTGAACTGTCTAAAAAAAACGTTTACAGTGCTATAAATTCCATTGTTGTTCCGACCAAACTGAATAACGGTCTGAAAAAGGTCAAGAAAACCCAGAGTGGTTGTTGTGATTATGTTGACTACTTACATCTTCCTGTGATTGACTGTTTCCACTGTATCCACCAAACTGCAAAAGTAAAGCATTAAGTCATTTAATACATGGATAAGAAACAAATTATTGTTTCAGTATGTTATATATATATAAGTAGTATATAATCCTAAAAATGATAATAAGACTTCTCTAGAATTTAAACAAGTATGTATCACTTCATTTTACTCAAATAGTTTCATTGACATTCATCAGGAGTATGAAGTTAATTGCTGTTGTCATGACGTCATAATAGAAAAGAGATATAATTGTTCTACTGCCTAATTTGCATTTATTTTGGCTCTCAATTAAATTTTTTAAAATGACTCTTTCACTCTCTTTGCCTCTCTGTGGTGTCTTTTATGAATTAATTTGTAGATTGGAAAAATGGTAAATAAATTTGGGTGTTTTTTTCCCAAGCACATTGTTTGATATGTATACTAAGATGTTTTTGTTAATATTGTGGTTGGTTTATTTTTTATCAGTGGACTGTGATTCTCAATCGCAAGTTTGTTTCTGTTTTACCCACGTAATGTTCTGCACAACCCTGACAAGTGATGATATCAATCCAGTTATCACTTGTTCAGTTTTTGTTTGCTTTGACGAAGCCATTAATGAGGCGATTTGATTGGCCCTCTGGTAAGTGAATACATGTTCCACAATTTGATCTGCGACATCTTTTGACTTCATAGATTTTTTCATTAATATGGGAAAACTGTTGTAGATGTGTTTAAATATTTCAGGTTTTTTGGATTGAATGTAGATATAAATGGGATAACGTTTTCATTATTTCTTATTTGAATCCTTCGTAGTTCTGTTTTTCTATAGATCTAGCTTTTGAAATACCATGATTGATTAATAGTTTCTTTCTGATGAGAATCCCTTTAATTCATGTAATGTAGAACATCTAAGAACTAAATTCGTGTCGTTCTTTCTTAAATGAACTTTATGCTGCAATTACTTTCACAATGGAATCTGATTCCATTCAATAACCATTCTTAGATGTTCTAGTAAAAATATATTGTGAACACAAAATCCAAACAGATATCTTCTACAAAACTAGGGACATAAAACAATATCTCACATCTGAATCATGTCACCCGCGACATATTAAAAATAGTATACCTTACAATCTAGCTAGGAGACTCTGCACAATAATATCAGAAAACCATATACTCAACATTAGATTACAGGAATTAAAGGGATTCTTATTAGAAAGAAACTATCCTGAACAAAAAAACAATTATGGTATTTCAAAAGCTACATCGATAGAAAAACAGAACTACAAAGGATCTACGAAGGATTTAAATCAGAAATAATGAAACGTCATCCCATTTATATCTACATTGATTGAATTATTTAAACACATCTACAACAGTCTTTCCATATTACGCAACAATGACAGGATGAAGCGTGTCTTGGAAATAAACAAAATTATTAAAAGTTAAAGACAATCGCCATCATTGAAAAAATACTAACGCAGCGAGATTCTGTTAAAATGAAGAAATCTATAAAGTCAAAAGATGTGGCATACTAAATTGTGGAACATGTATTCACTTAGAAGAAGGCCAATCAAAACGCCTTATTAATGGCTTTGTTTTTAACGTCAAAGCCAAAATGAACTGTGCAAGTGATAACTTGATTTGTCACATGTCACGGTTGTGGAGAACATTACGTGGGTCAAACAGGAACAAACTTGCGACTTAGAGTCACAGTCCACGGACAACAAATAAATCATCCACAATATGAACAAATACCTCTTAGTGGACATATAAGCAATGTGCTCGGGAAAAAACACAAAAATTAACCATTTTTCAGACCTACAAATTCATGAAAGAAACCACAGAGAGGCAAAGAGATCTCAAAGAGTCTTTTTTCAAAACTAAATTGAGAGCCAAATTAAATGCAAATTAAGCAGTAGAACAATTACATAGTACATCTCTTTACAATTATTACGTCAATATTACGTCATAAACTTTACCATAGCAACAACAATTAACTTCTTACGCTTAATGAATATCAATTAAACTATTTGAGTAAAATGAAGTGATACAAGTCTTTTAATTCTAGTTTAGTCTAATTATTTTAGAATATATATATATGTTTTTCTAATCATTAATGAATATGTTATATACATTTGATTTTTCTACACTATACACCACTATCCTTCATTCTAAATTAAAAGAACGTCTTAAAGAAATCATTCACTTGTCTTTCTGTTATAAAAACGGTAAGCCAAGATACAAATATCTGGTGCTGAACAGGGATTCTGGTTATTTTGTCAAGCACTATACGGATTCCAAACATAAATATACCGAAGATACCATCAACAAATGCAAATGTCATCTATCCTAGTGAACTTGAAATAAAAGACACGACTGATTCCTGAAGTTCTGCTTCATATTTAAACTTATACCTGAATTTTGACGCACATGAAAGGCTACACTTGAAACTTTATAACAAACGTGATGACTTCAATTTTTCTATTGTCAATTTTCTTATTTTTATTCAGCAATATACCTGCTTTTCCTGCTAATGGTGTATCTGTTTCTCAATTAATACGCTATGGTAGAGCTTGTTCCCACTACGGAGACTTTGTACAACGAAATTGGCTGCTTGCAAATAAATTGTTGACTCTGGGATATTAAAAGCATAGGCTTATCAAGGCTCTAAAAAGTTTTATGGCCGTCATCACAGTATTGTTGATAAGTTTGATGTCTCTGTGTCCAGGATGGCTTTGGATTTATTTGACGTATCAAAGTTCCATGTTCCTTTCATCCCATTTTGATTACACACGTGTTGGGTTTAGCTAGCTAAACAGGAGGTGCTTACCCTTGCGAAGCACCCGGCCGCACTTCCCTGGTGGAACTTCACCTGTCTGACCTTACTTGTCAGTCCTAAAGTTTTTACTTTGCTTCTGGATTATGATTCGGACATGAATTAGTGTGGTTTTTTTTAATTATTATAATAAATGTATAATAAGTGTTAAGTACATTTTCTCCTAAATGGTCTCAACCAGTGCACTATTTTACTAAGAATTATTTTTTTTGGTGTTATTTCTAATATCAGCCTTCTTTAGTCAGTTTGCAGAAGATCGAGAAAAGCAAAATAATTGTAATAAATTTCTAACTTTTATTGTAAACAAGGTCACAAGTTTAAATCTTTGAATTGTCATAGGCAGCCTTAGAAAGTTGAAACTATAATTCAAGTAAAACAGATCTTTTAAGGCCACAAACATGGAATTTGAATTTTCAAAGGAAACAAGAAATATTGCAGTACATTTTTGTATAAAATATGCCGATTTATGCGATGAACATTATGAACGGATTAACATGAAGTCTGTCAAATTTCTTTATAATGAAAATAAACGATGTTTAGTTTCAACTGTCGAAGTATTGGTTTATAAATCAAATCTTCATTTGAAGTCGAATATTTCCATTATTTATCAATGTATCAATCGAGGCCTAAAGAGAGTCTTATTAGTTTTACTATTTAACGTAGGTGAAACAACTATTTTATAGTCTGATGAATCATTCTAGTAATCTTAAAATATAAAGAATTAAGATTTATTATGATATAAAAATACCAATAGCTGTACATTTTACAAATTTGTAGTTAACGGAATTTCCATTCTTGTTTTCTGTTTAATTCTCAACAATTATGCATAAAAAGTAACTAAAAAGATGATCTAAAACAGAAATATTTGAAAATATGCACGAAACAGATTTAACCTACCTTTTAGTACCTTCCGAAGATCAGCATTCTTCAGTGTTTTTTTTTTTTGAAAGTCAAGAAAACTCAGAGTGGTTGTTGTGATTATTTTGACTATTATACCTACCTGCTGTGAATTGCTGTTTTCACCGTATCCTAAAAACTGCAATTTAAAAGCATTAAGTCATTTAATTCAAATTATCGTTGCAGTATGTAATACCCACACACACACACACACACATATATATATATATATTATATATTTGTTTTTCTAATCATTAATAAATGACTGCCATCATGAGATAAGGGCCCTTAACTTGATGTGTTGACATTTTGAGATTTTTCCATATCTGCAGAGATGAGGTAAATTTGAATATTTCTTTACTATTTTTATGCTTGTTTGACACCTTTTTGGTCTTAAAATATAAATTTCATTACAAGGGTACATTCCATGGGACATCAATAAAATATAACGTCATGTAACGTCATCACGTTAAAATGAGTCTAACTTTAAAACCACGCAGATTTATCACATAATGTACATGATTTAATGCTATCCCAATGCCGTAGAATGATGTGCATAACTTTTAATGCTATCTAAATCCTGTTAATGGAGCATGATGTACATTTCTTATACTATCCATGCCCGTTGTAGGGCAGGTGGCATCCTGATAGGGATCTTTTAGAAAATTTTATATAAATACTACTGATTTCTTTAAATCGATCATTATGTTCAATTAATCTTTTTTATCAAATTGTAACAGATTGATTGAAAGATTAATTTTGAGTTTACGTCCTAATCAAGAATATTTCATTTATATCGAGACATCACAAGTTTTAAGTTAAGTGGCAGAAATGTTTACCTTTGCATTGGACTCAAGACAATGTACAGGGAAGGTGTAAAACGTAACACGTCTGCCATGACACGGGACATCGGTTATTAAAGTCTCTTCGGAATGATCCCGTGACGTTCATTTCTAAATTACGAGTGCTAGGTAAAAGAACATTTACTATCTTTTTTTAAGTATTTGTCAAATTGTCCTGGATTCGAACCCATGATCTCCCACATACGAATCGAGCACCCAACCTTCTGAGCTGCCGTAGTAACAAATTGTAAATGACATTAACTGTTGTGTCACAATATGTGTGGATGGGGCGTGTGTGCGTTCTGCGTACAGAAATATGCATGTTAGTATATTGTTAAAAATTTACTTGCAAGTAAGTTATTTATGTGTCTAATTTTTATTGACCCCAGAAAAAAGAGGGGGTATTAAGTTTGAGTTTCCATAACTCTATTCATCCGACATTTTTTCTGCGCTAGTTCTCAAAAACTATGAAACTTGGTGAAAAGCATCAAGATAGATAGGAAATGCGTATATCGTTAAATCCGAGTTGCTTTGCTCATTTTCCCTGCAGTTACGGCCTTTTGGCTTGATATTTTTAGCTACTCGTAAGCTAGTCTAAAATTAATATTTAATTTATTTTGTGAAATTTGCTCGAAAAATGGTAACGCGTTTTTGCTTTCAATTTTGGCAAAATTGAAAAAATGCCCTCATAATGTAATGCCAAGACAAAATTCTTGTCTGAAGTAATTACCAATCTATGAAGCATTATTTCACGAAACTTTTTGCAAAGCATAATCATTGATAGAAGTATGCATATTATTAACGACAGATGGTTTTGCTTGGAGTAATGGACCTTTTATTGAAAAAATGGTTTAATTTTTTAAACACATGACTGGGGGCAATATCTGATGTGTTATTTGGCGTTTTTTTAAATCTGAAAGTAATAATTCATTCATACGTAAAATTTAGTTACAAAATGGGCCATGCTGATAGTAGATGTGCATATTATTAACCTGATTTCGGTTTGCTTATTTTCCTGGGAGTTGTTGCCACTTGATCCTTATTCACTGCAAATACGTGAGAGAGAGAGAGAGAGAGAGAGAGAGAGAGAGAGAGAGAGAGAGAGAGAGAGAGAGATTCTTCAAATATGCGACTCTTCGCTTCCAAATCACAATATGGGATACTGTAATTTTTAAGATGTCTTGCGATTTTCTTTCACAAATTGGTCCAGACATGGACTATACAAAACAAAAACGAAACAAATATTTGATAAATTAGATTAGCAGGAACGAATAACCCCATCTGGACTGGTACGAAATTTCAAAAATTTAACCGTTGCTTTCTCCTTTGGTTTTCTCGCTCACCGTCATCTATGTGCTTACGGATCCAGTCCAAAATCTGTCTTTACCTGCCCTTTTCGTTATAATTATCCGGTAAACCACTACAATAGCTAAATTGATAGAGTGCTTGTTTCGTTTGTGAGAGGCCGGTGGTTCGATACCCGGCTCGGTTCTGAACAAGGCTTGAAAATTGGTAGCGAATGTTCTTTTGTCAAGCTGTCGGCATATAGAAATGAAAGTCACGATGCTTTCCGGAATTTGGCAGAGACCTTGAAACGGATGCCCCGTGTTACTACAGGCGTGACATTAATGAAATTGTCTTGAGAGCACAGCCAAGGTATAAAGTTATGCCAAACTACAATAGCTGGTGACATTCCGATATAAGTGAGATATACTGGACCGGGACGTTATTTTCAAGCTCAATTAATCCATTAATTTTGTTTAGTAATTTTCACATTAAGCACAGACATCATCTCTTGGAAAAAAGAACTTGATGTTTCGTATACAGCTAGATAGTTTTGAATCACATCAACAACCTTTTCATTGATCGCAGATGCATATAAAATTTAAACCTTTTTAGCCATGACAGTCCAGTGATAAAGAGTCTGTAAGAGAACATGTGAAAAAAAATAATTTCATATTTTTGAAATAATATTTCAAATTTATCAAATAATATTTTGAAATTTTGAAATAATATTTAGAATTTTCTAAATTATATACCCAATTTTCGAATCGGGCATACTGACAGGTCTTGGTGTAAGAAAGTTTGTCAGTTATCTTGCAGAACGTCAGTAGTTTTTCCTAGTTCCTTCACAGTCCTAGAATTGACTTTCCAGTCATTCCAAAATAAACATAACATTCCGCTAAACGATCAATATGAAATTTTGAAATCAGACTTTCTTTGTGTCAAATAACAAAGATTTACATGTATATGCACCGATCTCAAAATGAATTATTACGTACAAGAAATTCGAAATAAAAAAATTAGGATATTTTCATAGTTTTATCAATAAAGTCATATAAAACTATTCCGAATGCCTTTATTATTCTGCTGCTTTTCATTAATTGAAGAAAAAGTCTAATGTTGTTTGTTAGAACTTGTCGGGTCGAGTGATAGTATAACCGGGGAAATGTTTCATGATAGGCGATTTGAAAATGTGGTACTTGACCCATGTGACGGAGTTTAGGCGTTACAGTTTGCGCTTTTAACACGGAATAAATTCGAACAGAATTTTACATAAATGAAATACTGAGAAGACATACATGTATGTCACTGCTTTTCTGAAAATCATATTAAGTAGCTTATTAGGCTAACAGTGATTTTTAAGAGCAATCAGGTGCCATCAGAAAATAGAGTTTTTTGTAGGTATGCATGTCATCCAGGATTTTGTCATATATGCGAAATTTTAAGTTCATGACAAATTTGCTTTTGATGCGTTTACACACATAAATGCGAATTTGACTGTTAAAATACTACCCTGAATTTAGTGTACATTGCAACCATATTTTTTTCATTGACGACGAATGCAGGATCTTGGTTTTTTGCCTTTTTTCAAGATATCCACACAGCATGCACCTGGTATAATATTTTGCGAAAAAAATAACAACAGTATTGTTTTATTATGTCAAAATTTCAAAGAGAAATAGTCATGGTACAAACAACGTACAAGTTTTTAAAATTCAAGTTGAATTTCAAGCTGATTTTCAAGAGAAATCGGGTGCCATAAAAAATCGAAATTTTTTTATAAGTATGAAATGTCAACTAAGATTTATTTTTCATACGAAATTTTAAGTCCATGACATATGTGGTTATAGAATGATTTTATCCATTAATGCGAATTCTACCGTTAAAATACGACACTGATTGTGGTTGATTTTTTCATGCATAAAATTCGGATCTAGTGTAAAGTTTTTCCCTGTTTTCTTAATCTATCACTGTATTTGTTTCATGACTATTTGTTACGGAGGTAAGGCAATTTTTTACATTTGTCAGAAGAAAAACTGGTTCAACATTACGAATAATCACATGTAGAAACTCTTCTAGGTTAAACACCCTATCAGATGTTAAAAAAAAATATGAAAAAATGGGGGGGGTCTGTTTGATAAACGAAACTATCAGCTCTGAAAAGTTACTATTGCGACATGCTTAAACGTCACAAATTCCCTCTACTATCTGTTTTCATGGATAAAAGTGAGTAATGGTGTTTAACGTCCCAGTCAAGAATATTTCACTTATATCGAGACGTCGTCAACTATAGGCGAAGGTGCAGAAATTTTGTCCGTGCGTTGCGTTAATGGCATTATACAGCAGGGTTCTTCATTGTACCAAGCCTACCGTGAGATGGGACCTCGTTTATTTAAAGTTCCAATCCGAAAGAACCGCGAATTTCATTTCGTAGTGCCGAGTGCTTGGCAAAAGATCATTCACTAACCATTTTCAAATCTTGGGTCAGATCCGGTCGGGGTTCGAACCCACGACCTCGCATTCTCGAAGCGAGCACTCTAGACTATCAACTGAGATACCACAGCAGTTCTCCAGGGATATGGACATGGTTATTCAAGTATATCTTTCCAAAGTCTGATATGCGACGTATAGGAAAAAACATGGAATACAGCGACAAAAAGCACCTTTGCTTTAAAATAATCATTGCGACATAATCATACAGAATATACTTTTGACTGGTTTAATTGGTTGGAATTAACAATTGTAATGTGCTACTTTCAAGTTATATTATTTCATAAAAAGGTTATAAAAGGTTATATTCATTTCTCAGTTTAACAATTAGCTGGTCATAAAGGCCAATTTGACGCCGCTTTCCAATCCAAGGTTTCATCCAGATTATGTCCATACGTTCCTCATACGCTAGCTCTATACGCTATCTAGCATATGGCAGCGCCTTAATGTTACAGTATATTATCACGATCACTAAACTCCATTACCACCTAAATACATTACATTTGAAGAGAAAATATCACAAGCCACATTAATATTATTATGATTTGCCGTGAAAAAAAATACATGAAAACAGGAAAAAGTATTACGTCCCACGAGTACTTTCCAGGCCAGGTAAATTTGCTGTCAATGAAATATAATAAAAGTAAAGTTAATGCTCGAACCCGTTTAAGAATCATACATACAATAGACACCGATTTTTCATCATATTTCAATCTCGTCTCCGCATTTAACTTATCGTGCGGTATATGTTGCACCCTGAAAATTGACAACAGTTACCGCACGGCAAACAAATCGTTATAATTTTTCTAAAATGTGTCTCACAATGAAAATTTTGATATTTTAGTATTTTGCTTTTATCATTTTTATACATATCTGTGACTTTTATAAATTGTTTATCTAGAAATGTTATATTTTTAACAAAAACCGGTGGAAATCGTGAGATATCTGTTGCGTCCCTCTAGTTGATTATATAAACGTATTTTTGCAAAAGTTATTTCTGAATTCGCAATACGGTATTGAATTTGTATTTCCCAAAGGTTTATTTTAAAGTGTGTGTGTGTGTGTGTGTGTGTGTGTGTGTGTGTGTGTGTCTGTGTGTGTGAAATAATAATTCGATTTAAACATTTAATAGAATATCAGGGAAAACGCCAACCCGGCCTAAGCATTAATTCATTAAACATGTTTACACGCGCAGAAAAATGACCAAAAATCGGCATACATTCAAGGCGTGGAAATAATAAAATATTTGTCTTGCCGACTGTTTTTACTGAAACACGTTGTATTTTAATAAAATTTCTGGATAATTGTAATTGATTAAAGGGAGATAAGCTCAAATTTGGTGGCAATTTTACCATTTTAATACCGATTGAATGTGGGACACTTGCCTAAAATCGAAAATCTCTTTCAATCATTTGCTCATGCACCAAAGATGTTTTAATTTAAATGGAAAGAACTTTTTCCCGTGTTTATTTTGATATATAATTCGACTGTTAAATTTTCTGATACAAAACACGTTTTAAACAGCTGAACTAAAATAAAATTAAACAAACCCATGTTAATGATAAATATTGTTTTCACAAGCACTGCCTTAACATAATCTAGTTTATGCTTTTTCCCTCATTAAAATGTCAAGACCTTGACTACTTCACATGTACAATTATTTTTAAAATGTATGAAAAAAGAGATTTATCTTTGGTTATTTTTTATGCAGCATTCTAATTTTTTAATGTATGCATTTCATTTTCACTTGATAAATACTTTATTACACCGGCATATTCTGGTGTTGGTTTGATATAAGTAAAATATTGTGGTAGCCTACTCATGTACATGTATATGGATTGTAATGGGTAAATCTGTTGTATAATCATGCAGTTTCAAAATTCCTAAAAATCTACATTCCTATCACCCACATGCTCTCTCTCTCTCTCTCTCTCTCTCTCTCTCTCTCTCTCTCTCTCTCTCTCTCTCTCTCTCTCACACACCACATTGATGCTGAGTATTTGGATCAGTAAGGCATATTGTTTGGAGTGGAGATCAACATAAGAAGTCCTATCATTGCTATATTTTCCTACACAGTTAAACCTGACTATAAACGCCACCCAAAGGAACTAGTACAAGTTACCTTAATGGACAAGTGACCTGTATATACAGGTTCGAATAATGTGAAAAAAAAACAATTAGGATATAATTATACTGGGGTTTATAGGCACGTGGCTATTATATAGATGTGATGTGGCCTTCAAGGTAGATTGGACATTACTTCCTATATTTTTTACCCTTTTTTGTTACTGATAGCTACAGAAATTCAGAATGGAACACGTACTTGCATTTAGAACATATATAAAACAACATTTTTAAACTAGTAAGTGTTTTGCCAATATTTTATGTTAGTTAATAAAAGGGGAAATAGAAATGGCTTTAGGAAAGGCCATGGATGTATTTGTGTAAATTATCTAAAAATATTCCTATAATTTCAGTGGAAACTCCTATAATTTTCTATAAATTTCCGATGATTTTGATGCCACATTCATATTTTTCCTATATTTTTGGACCTCAAAAAATGGTAGAACATGTAATGTAGAAGTCAGTGCAATGTAAACATACTGGGCAGTTTACAGTTCATGTAGGTAGAAAAATCGATAATCATGCAACAGTCATGACTGTGTGATGAAGCGAAACACGATATTGACGTCACTACGTCAGATGTACATGTACAATATATGTGTACCAGTAGCCAGTACATTGAAGGCAACGGCCATATTTGTTTTCATTGATGACAAATGAAGGCTCTTGGTTTTCTGCTTTTTTTAGACATTGACATCGCATGCACCAGGTATAATACTTTGTTAAAATAAATTACAATAAATTTGTAATATTATGTCAAAAATTTCAAAGAGAAAAGACCATGGTACATAAGAAGTACAACTTTTTAAAATCGAGTAGAATTTCATGCTGATTAGTCTAACAGTGTTATTTAAGAGCAATCAGGTGCCATCAGAAAATCGAGTTTTTTTGTAACTATGCATGTCATCCAGGATTTTGTCATACATGCGAAATTTTAAGTTAATTCCATAAATGCGAATTTGGCCGTTAAAATATGACACTGAATTTAGTGTACATTGAAGCTCGCGGCCATATTTTTTTCATTGACGACGAATGAAGGATCTTGGTTTTGTTGCCTTTTTCATGATATCCACACCGCATGCACCAGGTATAATATTTTGCGAAAATAAATTACAACAGTATTGTTATATTTTGTCACCCTTCAAAGAAATTTCTCGCATAGCGATTTGTTAATTTGCCGGGGTACATGGAATGATGTTCGGAAATCTGCCGGGGTATATGAGAGCACGCTACCTTTAGCGGTAAAAGGGAAGTAACTCATACATCTTTGGCGTCTAGTTACAGAAAACAAAGATGGCGACAACGCACGCAAGTCACAGAAAATACGAAATGAAAGTTAAAAAAAATCCAAATGGTAACGCTTTGAAGGGTGACAAAAACGTTATACAATGTACAGGGCATTGGCAGGTTACACGGTCCCATGTACCCCGTCAAAGATGAATGTACCCTTCGCCTGCGGCTCAGGATACATACATCTTTGACAGGGTACATGGGACCGTGTAACCTGCCAAAGCCCTGTATAACTTATAATGTCGATATTCCAAAGAGAAATAGTCATGGTAAAAAAGTATAAGTTTTGAAAATCAAGTTGAATTTCAAGCTGATTTTCAAGAGAAATCGGGTGCCTTCAAAAATAGAGAAGTATAAAATCATCTATCAAGTATCTTTCATACGAATTTTAAGTCCATGACATATGAGCTTATAGAATGATTCCATCCATTATTGAAATTCTATTGTTAAAATACGACACTAAATGTGGATGATTTTTTCCGGGTTCAGACACTTGACAAAAAGTTATCCCGTTTTTTCGACCAGGAAAGGTTAAAAACACAAAACCGAAACACAATTTGCTCTCGGCGTTTTCCCTGTATTGATTGTGTTTAAAAATATATATATTTATTAATAGACATTTCCCACTTCGATATACTGCTAACTCTGACTGTATACGATATACTGTTGAGGGGTCGTTTTAAAATTTTCAATGTCATCAGATGTATACATTCACGACTTCTCACCTCTTTTTCATCCATTCCTATATAAAGCCGACTAGAAACTTATTGGAATCTTTTATCAAAACATTTTTATCAGTAAAACAATTCATCAGTTTTGCAGTAGTATGATATGTATTTTCCATCGAAACCCACAAACTGACTGCTTCATATGAATGTATTTTTAATCAGTGTAAACTATTGCGTGCACAAGCTAAACATTGGAACATGGATTATATATTCGTTTGTTTTATGGTACGATAAATTGTTTTATCTTCTTGACGTGAATTGCTTTCACTTGTATCGAGACATTACCAACCATAAATAAAAAGGCAGATTAATTTTTTGTAGCGTTTTTAGTTCATTGTAAAACAAACGTTTTGACAACGTACAACTGGACATTTTAATTTTAATGTCATGGTGTACGTATATAGTATCTGGAGGACCCTATTCATTTAATTTTCAAAAATTACTTGGCAAAACAATTTTCTATTTGGTATGGTTGGTCTTGACAAACCGGAGCTCAAACACGCAGCGTTCACCATGCACTGCTGGTAATTGGACTTGGGTATTTATACGAGATTACATGAGCAAAGCTGAATCTGGATGTACGTTTCTTCTAAATCTTTTATTTACTTTTCTATTTTCTTATAAATATACTGAACAACAAAAGAAACTATACACCCCATGTTATATCAAACATTAATTATAAAATGTTGATTATTCTCAAACATTTTAAATAATCGGATTACATGGTTTATTTTTGAAAAATTATGAAACAATACCATTCAAAACAATCAGGAGATAAATACTCTATTAAGGCGTAAAAGGGCAAGGGGTCTAAATGAAGGGATCAATTCATATCTTCGTTGTAAAGTTGTAAATAATGTTCAAATTGGTTATGTAATTTACAGTCGAAAGTTCAATAGCGTGCATGACCTCCATTTCCGTTGATGCGAGCAATGAGGCAACGACGCATGGAATTGACGTAAGGGTAAATCACATGGCCTGGAGTTTTCGTCCATTCATGTTGTAAGGCACGACCTAAATCTACCAGCGTTGTAATTTGATTGTTTGCTCTTCCTCTTCGTCCAATCAATGCCAAAGATGCTAAATCGGCGACATGTCCAGTTATTGTGAGGGCAACGGTACAACGTTGACGTTGTTCTGTTGTAAAAAAAGCCGAAGTGAGTATAGCCGTATGTGGACGAGCATTTTCTTGTTGAAATGTGGTGGGGCCTGGTCCAAAACGGTTAAAAATGGTATAACTTTTACAGAAAAAATGTCATCTCGATATTTCTGCGCATGTGAACACTAATCAAACTGTTTTTTGTTTGTTGTCACTTGTGGTCGACCACTCAAATTGACATCTGATGTCGTTCCAGTTTGTTTGAACCGATGTACTAGCGACTGAATCTTAACACGCATGCAAGCAAGTGTTCGTGTCTCTCAATATGTGAGAAATTGCTTTCGCCATGAAACATTCCCGTTGCCTGATCATGCTGTATTTGAGTCAATCTAGCCATTTATTCTTTAGATATCTGACAATAATTGTTTATGTTGTCTTGTTACCAGATGTCGGGAGATCAAATTTGTCAGTTTTAAATTGAATTGGACAAGCCATATGACTTGCACGTGTAGCACACGCGATTTTTACAAAATAGCGTCAATTAAGACACACGCCACTATGCACGAATATCGAACATTGGATTAAAGTGATAGTTAGGTCAGAATCACGGGTGGTAAATTTCGTCAAAATCAAAAATGACATTTTTTTAAAACATATTATTTCAATGTATATAGTTTCTTTGTTGATCATTATACAATTGTAAAATTGGCATCGCTAGGTCATTTCGTTATACTGCGGGTTTTTGCGACATCAAAATCACACACAGCAATATCAACTAGGAGGAATAACTTTACAATTTCCTTGCCACTAAAGTATTCTGGGTGACAAAACGTATCACATAAAAATTCAAATAAAATCACCCGATTTTCAAAAAAAAAATAAAAAAATAAAATAAAATAAAATAAAATAAATAAATAAATAAATAAAAATAAAGAATATTTCATAAAGTTCATTCCCATAGTATGTTTAGCAGTGATATAAAAGTGTACAAAAAACTCCATGACATCTGATGTCATCTACCTTGCAAATATAAAACCGTATTGTGAATAACCTTTAGTTTAATTTGTAGGAGAAAAATTATGAATGTTTTACTAGTAAATCATCTTTGTATTAGACTTTTCTGTATCAACAATATATACGTTCAATAACTTCTTTTGAAATGAACCCCATTTAATCGTATATCGTATACAGTCAGAGTTAGCAGTTTATCAAAGTGGGAAATGTCTAATAGTATACGGTAAATTGTTACGAAATATAAATAAGCGGAAACTTTAGAAAATGCGAAATTTCTATTGCAATTTTACGAAATAAAACACCTGCATCTGCGTATCCATGGTATAGATATCCCGGCTAAAATATTATTTCATTTCCATGTTCTTTCGTTTTTCTTTGCTTTGGATACCTTATCATTTGTTTTATTTTACATACCACAAAGTATGTTTTCAATTACACATTAATCTACATGTATTTGATCATCAAAAATAAACTGTTTAGGTCAACGCTACCATTAAGGGGTGTAAACATAGCTCACATATCACAGTGCCTCTCATCACTTAGGGAATACCCCACTGTAAATAATAATAATAATAATAACTAGAGATTGTAACTGGGATACCAGTTACGTATGATTCCCCACCATCCATAAATAATTTATGGCATATATCTGGTGAAAAGGCCCTAGCAGGGTTAGCGCTGGGTTGTAAAAGTCCGTCGCCAAGGAAATCGCCAGTTGTAAAATTTTGTTACCAATTTCATTACTGTGCCGCCAAAAAGGGTACTTTTTGACACATACAATATTTGACGTAATACACTAGTTGAGTCGGGTACCTGCATGTGCAGGTAGTCTTACATCAAAGTTACGGTCCTCCATATATGAATTACAAGATTGAATAAAACAATAAATGAACAATGAGATGTTGTTGTTTAGTTATTAATCAACAGGTAAATTTTGTTATTTTCACGTCACATGCGTTTTTAATGTTGTGTATATATTGCCTTGATGAACGGTTACATTCTAAAGGCAGTTGTGTATGAAGTACATTTGTACCGCGCCGACCTGGTAAACTAAAAAAATATATACTTGATTACTTTTTTTAAATTTCTTTGAAAGTTAAAGTAGATTTGAATTAAAGTTTTCGGTTGAGAAAAATCGTACATTGGAAGGCCTTCTCTGCACAGGAAGTGACGTTTTCAATGAATTTCATTGAATAAGAAAACTGGTAGAACCCCTCTCAGGCCTCTGATTCGGCCAATTGTTTTTTTCTTTAACTGGCGAGAAAAAACGGCACTTTGCGATTTTTCTGGCCACAAGTTTTCAAAGTTCACCGGTATCTTGGTCACCTGTAATTAACAGGAGCCAGTGACGAATCGGCGAGTATCACACAGTAATTAACGACTGGTCTTAAAGAATGAGTTGATTAAGATCGTTGTCTAAGGTGTGAATGTAAGACCTTCTAATTATGGGCAGGTAGATTCAGGTAATAGTGGAGCGTGTCGACATTAACCGAGGATATACCCAGGTGCCATCCCGATGTCGTCAGACAGTATAAACACCGATGGAGTCGGAATTATTGTAGAATCCAAAATAAAATATAATAAAAATTACCCTTTGTGATGTTTAATATTTTTTTAAAAAAAAGTTTATTGATTGATAATCGTGATTCAACGCGTAATACACATCGTAGGAGGCCATCTATTTGTATTTTCATTACGCGACTTATATCGGTTATTCCTATATGTTTGAGGTTCATGATCATAACGATATATCTACTCAGTTAAAACATATGAATTTTTGTAACCCTAGTTAAGAATATTTCTACTCGGTCAAAAATATTTCTCATTTTTTCGTATATATATATATATTATTTTGGCAATGTTCATGGAAATAGTACATTAAATTGAAATGTTTACAACAAAATAATAATTCTATAATATACAAAATGGTAATTATAATAACTTAATTTTATTTACAATTTTTGCTTAAACTTTTACGAGTATGATTTCGGGAAAAATAAATAGTGGTGCCTCAAAGATCGTGATCACGACTAAGGGAAAAAAATAGTTTTTAAAAAATGTTCTAACTTTCACTTCAAATTTTAACATAATTCTCATCTTATGCATCACCATAGCGTCAATTATTATTATTATTATTATTATTATTATTATTATTATTATTCATTGTGTATTGTTATTATTATATTTTGTTTATTATTTTTATTAATATTATTATTATTATATGTGTATTATTATTGTTATTATTATTATTATTATTATTATTATTATTATTATTCATTGTGTATTATTATTATTATTATTATTATTATTATTATTATGAATGTTATTTTTGTTATACTTATTATTATATATATTATGTATTCCGACTAAGGAGAGGACTTATATAGGCAATGCCTGCTGTCCAATCCTTTTCAGCATTTTTTTCTCTGAATAAAATATTGTCTAAATTAAATTTATAGTGTCAATTTTCCAATATATTTCAACACACTATATAAAGTCCGGTTAAGGAAAAAACGACATACCGGTCATTAGGAAAGTGTCAGTCAGTAAAAGGAGAAATTTCATTGGCGTAAACTTAAAAAGTGGGCAGTCTTCTACTTCCACAGTCTGTGATTAACAGAATACCCCAAGCCATTTCGACACGCTTAACCTTCTGCGATCTATCAAGGCAATTGTATACACCATTCAGCTCATTGTGTAAGGTTTTAATTACGGGCAAGTGACGTGACAAGCTGTGGTTTTAAAAATCGCCAAGTTTTTGGCGGTCACTAATCGGATTACCTCATTGGTGAAAGCAATTGCTTGGTATAATTAAAGTGTCGTAACCAGCTTGTGTCCATTCAGAAATGGTTTCCCCGGGTTTTAAACTACATCTTTAATCAAGCACTTTATAACCACCCACCTTCAAGATAACGAAAATGAACACGTCTTGATTATCTACACAGACAACAGATTATTGGTACCAAATTTCATCTAAATCCATCAAGCCGTTCCCGAGATATGCATCAGCATATGGTCTTGTGAGAAGAAGAATAATAAGAATAATAAAAATAATAAGAATGATAATAATAAGAAGAAACAGAACGAAAACAATATGATTCCCCACCTTCGGTGGTGGGGAATCATAATTAAACCAAAGCGATCGCTTTGTGAATGTCAGGGATTTTCTCTGGGTACTTATTTAACCGATCCTTCATTCTAGAACTAACCGCCTAATTTGAGTGAAAGAATCTTGTCTGTGTTTGCAAAACACGCTTTAAGCACTTACATTTCTCAATTTTTCCATCGCTTTTTTCTGCATAATAAGTATGAATGTACAAATTGACGGCATTTACGGTAATTGTAGTGTAGGTGTGATAAAGATCTGGGTAAATGATATAGATGGGAGATTCAGAGATCATCTTTTTTACATTTTGATAAAGATGTGAAATATATTTGTAAAGTTAAAAAATAAGACTGACCGTCTTAAAGCTGGGTATTATATGACAGGTATACATTTCATATAAATTATGGATATAAAACGTTAGAAGCATTTTGTTTTAAAATAACATCAGATCAAATGCTTGAAATTATTTTTAGCGTGTTTAATGCGTGCCTTTATATTTATTCAACACCTCATAGTCGACCTCACCGTCTTTATAAATAAACGACCGTCTTCCGTTTTTTTCGCCGCGAAATAGGCAAAACTCTTACGTCGATTATCTAATTTTGACGTACGAAAGATAAGGGCCCTTTTCTCATGACGGCAGTCAAATATATATGAGCCGGTGCATGCGAAAACCTACAACTTGGTCAAAATTTTCAAAATTGAGATTTTTACATATTATGAAAGTCCATAATGTTTTATACGTGTAAACAAATTTTTAAAGTAAAACACAAATCCTAAACTGTAAAATTGTCGTCATAATAACTTGGATGGCGTCACAATTTATTGGTCAAGTGTTCATGAGTGCTTTCAGTTTTGCATTCAATTTTCAATACTCGAACATCGTTTAACAAAATGATTGTCACTCTTCCGACGGTGCTGGACATGTGATATCTTGATACATTAACCTGATATGGTGTAACTGAGTTTAATTGTCGGTCTCTGCTCTGCATAGACTTGATGCGACTTGATCTGGTCGGTCCATAAAGGTACATGACCAACAGACCTCTTTACAAGTGTAAAGGTAGTCTCAGAATCATCAATATTACGGTCCCTAATCTTCACAAAAATTTTACCTGGTTCTGTACTTGAAAATCTTAAATGTATTGGATGTTTGTGTAAACAAATTCAAAATATTTATTACTGATAAATGTTATTACATTTCTTAATCTCCATACAAACTCAATATCATGCCGACACCCACCATTAAGTTTAGTTATGATTGGTCATTTTACAAGAAAAGTAGTTTCAATTGTTTAAAACATTTTGTTTACAATTTTTGAAACCCATTGTATTTTATAATTCTTGACTTAAGCGGTCATTTAAATGAAGCGAGTGAATTTTAATTCTAGATTTAACAATAAATAAATAAATAAACTTCTTTAATGCTCTGGTGCTTGTGCATTCCAATAAACATCCTATCGATTTGATACTTTGACCTATTTTATCTCAGTTAAATTTTATATCTTATAAATGTGCTGATAAAATGATCCAAAATGATACAGGACTGATCAGAAATGAGCTGATTAAAATGTTTTCCAATGTTTCAATTCCCAGTTTCTGGGCCCATAAAGATTGTATGCAATGCTTTTTATTGTTATATGCCGATTTTGTAACAGTATTAGTATCCAAAAGTGCCAACATTGATCCGACAGCATTGACGCTTTAATTGCGCAAATCCTATGGAACTCCTGTCTATGAAGCATTGTGCATGTCCTGCAATCTGCATTTATTAAAAAAGTGACTGCAGTGTTGAGTCCTGCCAAAATGCACCATTCGAAATAAGTCATTGTATACATATTTTTGTTCTGTCTTGTAAAATATTCTAAATTTCTGTAATAGCAAACACAAACTGCTGTATATTTGGAATTCGCCCCTAAAAATGTAAGACATTTATTAAAAATACAGACGAGTTCGGTACTGTTTGCCATTTTACCCAGTGCCTGGTTCTCGTTCATTAAGTGATTCAGATGCAATTGAAAACATAATCGTACATAAAAAACCTGGATTTTTCAGGGTGTCAGAAAATAAAGTGCACCCATCTGTCTATAAAAATATGGTTTATTGATTGATTGATTAATTAATTGATTGATTGAAAGGCGATCTACGTCCTAGTCAAGAATATTACACTTATATTGAGGACGTCTCCAGCTATAAGTGAAGTAGTACACTATTATTTTACCTTTGTAGTGTGTTATGTTATATGACGAATATACCCCTTGTACCATCTCCATTGGTTTAGATTGAAAAAAGTTTGAATTCAATTGCCAAGTGCAATGAACAGGGAGGATTTTTAACGATGCCTGCGATGACATGGGGCATTTAAGGTCTCTTCCGAAGGACTCCGTGACTTTCATTTCTATATGCCGAATGCTTGGCGAACTTTTTCAAGTTTTTGTCAAACCCTGTCTGAAATCGAACCCATGACCTCTCACATAAGAAGCGCGCACTCTACCAACTAAGCATCCGTTGTATACATACATTCTGTGCGACGTCAAAAGAAACATTTTGTTTTGGTACAAAGGCGCAACTGGTACACTTAGTATTGAGATTTTGGATAGTTCTTCTTGTATCTTTGTAAGACAGGTCTAAAGAACACATTTTCTTTTTTTACAAGAATGAGGGAAAAAGAAACGGAAATTCTTTTTTTTAGAAAAGCTGTACTCCTACTGTTTTTCCCGTCATATCCAAAATTAAAAACAAAACATACAGATGTGGGCGCTTTGGGTTTTTGGTCAAGGAATGTTCAAAATGCCCTAAAGCATTTCTTAGCATAGCATGCGCAAGTGACCAAGTTTTTTTCCTCGCCGATACAAAGTACATACATGTGGTATTTAAAACAAATAGTTTAAAATTAAATATATAAAGTTTAAACAACAACTATATGAATAACATAGGCAAATGGCGCTTTATCCTTTAGCAAAACACGTTTTCTGATATATTTCATGAATTGACCTTCTACTTTCATTAGGGTGGAATATCATCTCGACCTCTAAATGGGGAAGGAAATGGCACCTCGTTCTCATCTGCATAATTAATTATGTAAGTCACAATTATTTCAACGCCATTTATATTGATTAAGAGGCCGCGGTGGCCTAATGGATAAGACGCCAGTCTACAAATCCAGGGTCTCTGACCGCTCTGAGTTCGAGTCCTACTTAGACCACATGTGGGAAAGTAAGTTTTCTTTGCTGTTGACCTTTACTGGTTAACCTGGTATCAGTTTATAGACTGGGGGAATGTTACGCTTGTCTGCGACGTACTCGGTGCGCTAGCACCTTAAAAGCCGCCCTGAGTGCGTGCTAGTACAAGGCAGACCATACAGCACACTCGCAACTCACATGCAAACATGAAATTGTTCATAGATTAACCCATAGAGATTAATAAAATAGCTCTCGTCGCAAATAGCTGAAAAATTGCTGATACGACGTTAAGCAACATTCAACCAACCAAGCTATTAATATTATAGTCATTATGAAAAAAAAAAAAAAACGTCGGTGGGATTCGAACTCCCGGAGCCTGTGTTAGATAAAAAGTGTAAATCCAAATTCTTATCCACTACACCACGACGACCACATATCTAGCGCAAAATTATACAATGTATAAAATTTGTTATGTCACCGCTAAGGCCAGTAACTCTTGATTTGTTTACATTCACAGACGTACCCACGGTACTGTTTCTGGATCTTGTTACCGATAGGCTAATATTTAATGTAGTTGTTATATCGCCATTGAAAAGACATATAAAATCGTAAGACACATATTATTAAACATGTATGTTATTCAATAACTCAAGTAAACCCCGGGTGATACACACATAATCTTCCCGGGTCATCTCTCTCTCTCTCTCTCTCTCTCTCTCTCTCTCTCATTTAGATAAAATTGGGAAAATGTTTGTATGTATTATATTATTAATATTGATATAAATATTTATAAAACGTGACCAATATAAGTTTCGAAATATTTTTAATACAACCATCTCCATACTCCGAAGATACATGACCGTAAATGAGTGCTCGTCCACAGCTACTTTAAGCCCGTATAAATGCTGTAAAAACATATGGATGAATTGAAAAACTCAACCTCATCTGTCTTCCCTTCAGTTACCATATCTTACCACCCCAACACTTAAAATCACTCCGTTAAAATGAGTTTTAACTTCAACTCGTTCTAAAAGTTAAAACGTCAAACTTGTAAATTGACGCACAATACTTGCAGTTGACTTCCGTGTTTGTGACGTAACTTCGTCGCGATTTTTCTCAATTTGACGTAATTGCCAAGTTGTAGGTTTTCGCATGCACTGGCTCATATATATATATATATATATATCAATAAAAAATTCATACGACCAGTTAATTTAAGGAATCACATTGTTAAATATAAAATATTCACTAGCGCTCCCATGCCTGCTGGCGATCATTGGGTGAATGATTAAAGTTACTATGTAGTGTTACTATGACGTTACAATAAAAAGGGGAGAGAATGACGTCATGTATATTGTTCAAGTCAATTTACATCGAGTTCCGCACACATCAACATTTAGATGTGTGCGGAAATCAGTCATTTACCGTGTTTCCTTTTTTTAAACTAAAAGACACGGATAGTACCAAACGTTAATGCAAGGAAAAATCTTTATTCAAACATTTAAACCCAAACTTAATGCGGGACATGTGTAAATTGACTTGAGTAATATACATGACGTCATTCTCTCCCCTTTCTTTGTAATGCATCATAACTTTCTAAATAGATATCAAAAACAAATATACTTATCAATATGCAAATAACAATCAGAAAAAAATCTTTAAAAGTGTCAAATTCAGTAAAACAGTACGACGAAAGGTTAAGAACCAATCTTTAAACTGATAGAAGTGAATAGGTTGTGCTGTTATTATTATGTACATGCATTTGATATTTCAGGTATATTAAACACTATTAATTAAGTTGTGTATAAAGTAATTGAATTATATTAAAATTAAATAACCACTTACCTTTTGTCGGTCTATAGGACACCGTTCTACCTCAGATAATAAAGCTGATTTATTAATACATTCCCCTATTGCTTCACTAAGTTGCATGCATATCGACATGTCACTATTAGGGATTATCTTCAAATTCCTTTTGGATAGTAAGTTAGCAAACGATCTTTTCTTATAAAGAGCTGTCTGGTTTTGCTGTAACCCGGTCAAAGCAAAGTGGAGAAGTTTATAACTAATATATTTTTCCACTGAAAACAATGAACAAAGAGAATTCAGAAAATGGCTAATGATCAACACCCATGTATAATAATATAAAGAGTAGGAGTTTCGGTAAAATGGGAGACATCCTTTTACGTTCTACTATTAAATTCGAATACACCTGCACATGTTCCGATACAAAGGAATGGGTTCCCTGGCCTAAATAATTTATCTGTGATGAAACCGTTAAACAAAATGATGATTTAATGTTTTACACCTTGACGAAACTCTAAGAATGATATAAACACTGCAAAATAAGTATCCTTTACAGAAAAAGAGTTGACATCAAATACCACTGTAGTTTTAGCTTCAGTTTAAAATTAAGTCTATAAAATAAAGGTATTTTAGCACCGTATAATTAATTAGATCAATTCAAATAAAGGAAAAGTAGAGAAAACTAATGTGTTATTATGTAATCAAAAACAAACATACTAATCCATGTCCAAATCACAATCGAAAAGCAAAGTAAAAACTTTGGAACTGACAAGTTAGGTAAGACACCTGAACTTCCACAAGGTAAGTGAGGCCGGGTGCTCCGGAAGGGCAAGCACCTCCAGCTTAGCTAGTTACATCCGCCACGTGTGTCATCAAAATTGTGTGAAAGGAACATGGAACTTTTAGACGTCAAATATATCCAGGGCAATCCTGGACACAGAAAAGTCAAACTTATCAACAATACTGTGATGACGGCCATAAAACTTTTTGAGGGTCTTGATAAACCTAGGCTTGCAATATCCCTGAGTTAAAAATTTGTTTGCAAGCAGCGTACTTCGCTGTACAAAGTCCCCGTAGTGGGAACAAGCTCTACCATGGCGTATTAATTGGGGAACAAATAAACCATAAGCAGGAGAAGCAGGTATATTGCTGCATAAAGAAAGGAAAGTTTACAATAGAAAAATTGAAGTCATCACATTTGAAATAAAGTTTCAAATGTAGCCTTTTGTGTGCGTCATCATTCAGGCATAAGTCTGAATATGAAGCAGAACTTGAGGTAAATAATGTATAATCATAAATTTAATGTTTGTAAAGCTATTAAACAAACTGTATGATATATAAATATTAACACTTAAATACTGAAGAATATAATGTAATGAACACGTAGACGCTAATAAATAGTATGTTTCAAAGCTAATGACCTTTAAGTTTTCAATTAATCATTAATAGATTTTAGATAGGTAGTGATAAGTGATTGTACCTCTTCAATAAGGATATTATGATATGTTAATATTTAAAACATACACCCTATCCTTAGGTTTTTAATAGATTATTGTTGAATGACTCAACTATATTATGTATTGTCACCCTTCAAAGAAATTTCTCGCATAGCGATTGGTTAACTTGCAGGGGTACATGGAACTATGTTCGGAAATCTGCCGGGGTACATGAACGCACGCGACGTTTAGCGGTAAAAGGGAAGTAACTCGTATATCACTGACGTCTAGTTACAGTAAACAAACATGGCGACGACGTACACAAGTCACACAAAATACGAAATTGAAGTTAAAAAGATCCAACTGGTAACGCTTTAAAGGGTGAAAAACGTTATACAGGGCTTTGGCAGGTTACACGGTCCCATGTACCCCGTCAAAGATAAATGTACCCTTCGCCTGCGGCTCAGGGTACATAAATCTTTGACGGGGTACATGGGGCCGTGTAACCTGCCAAAGCCCTGTATAACTTATAATATCTTCTGTTTATCAACCATAATGTAAGACTTAAAAATCATCAATAATTACTTTCGTTTTGCTAAAAATATAGAGTTTTTTAAAGGTTTTAGAAATATTTACTACTGTAAATACATCTTACCTGCAGTTTTAGTAGTGTTTGTTTTCTCTTCTTCTTGATCCCTAACTAAAATTATTTTAAAAAAAATAATTTTAACCTTTACATTTTGCATAATAAGAAATAATTAATGAGTAATATCAGTTTAGTTTAACTAGTTTATTTTACCTGAAATATTATTAACATCAAAGTATATTTCCCTGATAGTATTTTTGTTTGTTGAAAGTTGACTGTAATATTGACAATTATTGTCATGAAACACTATATTACATTTTGGTTTCACAATTTTGGTTCAACCACTACTGATGGGGAATCATATTCTAAAGCTTACGTTTAGTGCGGTTAAATCACTACTTGTATAATATTAAATGTTTCAAATATTTCAAAACTAATTACCTTAATTAATAAATAAAATTCTCTTTGAGTGTATTTATTCGGTGTTATGAATGAGAGTCAAGAATTGCATATTGAATTAACCGCTGCGCAGTTGATGTTAAATATGCTATTCTTGACTTTCAATCATAATATCGAACGAATACCCTCAAATAAAATCCTACAATTATAAAAAATAGCATGACAGAAATGTAAAGTTATCACTATTATAATAATCTATTTAACCAAATTTCCAACAAAGATATAGATGAAACATGCAGATTAAGATAAAGGTTATAATTCTGACCAATCAAACAATGAGCAACACAACAAAATGATATTCTATGACTTAATCGGTTAGTGAAACGTTAGGTCATCAGAGGTCATGATCCACACCGTATTCATGAGTAATTGAATACCAGCAAAAACAAAAAGGATCATCGTAGAGAATGTCAATTCCAATTTTTATTGAGTCAAGTCTTTAATTTATGGTTTATTCATCATCTATTTAATGCTTTAATATTGGTATTTAGGTTATGTGTTGAAACTTGTAGATAGGAAGTTAAGAGTTATAATTAATTGTACCTATTTAATAAGAATATTGTGTCATGTAAACATTTTAAACATATATTCTATAACTCAGTAATGACTAGATTAATATTTAATTACTCTTTCAACTTTTTGTTCAATCAATGTCACAGCTCGAACAACATGAACTGATAAATGTTATATTCAGGTTTTATTCTATCGTCATTTTTTTGTAAACAGCAAGTTTATATGCTTAATGTAAAATTTATTTCGGCTCTTTAGAGAACTTTTACTATTTAGAAAATGCAATCACATTTTGCACATAATTTTAATGTTTCCATAAATGTATTCCGTATGTTTCAATCAAAAACAAACATACTAATCCATCTCCGAAACACAATCCAGACGCAAAGTAAAACTTTGAAACTAACAAGTTAGGCTAGACACTTGAACTTCCATTAGGGAAATGAGGCGGGGTGCTCCGGAAGGGTAAGCACCTACCTACTCCCACATCTTGTGTATTCAAAATTGTGTGAAAGTAACATGAAACTATTGAAAGTCAAATATATCCGGAGTAATCCTGGACATATTTAATCAACTTATCAACAATACTGTGATGAGGGCAATGAGACTTTTTAAGGCCTTAATAAACCCAAGCTTGCAATATCCCTGAGTCAACAATTTATTTGCAAGCAGCCTGCTTTTCTGTACAAAGTCCCTGAAGTGGGACAAGTTATACCATAGCATATTAATTGGGAAACAAATACACCGTAAGCAGGAGAAGCAGGTATATTGCTGCATAGAAAAGGAAAATTGACAGTAGAAAAATTGAAGTCATCACGTTTGTAATAAAGTTTCTTATGTAGCCTTTCATTGGCATCATAATTCAGGTATAAGTCTTAAAATAAAGTAAGTTATTATTTGTGGCAAATATTACCCTTATATCATCTTATTATTGTTAAACATAATGTTAGACTAACAAATCATCAATAATAACATTACTTTTGCTTAAAGTATAGGATTCGTCAAAGGTTTTAGAATGTTGAAACAGTAATATTTATTATTTATACATTTTACCATCAGCATATGGTAAAACACTGTTACTTTTCTTTTTTGGTACTTGAATGTCATAGCTGTATACTAAAATCATAAAAATAAAAAATAGTTTTTAACTTTACTTTTTGTATAATAAGACCTCTTTTATATATTTTCCACACTTTGTTCTTTGTGGTTTGTATTGTCTATTCGAAAATTACAGATACAAAATAATTTATTTTTAGTAAAAAGTGTTGATAAAAATGCGATGATTTACAAAGTATACTGATAATGTTCAAAAGGTTTAAAACAAATAAAATGAAACTTTTTTTACAATTCGTCTTAATAACTTAATCTCTAATCAGATATTAGTACTAATTATGTTTCCATTGTTGTTGATGATATATATGTATAAATCAACAAGCCATATAACCTACCTGGAGGCATATGTCTGGTCTCTTCTAGCCAGGCGTATATAACTTCAAACGTCTCATAACTTTCATCTGGTAAACGCCCGCGTAACTGTAATACTTTAGACTCTTCATCTCTACTTTTAATCGAGGCGTCTTTCAATTGGATGTGTCCTTTTAAATGCTCTTCAAATCTACATAACCATTTGATGTCAAAATTTTTAAGTTGTTCGAAAACTTCGTCAATACCCAAAGTTGCTTGAGTAGCTAAAATTGTCTGTTTTGTCACTATAGCTCCCATATTATTTCTGAAAAGAAATTTGCCTACAATTACCACAAACGTACCAATTCATTTTAAAATACCAAAAAAGCGAAGAAAAAACCTTTAAAAACTCAAAGGCATCTACTTTCGGTTTAGCTTCACTCGTTACATTTGAAATCCAAACTTTACAAATGTATAGTTATTTTATTACACAGCAATGCGCCTCTAATGGATAGCTAATATACAGACATTTGTTTCAGTATAGGGCCTCTTATACTAAGTATTTATATAATTTGATATATGGAAGGTCCTATACTAAAGCAATAATCTTCTGTGGTGGATCTGGGGCATACATACACTCCTACATGATTTGAAATTAGAACTTAGTTTTCTAAATTCTTTAGACCATATGAATTATATGTACTTTTTCCCTGTATCTTTTAGTAACATAAGTCGATAGTTTAAATCTCTAGCCGCACCCATTTGGTCGTAAAATAAACAGCGTTCGTCCAAAGTTGTGAGTAGACTTCGCAGACCAGTTTGATTGAAAATTCAAATTTCCGAAGAAATCAACTGATTTTCCGCGTGTAGTTTATAAAGTTTCCCAGTCAGACTAGGTTCGTATTTCAGATGGTTTATGTATCGGAAAAAAATTCTCGCACCGGGTTCGTACTCCAGATGGTTTGTGTATAGAAAAAATCCTCACACCGGGTTCGTACTTCAGATGGTTTTTGAATAAAAACTCGTGACTCGTCAGGAAATTATTTATTATCAACATGAAACTTTCTGCGATTTTAACTTTTATGATTTCTATACAGATCAACCTATAGTAAAATTGAACGAAATATATAAACACATTGAATATTTTATGTTGAGACTTTCAAAGTTGAAATCGTTTATGTATGTTCAAAATCAATTATTTATAAAGCAGTTTTCGATCAAAAAGTGATGATATCTAAATGACTGTAAGTTCTTCTGTAAGATATGTTTGTAGTATCCGTAGTCTTCTAGAGTTACGTTTTACCATTTCGTGGAACTTTGTCGGATTTTAATGGACACTGTTGAAATTAAACTCCGTCTCAATTATTTAATAAGACTGCGATTTTAAAATTGAATTTTTTAATACAAAATATGCATAACAGGGCGTTGAAATGTGTGTATTTGTAAGACGCGTTGATTTGTAAAACTTACAGTACAGGCCTGTCGAAAGTTTATCACTAAGCTAATGAATAAGTGCGGAATCGACAGTTCAAATCGATCCCTCATTAGCGATTGCTGGACAACTCGCACGCAGGACAACTGGAACCCATCATGAGACAACAAGAACACAAGACACCCTGTACCCAAGTCGAGACAAGAAAACAATTTAGGAAAACTTACATCTGTTATTGTTATTGTCTTCCTATCTATAAGGGTTTATAAGATTGGTTTAGAAGCACTGTTTTCTAGCAAAACCTAATTGTTTTTAACTAATTACATGAATTTAGAGGTATCAAAATATCTAAGTTTAAGATTTAAAAAAATCTGGTAATTTTCTTGCTTTTGGGGTACAAGTTGTATGAGGTTGGTTGGGTGCGGGTTGTCATGATGTGGAAACACATGGGCACGAGTTGTCTTGATACCCTCGATGGCTATGTACGTCTCGACGGCTTTTTGCAACCACTGCCGTAGATCAGTTGGTAGATTGCTCGCTTCGTAAGTGGGAGGTCGTTGGTTTGATCCCCGGCCGAGTCCGACACAAGATTTGAAAGTGAATAGTGACTGTTCTTTTGTCAAACACCCAGCATTACAAAATGAAAGTCACGATTATTTCGGATGGGAACTTAAAATAAACAAGGTCTCGTGTCACGATGGGCTTGGCCTGGTGTATAATGCCATCAGCGCAACACACAGGCAAAATATCTACACCTTCGTCTGTAGCTGGCGACGTCTCGATATTATAAGTGAAATATTCTTGACTGGGCGTTAAACACCATGACTCAACTTAACTCGACAGCTTGTCGATACGGCTATTATCTATCTCTTGTCCACTAGCTATCTTGTAATATATATCTCTGCTACTCGTAGCCGAGCGTCGACCTTTTTTCGTTAGCTCAGTGTTAAACTTTAGACAGGCCTGTACTGCACTTTTATACATGAATTACGTTTACATAATTTTTGTTAGTTGTTACAGTTAATACTCTTGTTAACATGGTGTCTCTCGAGTTTGGGGGCTAACGCCATGACCACCTCGATCGCAACACCATAAGCATATTCATGTGTTTGTGTGTGTGTGTGTGGTTTTTTCTTCTTCTACCATTTAAATCACTCTAACTGATGGTAACTTTTGACTTTATGGGACAGTTTGATTGATATTTTATTGTCGTGAAAATTGAACACAAAATTTTTTTTAAACAGCAGTCTAATATTTGACCCCTATTTTTGTTTATTTATAAATATGTTACGGACGTAGTAGAAGACATGTGATCGACATACTGAATATTTTGATCGTACAGTGGCAGTATGCACAGAGTTTCCATCGTTTTTAACATTGTGCCATCAAAACAACATTATATTCTTATTATTTAAGCACTTTTATTATGTTTTTGTTATTGGATTGTATTTTTTTCATCCCATGACACACGACTAGTATCTGTTTCTTAAGACATATACCGATGTGTACCCAGCAAGTTTTATACTGAAATTATGGTTTTTTTTCAATGAACTGTCTCGAAAGTGATCGGAGATCGACATATTCTTTATATAAAATAATACCATAATAAATTTTGTTTATTTTGGTGTGCATTTTTTAAAGATTTATGGAATATTTACTGAATTTTGGTAATCTTAAAGTAACGCGATAAGCCGAATGTACAAGAAAGTTGCGTAACGTAACTTATTTTTGGTATAATGGCGAAGTGAGTAATATCTTTTTAAATCTATGTAAAATTACTGCTCTCTCATAAAAAGTAAAGAAAATATTTCTTTGTCGGCGTTTTGAACTAAAGATTTTGTATTGAAAATGAAATTGCGAACATTATATCATTGTTTTCTGTATGTTTTGCCGTTTCAAATGACATATTCCGCGAGAAAATCGCTTCAGAAATATCCAAATTATCGCAGTTTTTTCATGACGCAAAGGCTAAAAATATGCTTACCCGTACAATTAGGAACGGGAAGAGGTTAATGATGTAGACAAATAGAAAAATTATATTTTTAACCTGATATACACTTATTTTATCATTTTATCATTTGAATGCATAATATATAATTTTTCAAGATTTTTTTAAAAAACTTTTCACCACCCCCTTATTACCGCTTTGCATAAAGTTTTTCAAAGAAACAATTTAATTTTTTACAATCCATGTACATATTGCATCCAAATTTATTTTAAATTTCTTATATGATTCATTCTAAGCTTATGTAAAAATTTTCGTCTGATTTCTAGGCTTTTTCCATATTACAGCAAAAAAATATTAGAGTTTTTGAAAATGTTTACGTATGTTAAGGCTCACAGTTCAGAGTTATCTCCCTTTGTTATAGTAAGAAAATAGCAAAATACTTGGAGTTTTTGAAAATGTTTACGTATGTTAAGGCTCACAGTTCAGAGTTATCTCCCTTTGTTATAGTAAGAAAATAGCAAAATACTTGGAGTTTTTGAAAATGTTTACGTATGTTAAGGCTCACAGTACAGAGTTATCTCCCTCAGCTATAGAAAATGCTATTGGCAACTTTAACTGGCAAAAAGTATAATTCCACTGAATTGAAACCGCTAGATTTATACGTTGAACAATAACAATTTTTCTATAAATAATCACTTGGAATATTTTGTTGTTGCATTACTATGAGGAATTTTCTATAGATTGACTGGACTTTCGCGTATTTACCATTATACACCAAAAGCAGTAGAACATGGAGAAAGATAGTACATTAGAAAATAAGAAGTTTTCACATTTGTCATATTTTATATGTAGCCTTTCTTGGGTTTCAAAATCTACATATTATACCAGTTTTGTTTTAGTTTAAATTTCAATGATGAGACAGAACGTTTATCGTACGCTTCATTTTTTTTTATTTCAAAAACAAAAATATCCATGTCCAAACTACTGGTATAACCCTAACAGTAAAGTAAAATCTTTCAAAATGGCAAATAATCTTAAACACGGGATAAAGACATACGTCTTAATATCAAAAGGTCGGATGTATCTTTTATTTTAAGTTCGTTAGAATACATGTCATTAATATATTCTATAAATTTATTATTACATGTACAAGTATAGAAGTCCATCACGAGCCAGATCCGCTCTATTATACAGAACGAAGTTTATTGACCGGGTCAGATTCGCCCTGTCTCACAGAACGTAGTATAGTGATTGAGACATATAAGCACCCTGTGGCAGAGAACGTAGTAAAGTGGTCAAGACAGATCGGCCGCCCTATGACACAGAACGTAGTATAGTAGTTGAGCCAGATCGGCCCTGTGACACAAAACGTAGTAAAGTCATGGAGCCATTTCGGCCTTGTGAAACAGAACGTAGTATAGTGGTCGAGCCAGATCGGCCTTGTGACACAGAATATAGTTTAATGGTCGAGACAGATCGGCCGCACAGTGGCACAGAACGTAGTATAGTGGTCGAGCAAGATCGACAATGTAACACAAAACGTAGTTTAGTGGTCGAGAGAGATCGGCCTTGTAATAAAAAACGTAGTATAATGGCCGAGACAGACCCGCCTTGTGACACAGAACGTAGTATAGTGGTCGAGCAAGATAGGCATTGTGTCACAGAAGGAAGTATAGAGGTCGAGGCAGATCGGACCAGTCACCCAGTACGTAGTATACTGTAGATTAATTTAATATCACGAGTATCAAATTTCGCGTACTTGCATCTAAGTTTCATTTCGCGAATACGTGTATTCGCGTCCACAATCCAGGTTCATATTTAATTTCGCGTCAACTTCGTGGCGGCTATATAATATCTACTTTTCTTTAGGCTTCTTGTTTTGTTGATAGTTTCTTAATGTTCTATAGTCATTATAAATGGTTAAAAGGAATTTCTAATTTAGCCTTGTCAGTCAGTGTTTAATGGGAAACTTCAATAGAATCTTGTAAGTTATGTTGAAGTTTCATCAATACTTTTTGTAAAAGGTTGAAAGGAAACGATAATTAAGCCTGTTTAACCGGAAATTTCAATGGCACCTTGCAAGTTAGGGCAAAGTTAAGGATTTACTTTATTGCATCTTATATAGCATACTTGTACGACGGTCATAGTCGATTGTCGTCATGTTTTAAATTTGACTTGATAATTTTCGCGATTCTGGTTATATACGCGTAATATTTGAATTATGATACATATCTCGCGATAAAAAAGTATTTTACAGTAATGGTCAAAACAGATCGGCCTTGTAACACAGAACGTAGTATAGTGGTCGAGCCAGATCGGCCTTGTGACACAAAACGCAGTATAGTGGTCGAGACAGATCGGCCTTGTGACCCACAACGTGGTATAATGGTCGAGCCAGATAGGCCTTGTGTCACAGAACGAAGTATAGTGGTCGAGGCAGATCCGCACTGTGACACAGAACGTAGTGTAATGGTTGAGACAGATCGGCCTTGTAACACAGAACGTAGTATAGTGGTCAAGACAGATCGATTATATACACGTATTTGAAAAATGACATTCTGATCATGGTTTTTCAATTTCTTTTCGCAAAATAGTGTGGCGCGTGCAAAATTTGATGAAGGTCTAACGCTCGGTATTAAGAGCATAGAGTATCGTCTAGTTCGACAGTTGTCATTTTTTATCAGTCCGTTAATCCTTATAACACCCCTAGACCTCTATCTCAATATCTGATATCAGGACAGTTTAACTGATAAGGGGTTTGACATCAAAATTTTCATATCATAATCTATACATATCTTACACTAGCTAGTTTGGCCCTGAACCAATTCAAAACATGTACTTATCAACAACCAACGTAACCAAGAACACAACGCAACATATTCAAAAGATAATATTAACAATTGGAATTGACCTTCTTTAGATTAACCTTTTTGTTTAAACTGGCATTCAATTGCTCTTGAATACAGTGTGGGGTCATGACCTCCGATTACCTAACGTTTAACTATTCAATTACGTCACAGAATGACATCTTTTACGTCACGCATAGTTTGATTGGTCAGCATCTAAGTCTACTCGCGACCTAACTTTCCTTATTTGGAACAAGGCTGTTCCATCAATCCCGTATGTTTGTGGGAATCTTGAATAAAATAAATTATTGTAGCGATAACTTTACATTTCGGACATGCTATCAATGTTTTTATAATTGTAAATATAAGAAATAACATTTTTTTAGTGTATCCATCCGGTATTATGAATGAGAGTCAGGAATAGCATATTTAACATGCTATTCCTGACTCTCATTCATAATACCGAATGGATTCACTCAAATAGAATGTGATTTCTTTAGAAAAAGAAAAACAAGACAGGAACCTTTAATTTTAGAATTTGACTTTTGATGCGTAGTTGAATATATTTTGACAGATTCTGTGTTACATTACATTACCAAAATCAGTTAACTTTTCGTAATTGAAATGTTATGCCTCATCCATGGTTCCGGCCATGATGTCAATGTCCAAGGGATTCCTGCTGGTGCTACATGTTAGTTGGCTACTTATGACAATAACATTGTATACCAGTTTTAATGTTACAACACTAGACGGTCGTTTCGAAATACAATCCCTCATCAGAAGTGCTCGGAACTAAATTATAAAACCAAATTGTTTATTTTACAGTATCAGTATTTATTGACCACTGATTGTTAATTATTGGGATCTTGGGACCATCAATATTATTCTTATCATATTACTGAGAAATTCCTTCGGTTTTCGTCTATGTTCAGAGTTTTAATAATCGGCATTCTCCATTAATTTTTGTGTTCTTGGTTACGCCGACCGTTGTCAAATATATTTTATTATATAATTAAATCCATTATATTGACATGGCTATTGAATGTAATTGTATAGAAGCATTTATATTAAAATAGTTTGAAATTTTCAATGAGTTGACTTAATTGATTCTGTTTCATAAATACCTTTTTATCAAAATCCAACCATGTGTAAAAACTTACATTTATTATTGAATAAATCTTTCAGAATGCATGTAAAGTTAAAATACACAGTATTTATAACAAAGGCATATTATAAATTAGCTAAATAATCGTGCATTTTAACATGTTCATTGATGCTGTAAATTAATTACACGTATTTTCTTCACTGAAAAAATGGCTTAAACACACATATTTAGATCCCTTACCATTTACAATATGATTTACTGTATACCATAAAATTTTGTACAATTTCAATTGTAAATCAATTACAAACATATCAAACTTGGTTCGAATTACAAATTCCAAAAGCAAAGTTAAACGTTTGAAATTCAATCACAAACATACAAGTCCATGTTCCGATCACAATCAAAATTTGCAAATTGAATCAAACACGTGAACAAACAGGAAAGTGATTATATTTGTGGTATTTGTTGGATCATCTATATACTATCTGAATACATTAACATCAGCAATATTAAATTATATACAGCACCAAAACAAAAGTTAATTCACTCCTTATATGAACAAAAGTAATGACAAATAACACCGTTATCAAAACATATTTATTTATTCATTCATTTAGAACTGTTGCATTACATATTGCGCAGGCGTATTAACAAGTAGGTCTTAGTTACATGGCCTTAAACCAATATATATATTATGTAATTCAATTTGGCAAGCTATGGCTAGTTTTTATCAGCGCAGAATCGCTGGTGCTTTTTTATTTTTATACAATTTCATAGTTCTCTGTCGGAATTAACTAAAGCCTGATGACTGGACAAGCCAACACTGTTTTTCCTTGTAGCTGAAAAAAGTTTTGTGTGGACATTGAGTTATGTTACTTGGTACAAGATCTTGCAATGACCAAGAAATTATTTATTATTTTTTATACTTGGCAATGACACTTGTCGCCTTCACTAGTTTCAAAATACCTACACCATTGACTCAATAATGTCTCGAACACTAGCAGGTTTCTTCACATTATGTATAGCCCCAAAACATAACTCAATATCTACCAACAAGGAATATTGTTTTAAGTTTAAGCCAACAACCCACACTTAATCCGATCGTGAACGTATGGAATTATATAACAAAGCACCAGAGCTACTATGCTAACAAAGAAGCAGGATATGTATAAAACAATTCATAAATCGTGATACAAAACCTCCAAAGACTATGTCAATGGGGTTAATTCATAGAATGCCAAATAAAATTTAGGCATTTGTAAAAGCTAAAGTCGAATTGACTAAGTAGTACTCTTTAATTTGGTTGTGATATATGTGATGGAACAGCTCTTAATGAATAAATAGTCATTCTTTATAATAATCTTATTTGTTATTAATTTTACTTATATATAAGGTAAAATAACATTTGGCTCCGGGGCTGTATATATATCAATGTTTAAGTTATTTAACATACAATACACAAACTGCAGACATTCATATAAAATGTTTTACATGATGCACTCACCCTCTCGGAGTAATTGGCCTTAAGTCTCCTGTGGATGTTCACGTGTTTAAACTAATTTGCTAGCTTTAATGTTTTTATTCTGCTTTTGGATTGTGGTTTGGACATAGATGAGTATGTTTGTTTTCTAAATACAAAACGATTGCAAACCATTATAATAATGAATTCAGTAAATGCACTAAATTATACAAATGCCAGCGAGATAGAGAACACAAGTAAGAAGAATAATTACCTGAAACAGCAAGAATAACTCGGGTTTCGCGTGTATTTAAACAAAATATATTTAAAGTTAATCGTTCATTTAACCACGTGTTGTTCTTCATGATTTGAGAAATTGTAATTTAAGTGGTAGTTAATAATAATGTCCATGTACTTACCAGTTAATTAACGTCATCTCACATCATGAATAGAAGACAGGAATTTACATTCCAAATGAAAGTCTTCAGAAATGTTCCAGCTTGTTTAATGTTAGATCTCTTGTTACCTTTAAACTTTTGGTGTTCTAAGTAAAATTATATATTTTAACTTCCTGATTGTCACATAAAAGAAAAGTTTGCACACGACACGGCTGCCGAGTTTCATAAAATGTACTTATGATATTGATTTAAAATGTAATGAAAGAGGAAGAACGAATGTGTTATTTCTACACTCCAAATTTGTAGCCACCTCACTCTACTTAGAAGTGAATATTCAAATCTACGAGCAAATTCAATCAATCAAAATCAAATACCCCAACCAGTCCATGTTAAATCACAATGTTAAAAAGGTAGTATCCTTTAAAATGGCAACATTAGGTAAATATGTAAAATCTCATCAGGGAAGTGGGGCTGGGTGCTTTTTAATATAACCACCTTACGTGTGTAATGAAACAGTTTTAAATTGTTATGCTCTTTGTGTATAGTTATACCGTTACTATTGTTTGTAATCAAATTTGAGAATAAAAAGAACATGGGAATAGGGGACGGAATAATTTTGAATACAGATAATTGAAATAGGATTAACATTTTTAGCTACATGCATAGGAATGGGTAATTCTGTACAGTGTCATATCAACTCTATAGGACATTCTTTGGTGTTCTACTCTTTTGGGATTTACCATAGAGATAATTTATAAAAGAATCAGTCATGATGTCATTGGTGAAACGCGATTTTGTGTATAGTAGAAACTGAAATTTAATAGACATCTAATAGTCTACTTTTTCTTTAACTCGGTCAATTAAACCAGACTTTGTCTTTAAAATCTTCAAACCTTCTTCAATAAGAGGTACTTTAAACATATTTTTACATTGCCTTTTTATCTGGTTTTAGTATTAACGGTCGCTCAATAGTTGAAGTAACTGAACATTTAAGACGATAATTTTATATTCAATATATTTTAGTTACCAATTTCTTGTTTTAAACATTTATCTAGCATATACAATTATAACAATTCCCAACAATACGTTTAGTATCTTACATTTGTTGTTGGTTCATTGTTAGATAAATTACAGATGAATAACATATTATATCAGTTTTAATGTTACAACGGTCGTTTTGAAATACAATCCCTCATCAGTAGTGCTCAGAACCAAATTATAAAACCAAATTGTTTATTTTACAACATCAGTATTTATTGACCACTGATTGTTAATCATTGGGATCTTGGGACCATCAATATTATTCTATTTATATTACTGAGAAATTCCTTCGCTTTTCGCCTATGTTCAGAATTTTAATAATCGGCACTCTCCATTAATTTTTGTGTTCTTGGTTTCGCCGACCTTTGTCAAATATATTTTATAATATAATTAAATCCATTATATTGACATGGCTATTGAATGTAATTGTATTGAAGCATTTATATTAAAATAGTTTAAAACTTTCAATGAGTTGACTTAATTGATTCTGTTTCATAAATATTTTTATGAAAATCCAACCATGTGTGAAAACATTACATCTCTTATTGATTAAATCTTCCAAAATGCAAGAAAGGTTTAAATACAAAGTATTTATAATAAAGGCATATTATAAATTAGCAAAATAATCGTGAATTTTAACATTTTAATTTATGTTGTAAATTTATTACACGTATTTTCTTCACTGAAAAATGGCTTAAACACACATATTTAGATTCCTTACCATTTACAATATGATTTACTTTATACCATAAAATTTTGTACAATTTCAATTGTAAATCAATTACAAACATATCAAACTTAGTTCAAATTACAAATTCCAAAAGCAAAGTTAAACGTTTGAAATTCAAACACAAACATACTAGTCTATGTTGCAATCACAATCAAAATTTGCAAATTGAATCAAACACGTGAACAAATAGAGAAGTAATTATATTTGGTATATTTGTTGGATCATGTATATGCTATCTGAATACATTAACATCAGCAATATAAAATTATATACAATTCCAGAACAAAAGTTAATTCACTCCTTATATGAACAAAAGTAATAACAAATAACACCGTTATCAAAACATATATTTTATTCATATCTTTAGAGCTGTTGCATCACATATAGCGCAGGCGTATTAACAAGTAGGTCTTAGTTACATGGCCTTAAACCTACATATATCAATCTAATTCGATTTGGCAAGCTATGGATCAAACCTAAACCTAAATTTGTCAGCGCAGAAATCTGGTGCTTTTTTATTTTTATATAATTCTATATTTTTCTATCAGAATTAATTATAGGCTGTTCACTGGACAAGGTAACAATGTTTTTCCTTCCAGCTTTAAAAAGTTTTGTGTGGATATTGAGTTATGTTAATTGGTACAAAATCTTGCAATGACCAAGAATTTATTAATTATTTTTGATACTTGGTAATGACACTTATCGCTTTCACTAGTTTAAAAAACCGACACCATTGACTCTATAATGTCTCGAACACTAGCAGGTTTCTTGACATCATGTACAGCCCCAAGACATAACTCAATATCCACACAAAACTTTCTTTAGCAGCAAGGAATATTGTTTTAAGTTTTACCAGACAGCAACCTAGACTTAATCCGATCTTGAACGTATGGAATTATTTTAAAAAGCACCAGAGATCCTATGCTAACAAAGAAGCTGGAGTTTTATGAAACAATACATAAATCGTGTTACAACATCTCCAAAGACTATGTCAAGTGGTTGATTCATAAAATGCCAAATAAAATTTAGGCATTTGTAAAAGCTGAAGACGAATTGACTAAGTAGTACTCTTTAATTTGGTTGTGATATATGTGATGGAACAGCTCTGAATGAATAAATAGTCATTCTTTATAATAATGTTATTTGTCATTAAATTTGCTTATATATGGGGTAAAATAACTTTTGGCTCCGGGCCTGTATATATCAATGTTTTAGTTATTTAACATACAATACACAAACTGCAGACATTCATATAAAATGTTTTACGTGATGCACTCACCCTCTCGGAGCAACTGGCCTCAAGTCTCCTGTGGATGTTCACGTGTTTAAACTAATTTGCTAGCTTTAATGTTTTTATCCTGCTTTTGGATTGTGGTTTGAACATAGATTAGTATGTTTGTTTTCTAAATACAAAACGATTGCAAACCATTAAATTAATGAATTCAGTAAATGCACTAAATAATACAAATGATAGCGAGATAGGGAACACAAGTAAGAAGAATAATTACCTGAAACAGCAAGAATAACTCGGGTTTCGCGTGTATTTAAACAAAATATATTTAAAGTTAATCGTTCATTTAACCATGTATTGTTCTTTATGATTTGAGAAATTGTAATTTAAGAAGTAGTAGTTAATAATAATATCCATGTACTTACCAATTAATTAACGTCATCCCACATCATGAATAGAAGACAGGAATTTACATTCCGAATGAAAGTCTTCAAAAATGTTCCAGTTTGTTCAAGTTAGATCTCTTGTTACCTTTAAACTTTTAGAGTTCTAAGTAAAATTATATATTTTAACTTCCTGATTGTCACATAAAAGAAAGGTTTGCACACGACATGGCTGCCGAGTTTCATAAAATGTACTTATGATGTTGATTTAAAATGTAATGAAAGAGGAAGAACGAATATGTTATTTCTACACTCCAAATTTGTAGCCACCTCACTCTACTTAGAAGTGAATATTCAAATCTACGAGCAAATTTAATCAATCAAAATCAAATACCCCAACCAGTCCATGTTAAATCACAATGTTAAAAAGGTAGTATCCTTTAAAATGGCAACATTAGGTAAATATGTAAAATCTCATCAGGGAAGTGGGGCTGGGTGCTTTTTAATATAACCACCTTACGTGTGTAATGAAACAGTTTTAAATTGTTATGCTCTTTGTGTATAGTTATACCGTTACTATTGTTTGTAATCAAATTTGAGAATAAAAATAACATGGGAATAGGGGACGGAATAATTTTGAATACAGATAATTGAAATAGGAACATTTTTAGCTACATGCATAGGAATGGGTAATTCTGTACAGTGTCATATCAACTCTATAGGACATTCTTTGGTGTTCTACTCTTTTGGGATTACCATAGAGTAATTTATAAAAAATCAGTCAGGATGTCATTGGTGAAACGCGATTGTAGCACGGAAGTTACTTTTGTGTATAGTAGAAACTGAAATTTAATAGACATCTAATAGTCTAGTTTTTCTTTAATCAGTCAATTAGACCAGACTTTGTCCTTAAAATGTTCAAACCTTCTTCAATAAGAGGTACTTTAAACATATTTTTACATTGCCTTTATATCTGGTTATAGTATTAACGGTCGCTCAATAGTTGAAGTAACTGAACATTTAAGACGATTATTTTATATTCAATACGTTTTAGTTACCAATTTCTTGTTTTAAAGATTTATCTAGCATATACAATTATAACAATTCCCAACAATACGTTTAGTATCTTACATTTGTTGTTGGTTCATTGTTAGATAAATTACAGATGAATAACATATATCAGTTTTAATGTTACAACGGTCGTTTTGAAATACAATCCCTCATCAGTAGTGCTCAGAACGAAATTATAAAACCAAATTGTTTATTTGACAATATCAGTATTTATTGACCACTGATTTTTAATCATTGGGATCATGGGACCATCAATATTATTCTATTTATATTACTGAGAAATTCCTTCGGTTTTCGCCTATGTTCAGAATTTTAATAATCGGCATTCTCCATTAATTTTTGTGTTCTTGGTTTCGTCGACCTTTGTCAAATATATTTTATAATATAATTAAATCCATTATATTGACATGGCTATTGAATGTAATTGTATAGAAGCATTTATATTAAAATAGTTTAAAACTTTCAATGAGTTGACTTAATTGATTCTGTTTCATAAATATTTTTATCAAAATCCAACCATGTGTGAAAACATTACATCTCTTATTGATTAAATCTTCCAAAATGCAAGAGAGGTTTAAATACAAAGTATTTATAATAAAGGCATATTATAAATTAGCAAAATAATCGTGAATTTTAACATTTTAATTTATGTTGTAAATTTATTACACGTATTTTCTTCACTGAAAAATGGCTTAAACACACATATTTAGATTCCTTACCATTTACAATATGATTTACTTTATACCATAAAATTTTGTACAATTTCAATTGTAAATCAATTACAAACATATCAAACTTAGTTCAAATTTCAAATTCCAAAAGCAAAGTTAAACGTTTGAAATTCAAACACAAACATACTAGTCTATGTTGCAATCACAATCAAAATTTACAAATTGAATCAAACACGTGAACAAATAGAGAAGTAATTATATTTGGTATATTTGTTAGATCATCTATATGCTATCTGAATACATTAACATCAGCAATATAAAATTATATACAACTCCAGAACAAAAGTTAATTCACTCCTTATATGAACAAAAGTAATAACAAATAACACCGTTATCAAACCATATATGTTTATTCATATCTCTAGAGCTGTTGCATCACATATAGCGCAGGCGTATTAACAAGTAGGTCTTAGTTACATGGACTTAAACCTATATATATCAATCTAATTCGATTTGGCAAGCTATGAATCAAACCTAAACCTAAATTTTGTCAGCGCAGAACTTTGGTGCTTTTTATTTTTATATAATTTCATATTTTTCTATCAAAATTAACTATAGGCTGTTCACTGGACAAATTAACAATGTTTTTCCTTGCAGCTTGAAAAGGTTTTGTGTGGATATTGAGTTACTGTAAAGGGGATTATATTCGCGGGGTGAAAATTTCGCGATTTTCAAATCGGACATTTCGCGTGGGTGTAATTTTAGCGCAGCAACCATTTTTCTGCGATGCAACTGATAACACGAGTTGTCTCCCTTTCAACTATATAAAAATAAAAGTGCACACCCATGCAAATAAAATATCATTCCCGACCATTCAACCATGTAAATAATGCTCATGACTGAGTAAACGTAATTTTCCTAACACAATTTGGTGAACATACGTTATCATTTTGTAAAAATGCTTCGTTGGTTAAAAACGGCAAGTGAAAAAATGTCAAACTAGAATTGCCAGACCTTAGAAAATGTCAAACAAGTACAATAAAACCTCTTCACGCTTAATGGGTACTTAAGACCCATAAAATGATGGAAAAAGAAAACACATTTATTGTGAACTCCTTCACAAGTGCCGGTATTGATAACTCAACTTGTTTTCATGCACGACTGATTTTGAATATGGTCTGTAGGTGTGACGATGTACATAATACTAACAGTAAGCATTTGATTTCATTCGCCAATGACTATGAATAAACTGTCTGGTAAAAGTCTTACGTATGTAATATTACTAAAGGGCTAAATTCACAAACACAGGCTAGCGGCCCGATTTTTCAAGAAATATAAACAACGCACAATCAATCTAATTTATATATTTTTTACTTTTTTGGTGTCCATATTTGAAATATCAACTGTCAGTTTACATCCCATCACATTATATATATAGTACAGTGCCGTCAAATCAGGCGTTGATACAGAAAAATGTGCATTTTGCCAGATTTTGTTCCTTTTTTGGAAAAATTCACAGTGGCCGCATGCATCGACCAACGCCATTTTTAAACCAGCTGTAAAAAACATGTAAATATTTCATTACACAAAATTCTGTGTTGGTCGAAGGCTACGGCCACACTCAATTTTTATAAAAACGGTGAGAAAATTAGCCGATCTGAACAGCGAGATTCGTTGCCTTTTGGAAATCCTGCCGGATTATCGGTCGAGGAGAACCCGAATCTCTCCCTTAAAATGACGTTTCGACGTCTGGATTTAATTATTGGACTATCATACAGTTGTTTCTTTTCTTTTTATTTTATGAAATTGGAAAAATATAATAAAATAAATAAAAAAGAAATAAATTTTAAATTATTGAAGACGAATTATGCGGCCGCAGCATTAAGTGGTTGACAGTGTGCACGTACGTGCGCACAAGGATCAAGTAGTAATCTAGGATGGTCCATTACGGGTCGTTCACTAGCGTTAATATATAGAATTTAAATGGATTAAAGATTTTCCAGGATACCTAAATGCTTATTGAAGGTAACTAATTTTACAAGACTCGAATTTTCTAAATGTAGGCCTACTATTTTACAATTGATTCCATTGTAACAATTTTTGTATGGCAGAGTGGTCTAATGCGTCTGTCTAGAAATCGGAATATTGTCAGTTCCACCCTGCGTTCAGTCACTTTTTGTTATTTTTATTTATTATTTTTTTATTATTATATATAAATTCTATTTTTTAAATATCAAATATAGTTATAAAATTTTAATATTAAAAAAAATTATATTTATATATACATAGGCAATATCATACTGTCGCGATTTACCCGCTAAACTTTTAATTTTATGTTTTATTTTTTCATGAGTTTTTATTTATTTATTTTTGAGATAACGACTATCTGTACTTATATATTATTTCAATTATAAAAAACAAGATAGGCAAACATACTGTCGTGAGTTCGAACTTGCTAAGTTTTTAATTAAAATAATAATTATCAACATATGCATATATATTTCATATTGGTTTGTTTGGTTTTTTTAAACTGCCTGCAATATATACAATATTGGTCATTTTATTTACATGTATCTATTAAGATAGATATACTGCCAATTATTTTCTAAGATGCCGTGACATAGCATGTCATCAAACTATTACGTATGTACATGTACACCATATCCTATACCCAATGATACTGTCTGATAACTTTTTTTTTAAATTCTATATAAAATTTATTAAAAATTGACAAACTGTAAACATCTTGTGCTTCCCCGTAGACATAAGATCATGATTCTTGAACAGAGAGAGATTGGTTTTGGTTGGTTGAATGTTGTTTAACGTCGCATCAGCAATTTTTCAGCTATTTGCGACGAGAACTATATCTCTATGGATTAATCTATGAACAATTTTGTGTATGCATGTGAAGTGCGAGTGTGTTGTATGGCCTGCCTTGTACTAGCGCGCACTCAGGGCGACTTTAACGTGCTAGCTCACAGAGTCAGTACGCCGCAGACAAGAGTACCACCCCCCAGTCCATTATATTGATACCAGGTGAATCAGTAAATTCCAAGGGCAAGGAAATTCACTTTACAAGAAAAATTCACTTTCCCACATGTGGTCCGAGCGGGACTCGAACTCACAGCGGTGAGAGACCCTGGATTTGAAGACTAACGTCTTATCCATAAGGCCACCGCGGCCTCTATTGAACACAGAGAGAGAGAGAGAGAGAGACAGAGAGAGAGAGAGAGCCGAGTAATGGTATTCTTTTACGTCAAAATCAAGATTTTTTCCACTAATATCGAAATGGTGAGTTCAGGAATGATAGGGGAAGTAGGATAACAATTCCATAGCTGACCTACCATCATATACCATTTTTTAAAATTATAAAATACATTAAAAATGGTATTTATTGTGTCAATTAGGTAACTTTTCTGTTAATTGTAATACGTGGAAGTTAACAGATTGTATCATTAAAACAAAAGTTATTGTGTTGAGTACTAAATAATGTGTCTTTTAATAAGTTTGTGCTGTAGATTTAGAAATTATGAAAGAAAAAAGTTAGTTGCTTGGTTGTTAGTAGAAATGGGTCATTTTATATAAAAAGAGTATTTAACTGAAAGAGAACCAAAAGTCATGAATGGGATAGATTATGTAAACTTGCAGCATTGATTTCGGTGATGAAACTTTGAAATTATAAAATTTGAAATTAAACTCTGTTTAATAATATTTATTTTATTTGTTCAAATTAAATTATGCAAGTTTATAAAATTATAATATGAATTATAGGGTTGGTTGGTACTCCATGTTAATGTAATATGTAGATCTACTTACTGCATTTTTCTTTTGAATGAAAATAAAAAATTCGGAGGTCCACATACTAAGTTTAGAGAACTACTTACATTGATTTTAAGCTCACCTGACCGAAGGTCATATGAGCTTATGAAATAGCGCAGCGTACACGTATGTGCGTGAATGCGTGCGTCTGTGCGTAGTTAATACATTTTTTCGACTTTTTCGCTATAACTACCGGACAGATTTCAATTAAACGTGGTCAGAAATATATATGGGCCGTGCAATTTAGATTTGTTCATGGCGTTGTCATGGCCACCATAACTAGGTCAATGTGACCTACTGGTGCAAAAATCCTAAAAAATCTCCCCCGAAAGCAACGATCTGATTTGATATTTGGGTTCTTAAGGGTCTTAGGCCTATAATTTGTTTATTTCGTGAAAATCGGACAAAAACAGGCTATGCGTTTTTTGCGTTTAATTGTGAAAAGATCGTAAAATAACTTCAAATTGTTATAACTTGACTATTTGATCAGAAATTGACATGGGGTTTTCAGTTTTGTCATATTCTTGTAATTCCATGAAAATGGTTTGAGTTCATTATAAAGGTCATGACCTAATTTTTTGCCTTTTGATAGAAAACTATAAACTTGTTGTACAGGCATGTATATTAGAATTTTGTTTGAATTAATGTAAGAATCCTTTTCTTGTATGGATTGAGATCATGGGTTCAAATGTCAAGGACACAGGTGCGAAAGAATATATAAATAGTTAATTATCTTGAAAACTATTAACTTTTTGTATAAGCATGTATATTAGAATGTTGTAGGTATTGATACAACGAACATTTTGATGTATAGAAATAGGTCATAGGTTGAAAGGTCAAGGTTACATATGCAAAACATTACCGAAATTGTTAATATCTCGAAAACTTTAACTTTTTGTATAGGCATGCAAATTAGAATATTGTAGGTATTGGCCTAACAATAATTTGATATATTAACAAAGGTCAATTTTACTATTTTAGCCTCAAATCGCTACTTCAAGAAATATTTTGACATTTGGGTTTCAGTATTTATGTTTTCTTGAAATGTTTATGCTAGCCATTTTTATCAGGTGGGCATATCAAGCCCATTAGGCCTCTTGTTACATTGAAAAATTGTTTAACTTAAGAACCCAAAATGGCGAGATAAATCTAAATTTTGGAAGCATCTGTTTATGAAATAACTTGCCCCTTCTCTTTAAAATGCCTTAGAACTTAAATGATTAAATGAAAAAAGTAAATAAGTGTGTATCTTATTGACTTTTACTAAGGTATTTGATATCTAGAAGTCATTATATAAACCATAAACATGCACTGAGTAAATAAATCCATCCACCCAAAATATGTGAATTATCTCCCCTATACATGTATTTGTGCTAGCAAAATCTCTGTGTTTGCTGTCGTTATTTATTTTTACGTTCTTGCTGGTCCAACTAAATGTGTAAATATAGCATGTGATGCTTCAATAAAAATAATTCAAATTTTCAAAAATGTAATTGTGATATATTATAGGGTAATGGGGTATGTACTTTTATAACAGTGATGATTATAATAAGTAATAAATACCTTTTTGGGTATTTACGCGTTTAAGATTTATGCAAAAAGGTTACCATGGTAACAAAAACTCAAAGTGCTATTTTTTAAACATCACTTGTTTTTGGAAAAATCAAATATTCGGACATGCAGTAATTCTAATTCAGAAGAATATTATCAGTAATGTTATAAATCTTACATGCTACATGTATTTCGTACACAACTTTGCTTTTTACACATGAATTCATGTCAGTAAAGTGGTCATACTATGCACGGTTGCCATGGAAACGTATGATGTATTTTTGACCAAAACAATATGGACTTAGATTTCCCATTTCTCAGACTATATATCTACTTATTTTGAAGATTTTTCGAGATTGGGCCATTTTTACCCTTCGTGAACCTACTCCTTTGATCTAAAAGATAAAAATTACATTCAATATTCTTTATTTTTGGATTTATTTCTTAAGTGAGTGTTATTTGTTCATTTAATAAAGTCTGATTATCAAATGAAATAAAAAATAAAATCATGTTATTTTTTGTAATTTAGTTATGTCCCTTTAATTACACTCTCTTCCGAGATAGTACGAAAATTTGTTTGATCCGAAATGTGACCAAAATTAATCAAAAGTATCCTCGACCGTCCGTGATTCGAAACTAATACAAAACAAACCAAATTTGCTAACGCAACAAGAATTTGAGAGAGAGACAACTGATTTTTCTTGATAGTTTCACAGTAAATACCTAAATTTTGTCTTTAATGCATGAAATCGTCACTGCAGGGACGACACTCGCGTATAATAACTGAAAACAAAAATGACCTCGAATCTTAGTACGCTCTCGATATTACGACGGTCGACGATAATAGTATTGAATTTCAATGCTGTATTGCATAAATTTTCGCGAAGGTAAAATTTTCGCGTTATTGTAATCAGCGCGAAATAAGGGAAAATTTTACCCACGCGAATATTTCCCCCTTTACAGTATGTTAATAGGTACAAAATCTTGCAATGACCAAGAAATTATTTTTTTATATATATACTTGGCAATGACACTTGTCGCCTTCACTAGTTTCTAAATGCCTACATCATTGACTCTATAATGTCTCGAACACTAGCAGGTTTCTTGACATTATGTACAGACCCAAGACATAACTCAATATCCACACAAAACTTTCTACAGCAGCAACGAATATTGTTTTAAGTTTTACCAGACAGCAACCCAGACTTATCCGAGTGAACGTATGGAATTGTTTTAAGAAGCACCAGAGATCCTATGCTAACAAAGAAGCTGGAGATTTATGAAACAATCATAAATCGTGTTACAACATCTCCAAAGACTATGTCAAGTGGTTGATTCATAGAATGCCAAATAAAATTTAGGCATTTGTAAAAGCTAAAGACGAATTGACTAAGTAGTACTCTTTAATTTGGTTGTGATATATGTGATGGAACAGCTCTGAATGAATAAATAGTCATTCTTTATAATAATGTTATTTGTCATTAAATTTGCTTATATATGGGGTAAAATAACTTTTGTCTCCGGGGCTGTATATATCAATGTTTTAGTTATTTAACATACAATACACAAACTGCAGACATTCATATAAAATGTTTTACATGATGCACTCACCCTCTCGGAGCAACTGGCCTCAAGTCTCCTGTGGATGTTCACGTGTTTAAACTAATGTGCTAGCTTTAATGTTTTTATCCTACTTTTGGATTGTGGTTTGAACATAGATTAGTAGGTTTGTTTTCTAAATACAAAACGATTGCAAACCATTATAATAATGAATTCAGTAAATGCACTAAATTATACAAATGATAGCGAGATAGGGAACACAAGTAAGAAGAATAATTACCTGAAACAGCAAGAATAACTCGGGTTTCGCGTGTATTTAAACAAAATATATTTAAAGTTAATCGTTCATTTAACCATGTATTGTTCTTTATGATTTGAGAAATTGTAATTTAAGTAGTAGTAGTTAATAATAATTCCATGTACTTACCAATTAATTAACGTCATCCCACATCATGAATAGAAGACAGGAATTTACATTCCGAATGAAAGTCTTCAAAAATGTTCCAGTTGTTTAATGATAGATCTCTTGTTACCTTTAAACTTTTAGAGTTCTAAGTAAAATTATATATTTTAACTTCCTGATTGTCACAAAAGAAAGGTTTGCACACGACATGGCTGCCGAGTTTCATAAAATGTACTTATGATATTGATTTAAAATGTAATGAAAGAGGAAGAACGAATATGTTATTTCTACACTCCAAATTTGTAGCCACCTCACTCTACTTAGAAGTGAATATTCAATCTACGAGCAAATTTAATCAATCAAAATCAAATACCCCAACCAGTCCATGTTAAATCACAATGTTAAAAAGGTAGTATCCTTTAAAATGGCAACATTAGGTAAATATGTAAAATCTCATCAGGGAAGTGGGGCTGGTGCTTTTTAATATAACCACCTTACGTGTGTAATGAAACAGTTTTAAATTGTTATGCTCTTTGTGTATAGTTATACCGTTACTATTGTTTGTAATCAAATTTGAGAATAAAAAGAACATGGGAATAGGGGACGGAATAATTTTGAATACAGATAATTGAAATAGGATTAACATTTTTAGCTACATGCATAGGAATGGGTAATTCTGTACAGTGTCATATCAACTCTATAGGACATTCTTTGGTGTTCTACTCTTTTGGGATTTACCATAGAGATAATTTATAAAAAATCAGTCATGATGTCATTGGTGAAACGCGATTGTAGCACGGAAGTTACTTTTGTGTATAGTAGAAACTGAAATTTAATAGACATCTAATAGTCTAGTTTTTCTTTAACTCAGTCAATTAGACCAGACTTTGTCCTTAAAATGTTCAAACCTTCTTCAATAAGAGGTACTTTAAACATATTTTTACATTGCCTTTTTATCTGGTTATAGTATTAACGGTCGCTCAATAGTTGAAGTAACTGAACATTTAAGACGATAATTTATATTCAATACATTTTAGTTACCAATTTCTTGTTTTAAACATTTATCTAGCATATACAATTATAACAATTCCCAACAATACGTTTAGTATCTTACATTTGTTGTTGGTTCATTGTTAGATAAATTACAGATGAATAACATATTATATCAGTTTTAATGTTACAACGGTCGTTTTGAAATACAATCCCTCATCAGTAGTGCTCAGAACGAAATTATAAAACCAAATTGTTTATTTTACAATATCAGTATTTATTGACCACTGATTTTTAATCATTGGGATCTTGGGACCATCAATATTATTCTATTTATATTACTGAGAAATTCCTTCGGTTTTCGCCTATGTTCAGAATTTTAATAATCGGCATTCTCCATAATTTTTGTGTTCTTGGTTTCGTCGACCTTTGTCAAATATATTTTATAATATAATTAAATCCATTATATTGACATGGCTATTGAATGTAATTGTATAGAAGCATTTATATTAAAATAGTTTAAAACTTTCAATGAGTTGACTTAATTGATTCTGTTTCATAAATATTTTTATCAAAATCCAACCATGTGTGAAAACATTACATCTCTTATTGATTAAATCTTCCAAAATGCAAGCAAGAAGGTTTAAATACAAAGTATTTATAATAAAGGCATATTATAAATTAGCAAAATAATCGTGAATTTTAACATTTTAATTTATGTTGTAAATTTATTACACGTATTTTCTTCACTGAAAAATGGCTTAAACACACATATTTAGATTCCTTACCATTTACAATATGATTTACTTTATACCATAAAATTTTGTACAATTTCAATTGTAAATCAATTACAAACATATCAAACTTAGTTCAAATTTCAAATTCCAAAAGCAAAGTTAAACGTTTGAAATTCAAACACAAACATACTAGTCTATGTTGCAATCACAATCAAAATTTACAAATTGAATCAAACACGTGAACAAATAGAGAAGTAATTATATTTGGTATATTGTTAGATCATCTATATGCTATCTGAATACATTAACATCAGCAATATAAAATTATATACAACTCCAGAACAAAAGTTAATTCACTCCTTATATGAACAAAAGTAATAACAAATAACACCGTTATCAAACCATATATGTTTATTCATATCTCTAGAGCTGTTGCATCACATATAGCGCAGGCGTATTAACAAGTAGGTCTTAGTTACATGGACTTAAACCTATATATATCAATCTAATTCGATTTGGCAAGCTATGAATCAAACCTAAACCTAAATTTTGTCAGCGCAGAACTTTGGTGCTTTTTTATTTTTATATAATTTCATATTTTTCTATCAAAATTAACTATAGGCTGTTCACTGGACAAATTAACAATGTTTTTCCTTGCAGCTTGAAAAGGTTTTGTGTGGATATTGAGTTACTGTAAAGGGGATTATATTCGCGGGGTGAAAATTTCGCGATTTTCAAATCGGACATTTCGCGTGGGTGTAATTTTAGCGCAGCAACCGTTTTTCTGCGATGCAACTGATACCACGAGTTGTCTCCCTTTCAACTATATAAAAATAAAAGTGCACACCCATGCAAATAAAATATCATTCCCGACCATTCAACCATGTAAATAATGCTCATGACTGAGTAAACGTAATTTTCCTAACACAATTTGGTGAACATACGTTATCATTTTGTAAAAATGCTTCGTTGGTTAAAAACGGCAAGTGAAAAAATGTTAAACTAGAATTGCCAGACCTTAGAAAATGTCAAACAAGTACAATAAAACCTCTTCACGCTCAATGGGTACTTAAGACCAATAAAATGATGGAAAAAGAAAACACATTTATTGTGAACTCCTTCACAAGTGCCGGTATTGATAACTCAACTTGTTTTCATACACGACTGATTTTGAATATGGTCTGTAGGTGTGACGATGTACATAATACTAACAGTAAGCATTTGATTTCATTCGCCAATGACTATGAATAAACTGTCTGGTAAAAGTCTTACTAATGTAAGTATTACTAAAGGGCTAAATTCACAAACACAGGCTAGCGGCCCGATTTTTCAAGAAATATAAACAACGCACAATCAATCTAATTTATATATTTTTTACTTTTTTGGTGTCCATATTTGAAATATCAACTGTCAGTTTACATCCCATCACATTATATATATAGTACAGTGCCGTCAAATCAGGCGTTGATACAGAAAAATGTGCATTTTTGCCAGATTTTGTTCCTTTTTTGGAAAAATTCACAGTGGCCGCATGCATCGACCAACGCCATTTTTAAACCAGCTGTAAAAAACATGTAAATATTTCATTACACAAAATTCTGTGTTGGTCGAAGGCTACGGCCACACTCAATTTTTATAAAAACGGTGAGAAAATTAGCCGATCTGAACAGCGAGATTCGTTGCCTTTTTGAAATCCTGCCGGATTATCGGTCGAGGAGAACCCGAATCTCTCCCTTAAAATGACGTTTCGACGTCTGGATTTAATTATTGGACTATCATACAGTTGTTTCTTTTCTTTTTATTTTATGAAATTGGAAAAATATAATAAAATAAATAAAAAAGAAATAAATTTTAAATTATTGAAGACGAATTATGCGGCCGCAGCATTAAGTGGTTGACAGTGTGCACGTACGTGCGCACAAGGATCAAGTAGTAATCTAGGATGGTCCATTACGGGTCGTTCACTAGCGTTTAATATATAGAATTTAAATGGATTAAAGATTTTCCAGGATACCTAAATGCTTATTGAAGGTAACTAATTTTACAAGACTCGAATTTTCTAAATGTAGGCCTACTATTTTACAATTGATTCCATTGTAACAATTTTTGTATGGCAGAGTGGTCTAATGCGTCTGTCTAGAAATCGGAATATTGTCAGTTCCACCCTGCGTTCAGTCACTTTTTGTTATTTTTATTTATTATTATTTTTATTATTATATATATAATTCTATTTTTTAAATATCAAATATAGTTATAAAATTTTAATATCTAAAAAAAATTATATTTATATATACATAGGCAATATCATACTGTCGCGATTTACCCGCTAAACTTTTAATTTTATGTTTTATTTTTTTCATGAGTTTTTATTTATTTATTTTTGAGATAACGACTATCTGTACTTATATATTATTTCAATTATAAAAAACAAGATAGGCAAACATACTGTCGTGAGTTCGAACTTGCTAAAGTTTTTAATTAAAATAATAATTATCAACATATGCATATATATTTCATATTGGTTTGTTTGGTTTTTTTTAAACTGCCTGCAATATATACAATATTGGTCATTTTATTTACATGTATCTATTAAGATATACTGCCAATTATTTTCTAAGATGCCGTGACATAGCATGTCATCAAACTATTACGTATGTACATGTACACCATATCCTATACCCAATGATACTGTCTGATAACTTTTTTTTTAAATTCTATATAAAATTTATTAAAAATTGACAAAACTGTAAACATCTTGTGCTTCCCCGTAGACATAAGATCATGATTCTTGAACAGAGAGAGATTGGTTTTGGTTGGTTGAATGTTGTTTAACGTCGCATCAGCAATTTTTCAGCTATTTGCGACGAGAACTATATCTCTATGGATTAATCTATGAACAATTTTGTGTATGCATGTGAAGTGCGAGTGTGTTGTATGGCCTGCCTTGTACTAGCGCGCACTCAGGGCGACTTTAACGTGCTAGCTCACAGAGTCAGTACGCCGCAGACAAGAGTACCACCCCCCAGTCCATTATACTGATACCAGGTGAATCAGTAAATTCCAAGGGCAAGGAAAATTCACTTTTACAAGAAAAATTCACTTTCCCACATGTGGTCCGAGCGGGACTCGAACTCACAGCGGTGAGAGACCCTGGATTTGAAGACTAACGTCTTATCCATAAGGCCACCGCGGCCTCTATTGAACACAGAGAGAGAGAGAGAGAGACAGAGAGAGAGAGAGAGAGCCGAGTAATGGTATTCTTTTACGTCAAAATCAAGATTTTTTCCACTAATATCGAAATGGTGAGTTCAGGAATGATAGGGGAAATAGGATAACAATTCCATAGCTGACCTACCATCATATACCATTTTTTAAAATTATAAAATACATTAAAAATGGTATTTATTGTGTCAATTAGGTAACTTTTCTGTTAATTGTAATACGTGGAAGTTAACAGATTGTATCATTAAAACAAAAGTTATTGTGTTGAGTACTAAATAATGTGTCTTTTAATAAGTTTGTGCTGTAGATTTAGAAATTATGAAAGAAAAAAGTTAGTTGCGTGGTTGTTAGTAGAAATGGGGCATTTTATATAAAAAGAGTATTTAACTGAAAGAGAACCAAAAGTCATGAATGGGATAGATAATGTAAACTTGCAGCATTGATTTCGGTGATAAAACTTTGAAATTATAAAATTTGAAATTAAACTCTGTTTAATAATATTTATTTTATTTGTTCAAATTAAATTATGCAAGTTTATAAAATTATAATATGAATTATAGGGTTGGTTGGTACTCCATGTTAATGTAATATGTAGATCTACTTACTGCATTTTTCTTTTGAATGAAAATAAAAAATTCGGAGGTCCACATACTAAGTTTAGAGAACTACTTACATTGATTTTAAGCTCACCTGACCGAAGGTCATATGAGCTTATGAAATAGCGCAGCGTACATGTATGTGCGTGAATGCGTGCGTCTGTGCGTAGTTAATACATTTTTTCGACTTTTTCGACTATAACTACCGGACAGATTTCAATTAAACGTGGTCAGAAATATATGTGCCAACAATACGTTTAGTATCTTACATTTGTTGTTGGTTCATTGTTAGATAAATTACAGATGAATAACATATTATATCAGTTTTAATGTTACAACGGTCGTTTTGAAATACAATCCCTCATCAGTAGTGCTCAGAACCAAATTATAAAACCAAATTGTTTATTTTACAACATCAGTATTTATTGACCACTGATTGTTAATCATTGGGATCTTGGGACCATCAATATTATTCTATTTATATTACTGAGAAATTCCTTCGCTTTTCGCCTATGTTCAGAATTTTAATAATCGGCATTCTCCATTAATTTTTGTGTTCTTTCGCCGACCTTTGTCAAAATATTTTATTATATAATTAAATCCATTATATTGACATGGCTATTGAATGTAATTGTATAGAAGCATTTATATTAAAATAGTTTAAAACTTTCAATGAGTTGACTTAATTGATTCTGTTTCATAAATATTTTTATCAAAATCCAACCATGTGTGAAAACATTTCATCTCTTATTGATTAAATCTTCCAAAATGCAAGAAAGGTTTAAATACAAAGTATTTATAATAAAGGCATATTATAAATTAGCAAAATAATCGTGAATTTTAACATTTTAATTTATGTTGTAAATTTATTACACGTATTTTCTTTACTGAACAATGGCTTAAACACACATATTTAGATTCCTTACCATTTACAATATGATTTACTTTATACCATAAAATTTTGTACAATTTCAATTGTAAATCAATTACAAACATATCAAACTTAGTTCAAATTACAAATTCCAAAAGCAAAGTTAAACGTTTGAAATTCAAACACAAACATACTAGTCTATGTTGCAATCACAATCACAATTTGCAAATTGAATCAAACACGTGAACAAATAGAGAAGTAATTATATTTGGTATATTTGTTGGATCATTTATATGCTATCTGAATACATTAACATCAGCAATATAAAATTATATACAATTCCAGAACAAAAGTTAATTCACTCCTTATATGAACAAAAGTAATAACAAATAACACCGTTATCAAAACATATATATTTATTCATATCTTTGGAGCTGTTGCATCACATATAGCGCAGGCGTATTAACAAGTAGGTCTTAGTTACATGGCCTTAAACCTACATATATCAATCTAATTCGATTTGGCAAGCTATGGATCAAACCTAAACCTAAATTTGTCAGCGCAGAAATCTGGTGCTTTTTTATTTTTATATAATTCTATATTTTTCTATCAGAATTAATTATAGGCTGTTCACTGGACAAGGTAACAATGTTTTTCCTTCCAGCTTTAAAAAGTTTTGTGTGGATATTGAGTTATGTTAATTGGTACAAAATCTTGCAATGACAAAGAAGTTATTTATTATTTTTATACTTGACAATGACACTTGTCGCCTTTACTAGTTTTAAAATACCTACACCATTGACTCTATAATGTCTCGAAAACTAGCAGGTTTCTTGATATCATGTACAGCCCCAAGACATAACTCAATATCCACACAAAACTTTCTCCAGCAACAAGGAATATTGTTTTAGGTTTTAACAGCCAACAACCCAGACTTAATCCGATCATGAATATATGGACTGATTTAAGAAAGCACCAGAGATCATGTGCTAACAAAGAAGCTGGAGATTTATGAAACAATACATAAATCGTGTTACAACATCTCCAAAGACTATGTCAAGTGGTTGATTCATAGGATGCCAAATAAAATTTAGGCATTTGTAAAAGCTGAAGACGAATTGACTAAGTAGTACTCTTTAATTTGGTTGTGATATATGTGATGGAACAGCTCTGAATGAATAAATAGTCATTCTTTATAATAATGTTATTTGTTATTAATTTTGCTTGTATATGGGGTGAAATAAAATTTGGCTCAGGGGCTGTATATATCAATGTTTTAGTTATTTAACATACAATACATACGTCATAATTCAGACACAAGTCTAAATATGAAACAGAGCATACAATACACAAACTGCAGACATTCATATAAAATGTTTTACATGATGCACTCACCCTTTCGGAGCAACTGGCCTCAAGTCCCTTGTGGATGTTCACGTGTTTCAATTAATTTGCTAGCTTTAATGTTTTTATCCTGCTTTTGGATTGTGGTTTGGACATAGATTAATAATGAATTCAACGAATGCACTAAATTATACAAATAATAGCGAGATAGGGAACACAAGTAAGAAGAATAATTACCTGAAACAGCAAGAATACCTCGGATTTCAAAATATATTTAAAGTTAATTATTTATTTAACCATGTATTGTCCTTGATATGAGAAATAATTATTTAAGAAATAGTTAATGATAATGTACATATACTTACCAATTAATGACCGTCAACCCACATCATGAATAAAAGACAGGAATTTACATTCTAAATAAAAGTCTTCAGAAATGTTCCAGCTTGTTTAATGTTAGATGTCCTGTTACCTTTAAACTTTTAGAGTTCTATGTAAAATTATATATTTTAACTTCCTGATTGAGACATAAAAGAAAAGTTTGCACACGACACGGCTGCCGAGGTTCAACGAATCTACTTATTGTATTGATTTAAAATGTAATGAAAGAGAAAGAACGAATGTGTTATTTTCCAAATTTGTAGCCTTTTCACTCTAATTAAAAGTGAATATTCAAATCTAGGAAAATATCAAGAAATCAAAAACAGATATACATGTCCATGTTCAAATACAAATCCAACAATTTTATTATCAATTATGTTAAATCCCATCAGGGAAGTGAGGCCGGTTGCTTCTTAAATATAACTACCTCACATGTTTAATCAAAGTCGATAAGTCGACCGTAATTTTCAGTCAAGACCATACCGGTACCTGTATTTCAACCAAATTTACGTCTGTTGCTCATATCGTTCTTTCAATTTGGAATGAGGGATAGTAGTGTATAGTGTAGAAAAATCAAATGTTTTTATACTTTTAACATGAGTTAGAAGCAAGAGGTTTGAGTAATTCTTTAGAATTTTTGAGAATCCACATTTGGTTGATTCCAGATTAGAATATACTTTTTCTAAATAAGACTGAAGACCATCTTTGACGATTGTCAAAATTTGTGTTAGAGTTGCCGATATTGATTTAATAGTACATTTAGATGAGCCTGCTATATATCTTTCCTTGTATGGATTTTTTTGGAGTTTAGGAATCCAATACAAGTAAGAAAGATAAAGATCCTCCTCTTTAAGATTGATCTCTGTTTTATGTAAATCATTAGGATAATCCCAATCTTCGCAACGATGTAGGTAGAAAATGTTTCTATAAAATATAGCCCGTTGTAAATTGTTTTCCTTAAAATGAAAAATGATAAAAATTATGTAACCATGCACGACATCAATAATTTTGTACCGAGAATATTGGCTATCAGAGGCACTTGTTTTATCACCGGCAAAACATCACACAAAATCCTTTTTTGTAATTGAGGTCATTGAGATGTTATGTCTTAAGCTCTCTAATTTCAAAGGTTTGAATTCTGTACATCGAATTTATAAGCGTTTTTGAATTAGCCAAGCGTTTTTGTCCAAATGACACAGTTAAAAAACAAACATACCAATCTATGTCCAAATCACAATCCCGAAGCAAAGTAGCAAAACTTAATACTGGCTAATTAAACTATAAACTTCCATTAGGAAAGAAGAAATGTTGGGTGCTCTGGAAGGGTTAGCACCTCCTGTTAAGCTTTCTACGTTCGCCAGCTGTGAAATCAGCATACATTTTCATTAAATTGAATCGTACAAGAAAAAAAGCAAACATTATGTTAATCAAAATATATCTACATAGATGTTTAAACTCTGTAGAAAATACAAGTATCTAAAAAAGGCCACCTAAGGATACCAGTAAAAGTGGTTGTAATTAGAAGGTTGTTGTCTTTATAAACATGTTCAAATAATATGAATAAATAACAATTTGGATACAATTCTACTGACCTGCATAAACAAGTGACCCTTATATAGAGGCGGCCTTAAAGATTGGTTTGGCTGTAATGTTTGATATAGAGCAAATGAGTAGCGATTTCTCTCAGCCTTGTTCTTTGTCAAACAACCAGTGAAAGTTGGCTAAAAAAAAATGAGATTCTACTGATTTTCCACTTCACCTTGAGTGAACTCAACAAATACACGTTAATACATCGTTTATATCATTCTCTTGATTGGTCAGTCAGTCTCTATGAAATTGGTCAATTCTTGATAATTATATTTCTATGCTTCTCCAAATTAATTTTGCTAATGATTGATATTACCGACTACATGAGATCATTTTATTCAGTTTATATGTTATATTTTGAGTTACTGTAAGCTGGATTACGGATCATAGCTTCTCTCGGCGTCTTGCTTAGAATATTCCAAAAACTAGGGACTCCGGTTTCCTCCATCCTACATGACTAGCTCAATACAAGAAATCTTAAATGTGGTTTAAAACCCTATCTGTGTCTATATAGTATGATTATTTCGGTTGAAACAATTCCTGTTTTACGTAACATCGTAATATAGCCATTTTATTTCTAGTACCTATATACTCTGGCATAAGATAGGGTGGCAGAATGTTTATAAACACGGGGGAGTGTAATTTGCATTGACGTGTTGTCGTTTGAGTGCACTCCTGCCTTTGAGCGTTTTTGCCATAACCCACCATGATAATGAAATATATAGACTTTTCAGTGTTCAGGGACGTTCTGCCAAAATATCACAAACTGACATTTTCTCAACAAATTCAGGAATTATTTGTATGTAAACATATATGTATGTATAAGCGATAATAGTAAATGAAATAGCTCTGTGACACTACATCCGTCTACATCCGACTACATTGATACAGATAAGTCAAAGGGACAATGTCCACTTTTACTCGCATTTGTCAGATGTATTGCGGCATAACCATATATATTAGCCAAAAACTAGAATTTGTTTTGTCAACTAATATTTGTCCTAGTGTGATCATGTTTTTGCCAACTTCACACGTGGCTCACAGTTTAATTAACTTCCTTTTTCTCTCTTTTTATTATTTCCTCAATCTTTCCCTACAACTCTAATCTAATGTCCTTGCCTGTATGTACGTGGCATGCGTATACATGTTAACTGTACTATATACATCAACCCTTTATGGAAACGTTTAGGATACGGCCAGTAAACTGTCAGGGGCCGTGAGACCCAAATAAACGACGAGAGGTTCCAAATTACTTGAAAGACAAACAATACAGTATATACTGTTTGCAAGATATGCATTTTGACAAAAAATTAGAATCTTAAATTCAAAATCAGTGGGGATATAAATGTATCTTAAACTCATAATTATACAACAAACTCTCGGGGAGTAGTAAGGCCAGAGAATTATCTGCAATTCACAAACATGGAGTAATTGCATGTTTACCAAAACCAAACAAACCTAAACAATATCTTTAAAATTGGTGGCCGATAAGTTTATTAAACTGAACGTATAAAATAGCCAGTGGAGGTATTGCAAACAACTTTAAATAAACAAATAGATAAAGACCAAGACCAAACAGGTTTCTTAAAACAGATATACAGTATATGCGTAAATATCAGGCTTATATATTATTTAATGCATATAATATACCCGTATGCTACTGTTAATTGGTTTCGATAAAGCTTTTGATTCGATATCTTGGCAATTCATTATAGAAGTTCTTCGCTTTTTAATGTAACAAACTCTATTATACACTGGGCAAATACCTTCTTTTATAAAGCAAGCTATGCAGTGTTATAAAATGGAATGCTGTCTATACAATCTTGCTAAAGAAGGGCTGTAGACAAGGGGATCCTCTTTTGGTTTGATAGTAAAATATCCTCTAAAGAGGTGTGACACCATGACAGTTGGAAACTTGATTTGGTTTTCAATATTAGAAGTACTTTTCAACTGTTTTAACTTTATATAAAGAAAATGTCTCCACTAAACTATTATCAAAAACTTGAAAAAGAAAATCACTCTTGAAGCAATGGTCAAGACGAAAACTAACCATTATTGGAACAATAACTAACCTTAAACCTCTAATAATTTCTCAAATTAATCACCCTCTACTTTAAATTTCTAACCTCACAGATACATTGTCGGCTGTAAGGTTTTCTTTTTTTATCTGGCAAAAAAAACAGAAGAAATAAAAAAAGGGTTATAGCTGTGAAAGAATATTCAGAAGGGAGGTTAAAACTGCCTTAAACCTACCTGGATAAGGAGAGTGATAACAAATTATTCAAAATGAAAAATATTTGAAACAGAAATAAAAACAAACACTTCATCGCTGATACTTTTTGGAAACGATTACTTAAAATAAACTAAAGTGAAAACAATAAATAAGTTCTAGAAATGTGTTTTGATAGCTAGGAAACAATACGAAGTAAACAAAAACTTTTAAACAATAACTTTGAAAATCAACCTATCTGGTATAATCAAGAAACAACAAATGGTTGGAAATTGTTTTTTTTTCTATGAAACATATTGGAATGCAGGAATAGTATATGTTAATATTATTTTGGATGAAAATAGTTGATTTACTGTAATATTTCAAAGAACTTACAAACTAAGAACAAATTTCTAAAAATACGCATCATTAAAACTTTCAATTAGAGTACCTCTAATACAACTTTGCACAAAAAGGCGACAACCCATTATCCCTGCAGAAGTACAACTTATAAATAAACAGAAATCGGGATGTAAACATATCTTTACTTTTTTAATAGTAATACAAGCAAGCCCACATCTCAAAAGAAATGGTAAAATTTAGGATATAATTGTCTAAATTTCCTGCAGGTTAAAATATGGAATTTCTCAAAAACTAAGGTATACCCCCTAATGCAATGTATTTCCTTAGCTTAATTTGGAAAAATATATTTTGGTCCTTTGGATAGCTTTTCAACATCTTCAAAATAATTTTTGTTTCATAATTTTGGTCCAAGCACTACTGATCTAGTGCTGTTCAATTAAAACTGGTATAATATGTAATCAAAAACAAACATACTTATCCATTTCCGAATCACAATTGACACCGGAACAATGGACTCATTACCAGTCACGCCGGTTAACGGATTTATATTGTCTAGTAAGACAGGATCCGCAGGACTTAGAATCAAATGGGAATACACTTGACCGCCAATATAGCGGAAATAAAACCTTAGCGAAATATAAGCATTATACAGTAAGAGTATTAGGACGTAGAATGTTATGTTGTGATTTGGCCATTGATTTGTATTTGTTTATTAATATTATTAAAATGATAAACGTTTATAGCGATATTTTTTATCGTGAATTAAACATCTTCGTAAACATCGATCCATGCAATACAATATCGATCGATTAAGCATCGATTGATTTAAAATCAAATAAACAGTTTTGAAAGTAAAGTAAAACCGATTAAGATTTGGTTAAAAAGTTTTACTCCGTTGCAAATTAACATCACGTTTTTTGTTATAGATATTTAGTAAATATGTGGTATGCGACTAAATACCATGAACGTACATCAAGCTATTTACTAGTACTCCTTATCTGTACGCCTTGTACACTGTAAATAATTTTACATACTGATATATACAGGTTCACTGAAAATATAGTAAACCTTAGCATTAAAATCATTTATGTCCATAAATCATTCTATGGTGTTTACAAAAATCCTAAGTTTAAAGTGTCTTGTTATTTGTTTTTAGTATTTTTTATATACATAATATGTTTGACAGTTTTTTTTATGTTTGATAATAACTTAGTTGGGGAAATCTAATAACAACGTTTATAATGCAAAGGTTTAATTTTAGAACTTTGCATAAACATAAACTAGTCATGCTACAAAACTCCTTTAAATAAGAAATTGGTCAAAATAAATCAATAAATGCAATTGCAACTTAAATGTTTATTCAATAAAGTTGTATAGAATTATATAGATTTTAAATTGCGTATGAAAATAAATTGCCTGTTTTATGCATATTAAAACACCAAATTGTAAAGCCTTTATATTGTCTTATTGACTATTTTGTGTAATGAAATTTAATGACGACATTTCTTTTGATCACAATTCAATTTTTATTGTAAACTACCTTATATACTTCTTCAAGTTGTCTAGATATAATTTAAATAAACAGTATCCTTAGTAAAGTTTAGCATTACCATTAGGGTATATCATTAAAGTGTACCATTTGTAAATATTTGTTTTGTTATTGAATTACCTATAACAATAAGCTTTAAAACTCATTTACCGACCAAACGATTTGACATGAGTCTGTGTGAATTGTTACTTTTATATTCTTGATGTTTTACCGGGTATACACATCAAATCAAACACAAGCATGCTCGTCTTTGTACTTGTAACAATGGGGCAATATAAGTATAATAGTTACTATATCCAACACAGTTTTGGACACAGAGGCATTGTAATTTTCAATATATAGTGATGACGATCATTAAAAGGTCTTTGATTTAACCTTGAGTCAACAATTTATTGTTAGCAGTTTGCCTAACAACTTGAGAAACCCCATCAGCCGACAATGAATTATACAGCAGGTAATGATTTTATTTCTAATTGTATTACTATAAAAGATTTGATTTAGTTTATTATGGAATATTTTCGCATATTTTTTTAATAATTCTTACCTCATGGCACATTTTGCTTGCTAAAAATTCCATAACAATGTGAAAATTAGCATTTTAATGTTTCTGGATGTTTCCCCGAGGATATAACAACCGCAGAAACTAAATCTTTTGTATTGCTAGAAATATACTACTTCCTTAATTTCCTACTAGTTAAACATCTTAAAATCATCAAAAATTGAGGTTTATCCCTCACGCATAGTATTTTCTTAGCTACATTATAATGAATATAATTTGGTCCTTTAACCCCTTGAAGAATCGTTTTGGTTTCACGATTATTATCAAAACACTACTTATGAGGAATAACATTCCGAAACGACCATTCAATGTAAAGAATGGAACAATCTAGAGAATTGTGACGAATTTATTCGGAACATCCTCTTGATGTGAAATGATAAAGGCGACAACTTTCCCCTATTTAGCAGCATATATTTGCACTTTTGGGAAAGTTCAGAAAAAAATTATAGATTGTGCTAAAACTTTCTCAGTTTATAGAGTCTAATGCGATCTAGATATCTAACTTGATTAAATTTTTGGGTAAAATATGGACCACACTTAATTTTGGGGTCAAACATGCAAAAATGGATTTTTCAGAAAACAATTACGTTTAACGCACTCCTGTTCAATAACCGTTCATTGTACGAAAAGTCGTCCAGTGACCGAAAAAGGTTTAAGATCTGACGGAAAAGACGGTATTTTTATATTTTTTCTATCTTGCACATAAAATCCACAATAACTGTTTAAAGTCGGCCCTATCATCCAAAATAAATTTAACGTACCGTTTTGAATTCGTACCCCTAATAAAGTAACCAATTTTTTACCAAATTATTGGTAGGTTTGGCACTTATCCGTTAGGTCTGTTTTGAACTTTTGAGTGGCAAGTTCAGTGGATGAGCTCTGCCAATAGAAATCCTCTAGATTGTTCCATTCTTTCCCGTGAAACCCCTAAAGGTGTCGCCACACTAGTAGAAATCCTCTAGATTGTTCCATTCTTTCCCGCGAAACCCCTAAAGGTGTCGCCACACTAGTAAAGAATGGACCAATCTAGAGGATTAGTGACGAATTCATTCGGAACATCCTCTGGATGTGAAATGCTAAAGGCGACAATTTTCCCATTTTTAGCAGCATATTATGGCATCTTTGAGAAAGTTGAGAAAAAAATGATAGATTTTGCCAAAACTTTCAGACGTCATGGAGTCTAATGCGATGTAGCTATCCAACTATGTTATCTGTTTGGGGAAAATTAAGTTCCCATCCGAAAGAGCCATGACTTTCATTTCGTAATGTCAAGTGCTTGGCGAAAGAACAGTCACTACCAACTTTTTAGTCTTAGGTCAGACCAGGACGGGGATCGAAACCAAGACCTCCCACTTACGGAGCGGGCATTATCAAGGAGCGGGAGTTTAAAACAAAAAGACAATTGGCCAACTGCCATCAAAGTTCCTTTGATTTTATTAATAATTTTACATAACATTAGTCTCAGGTGTCATAAACTCATAATCCTAATTCAATCTGTTAATCTGCTGCCATTATCAGATACCTGGCTCCAATACATGACTTTCAACACCTCGGTGTTCACTGGCAGTGTTGATATACGAATGTTATCCTCTCTGCTTATTATCCGAATAATCTCTCTGACTAACTCCATAGTTAGATAATTTCACAATTTTCTCTCCAAAACATGTGTTTACTGAATCAATGTTTTTATCTAACGAATGGTAGAGAGGCCAAAACGCTGTGAACAGCAGCTGCATAAAAGATACCAAGTTATAGATTACAGGTGGCAAATACTGCAGTAATTCAGCACTTTGATGTTAAGTTTAAACATTGTAGCTTGCCATGTACAAACTGATAATGTTCAAACCGACTCATAATGTCCAAACATTTTTTATCAACGCATAATGTCCCAATATCCATCACATTTTTGTCCAAAACAACTCATAATGTCCAAATCGACGCATAATGTCCAAACTTTTCCTGACGCATAATGTCCAAACCTTTTGACGCATAATGTCCAAACATTTTTGACGCATAGTGTCTAAACTTTTTGACGCATAATGTCCAAACGATTTGATTCATGCCAATAATGTCGATCGAGACAGAAAGTCAGACAGACATAGATAGATAGATAGATAGATAGATAGATAGATAGATAGATAGATAGATAGATAGATAGATAGATAGATAGATAGATAGATAGATAGATAGATAGATAGATAGATAGATAGATAGATAGATAGAGAGAGAGAGAGAGAGAGAGATAGATAGATAGATAGATAGATAAACAGCTAGACAGATAGACAGATAGAAGGACAGATAGACGGATAGATTAGGCATATAGATTACATAAGATAGATATATAGATACATGAACAAACAGACGAACGGATATAAAAAAAGTTCGGAAAATCAATTCAACTTGCTTAAGTGGGCTACCTACCTACCTACCTACCTACCGACCTACCTACTCACTCTATCCTATCTATCTGTCTATTAATTAATTAATTATAGCATTCCAGAATCATAAAAGGAGAGATTAAATATTTTGTTTGAGACACATCTATATCGAGTAACCATTCAGTTGATTCTGTTATTCATGAAGAAATGTTACCTTTTCCTTGGTTTGGTCCTTTATCTGTACCTTTGTTTGATAGAGTGGAAAATAAATATAATCAGCTACTTAGTTTGTTTTTCACGAGGACCACCAACTATTTTTGACAGTTTAAGTTTAGTGAAATAAAACTAATTTATTTTCAAATCTGTAAAATTCAATAAGTGACGGACCAATGAACCGTCGGAACAGCGATGTGTCACCAGATCAAGCATGCATGATCTCACAAATGGGGTCCACGTTTGAGGAAATCCCCAACCACTGACATGGTGTTGCATAAAAGCTGCTCCAGGTTTAAAAAATCTATAGAAAGGAATGTCCTGATGAAACAACAAGGGATAAACAATGAAATCAGCCTTGGACATATGTATAAAGATATCGACATTATTGGCATGGGTCGAATCGTTGGGACATTATGCGTCAAAATGTTTGGACATTATGCATCAAAAAGCTTGGACATTATGCGTCAAAAGGTTTGGACATAATGCGTCAAAAAATGTTTGGACATTATGCGTCAAAAGGTTTGGACATAATGCGTGAGAAATAGTTTCGACATTATGAGTCGATTTGGACACTATGCGTTGTTTTGGACATAAATGTGATGGAAATTAGGACATTGTGCGTTGATAAAAATGTTTGGACATTATGAGTCGGTTTGGCTATTATCAGTTTGTACATGCCATCATTCTACGACTCTAATTAGATGAAAAACAATGTGTAATCTTAATGGACTTGGCTATTTCCAAGAACATTTTATTAGCTACTGCGATATCCATCTCTCGCTCACAAATACAAACTTTCTTACTGCTAAGTGGGATTCTAACCTAGGTATTGAGAGACACTGATCTTTAGCAGTAAGCCTGTGCTTTGGACAACTTAATATCAAGGACCTTCGCACAGAAAATTACATTGTCAACTCACTAGCTGAAGGCTTAGTTTTTCAGGTACTCTGATTTACTCCACCATCCCAGTATTGACTTCTAAATATAAATAAAAGAGTCTTCAGTATTACTCCAACCATTCAGAAACCACTGTGGTAGTTCAACTGCTCAGTATATGGGTGGTTGTAGATGCGAACCCCAGCAGGGTATAATCTATACTTTAAAATAAGTAAAATGAATTTATGAGTGTTCTTTCGCCAAGTATTCAGCATTTCAACTGATTGCAATCATCTGTGTCATAGCAGGTTATGCACATAAAATAACCTTGCTGTACCCTGCCCTGAGCACACATAAGACGTAAAAAACCATTTAATCAATCAATCGTTCCACTTTTTCAGAGAGTACAATTATAAATCTGCATGTTTTTTTTTGTTCAACTGTGCTTTTATTCATTCTAATTTTTGTATTTTTATGTACCTGATTTATAATTTAATCTGATAAATTTTTATTTATCGAAATCAACTTCTATCCTGGAATAGAATGCGTTGCTTTGTGGTTTGTTTTAATAGTCTGTTGCAGTTTTGATAGTTCATCAACTAGATTTACTTTCAGTTTTGAAAGGCAAGTACTGTAGATACGAGTACCAACCTAACCTGACCACCCTATGTAGATAATGCGTCATTTTGATATGTAAATGAAGGTCATGAGTTCAAAGGTCAAGGTCATAGAAACAACAGAAAATCGAAATGGTTAATCATTTGGAAAACTATCAATTTTAGCTCGCCTGAACACAAAGTGCTCAAGTGAGCTATTGTGATCAGTCTTTGTCAGTCGTGCGTCCTGCATTGTTCGTCAACTTTTTATTGTTAACACTCTAGAGAGGCCACAGGTTTAGTTATAACTTCCTCAAACTTGTCCAGAACGGTGTTCAGGACAAAAACTAAGTCAAATTCGTATATGGGTCATGTTGGGTCAATATATCAGTCACTTGGTCAAATCATAGAAAAACCTTTTTAACACTATAGAGTCCATATTTTTTGTCCAATCTTCATATAGTTCGTCCAGAACAATGATCATGACCAAAGCAAGGTCAGGTTTGTATATTGGTGATGTTGGTATAGTAAGTAGGTCACTAGATCAAATTAAAGAAAAACGTTGTAAACACTCTAATCTAGAGTCCATATGTTTTGTTCAATCTTAATATAATTTGTCCAGAACAATATTCATGACAAAGACAAGGTCAGTTTCATATATATGGGTCATGTTGGGTAAATAAGTACATGTAGGTTATTAGGCCAAATCATAGAAAAACCTTGTTAACACAATAGCGTCAATGTTTTATGTCCAATCTTGATATAATTTGTCCAGAACAATGTTCATGACCAAAGCAAGGTCAAGTTCGTATATGGGTCATGTTGGTTAAATAAGTAGGTCACTAGATCAAACTGAAGAAAAACCTTATTAACACTCTTAGAGTCCATATGTTTTGTCCAATCTTCATATAATTTGTCCAGAACAATGTACATGACAATAGCAAGGTCAAGATTGTAAATGGGTCATGTTGGGTCAATAAGTAGGTCACTGGGTCAAATCATAGAAACACCTTGTTAACACTCTAGAGTCCATATTTTTTGTCCAATCATCATATAATTTGTCCAGAACAATGTCCATTGCAAAAGCAAGGTCAAGTTCGTATATGGGTCATGTTGGGTCAATAGGTAGGTCACTATGTCAAATCATAGAAAAACCTTGTTAACACTTTAGTGTACATATTTATGATATTATTTGCCCAATCTGCATATAATTTGTCCAGAATGATGTTCATGACCAAAGCAAGGCCAAGTTCGTATATGGGTCATGTTGGGTCAATTATTAGGTTTTTACATCAAATCATAAAAACATTCTAGAGTCCATATGTTTTGTCCAAATTTTATATAATTTGTCCAGAACAATGTTCAGGACAAAAGCTAAGTCAAGTTTATGTGGACTAAAAATGAACCCTGTTAACATTACTTGAAAATGTGTAGAATTTAAATCATTCACAGATGAGCGCCCAGGGCCTCATGACATGTGTATAAAGGCATGTATATTGGATTGTTGTAGGTATTTGTACAACATTCATTTTGAGATGAAAATGAAGGTCATGCGTTCATAGGTGAAGGTCATAGATACAAAAAATATTTAAATTGTTAATTATCTGGAAAACCTTACACTATTATAGGCATGTATATTGGAATATTGTAGGTATTGATACAACGGTCATTTTACTGTAAAGATGAAGGTCGTTGATTAAAGGGTCAAGGTCACAGATGTGCAAGTGTACTGAAATGGTTAATTGTCTGGAAAACTATATTGGAATACAATGGGAATCCTCTAGATTGTTCAATTCTTTCCCGCGAAACCCCTTAAGGTGTCGCATTTCTAGTAAACTTAACATATGCAATAAATATGAGTTTGATTTGTATAAACTATTAAAACCGTTACGAAAATGACTTAACATCACCCAATACAAATCGTTCATCGGAAAACTTCTTTTACGTAATATGATAAAGGAGCGAGTGATAAATCTAAAGTACAAACAATATTCTCACTAAATAATAACTAACACCTCTACGTTTAAATGTAAATATGACAATCTATCTTGATCTCTTATTAGTCTTACATTCAGTCTGCCTGTAATAGCGCGCACTCAGGGCGACTTTACCGTGCTAGCTTACAGAGGCAGTACGCCGCAGACAAGCGTACCACTTCCCCAGTCCATTATACTGATACCAGGTGAATCAGTAAAGGCCAACGGTAAGGAAAATTCACTTTCCAACATGTGGTCCGAGCGGGACTCGAACTCACAGCGGTAAGAGACCCTGGATTTGAAGACTGACGTCTTATCCATTAGGCCACCGCGCCTTCTGTATGACAAACGAGATTATCAAAATGTTTCTATTATCATTTTTCCTTTTTATACATCAATAAGCTTGCTTCTCATTGCAGGAAAATATTAATTGATTTCTGAAATATTAAACGTTTGCTGACTATGACTATTTATTCTCAAAATGATAAAAAATAATTATAATAAAATAAGAATAATTATCATACATATCACAACATGTTCATAACAAAGCATAAGAGACTCTATTTTTATTTTCCGTTGTAAAGAGACCTATATATAGTAGACGTCTGGCCAAATATTTTTTACTTCATACTAACCATATATTCGTTGTAAGGGTGTTCGTTATATTCGTGTTTATCTGTTTATTCTATATGTCAGACTTTCCTAAAACATTATAAGTAAAACGTGCAGGGTTCGTGGTAAATCCATCGGTTAAAAAAGGATATCAAATAATATATGAAATATTCAAAATTTGCTTATTATTTATTTTCAAAAACAAATGACAAGGAATAAAGGATATTTTTTCCACATGCTGTTTACATTACGTCAAAACCATTATCATAAGCGAATGACGTGATTATCATAAATTAGTGTTCGCGTGCTTTTAATCCAGTAATTGTCAATAAAGATTGTGTTTAACACCGCAAAAATCAATGGTTTACAAAATGAATGTCTACATAATTAATGTTAATGAGTTCCTATATCTGTTGGATTCATGTTTCACCGCCACTGTAATGTTAATATAAGAAATGACATCTGATCATATGCAGAAAAATAGGCTTGCCGATTATGTCAGTTTTTTACTTTTAATGTCTAAAACATCTGCAGAAACTTTCCCTGAATATCGAATATGCAGCTTAATATTAAGTTACAAATCAGCTTGCTTGAATCCTTGAATCGTTCAAATTTATTCGATTTATTAAAAATTTGCCTTAACAAACACAAACAAATAGCAGACATAATAAAAAATAAACTTTTGAATCTGGGCTCAGCACTGTCTTCTACAATATTTAAAAAAATTCTTATACTGCCAACATTTGTTCATTCCGCTGCGATATTGAGGTAACAATTGGTTTTGTAGTATAAATAGAAAACATAGGACATACTTTGGCAATATGAGAGAGCCACTGGGAGACATTATCACGAGATATTTTACATGTTCCATGCCTTCAATGTCAAATTGGATAACTGCTTTCTTCTGCAAATTTTACACTCTCGAGTTTAAAAGTTTAAGTGTAATTTCTCGCTTGGTTTTGTCGATAAAAAGAACAGAAAATTCAACACCTAGGGGGTACAGACATTCCTTTTCTTTACGGTACTCTGAACATTTTTCTATTGATCTTGGTTGCCATCTTTTATCGGTGACATCGTTGTTGAAAATAAACAAAGTCCCCCTTCGTCTGGAAAATTTCTTTGCCTCTTCTATTTGCTTGCTTGACGATATAAAAGAGAAAAATATTATTGTTGTTCCAACTTCGTACTGATCAACAACATTTTCTCTAACTCCACGGTATGTTTTACCAGAATATGGTTCCAGATCTTTAAAGTGCATTAATATGGCACTAAGAGTCAATGCAAATGGTGCCAAAGCAAGATCTGTTGCTAAAGGTTTATAAGTTTCGCCATGCTGTCGTCGAAGTGCTGAATGCATGTAAAAAAATAATGAATTTTCTGTATATAATTTGATAATCCTTTTAAAGAATTTCTTTTTGGACTCTGGATTAGAAAGTTCCTTTAGATCAGCAGGGTAGATTCCATATAAGGTATTTCGAATCTTAATTGCAGCTTCTTCCCATTTTTCATCGAAACGTTGAAATATATCAAAGGTTACTTGTGATAAATGCTTCCTCCCGTTTCCTTCAAAAGATTGATTTCTTGAGGAAAAGAGAGATTTGTAAGAAGCTATGGTTAACTGAAATAACGGATATTTCTGAAATGGATAAACTGTGCCATTTTGATGAAAAGCAAAATGAGAGAGATCCTTGTCCCCTACCTCTCTCTGTTGTTGTTCCTGTGCAATTAAGTAATATAAGATATCCACATTTTTTCTCTGTTTTGCCAAATGTGTAGCACTTGTTCCGGGTTCCGCATCACCATCGTTATTAGGTCTTGTATAAGTGACAATATCCGCTCCAAAATGCTCTACAAGTATCTGGACTGCTTGAATGTCATCAAAATAAATTGCTTGATGTAGAGCTGACCAAGAACTTTTCTCTGGTACGCAGTTCACAATATAAGGCTTGCGTTCCAGTATTTCCCATACCTTTCTCCAAATTCCAGACTTTGCATTCTGTATCATTTCCAGTATATCGCTTGTGTCTTGAACTATTTCTTCTTCTTCTTGCTCCCTGAAACAAAGCTATAAATAAATGATATTACAAATAATAAATTAAGGTCAATATTATCAATATAGCATTTCCAACATGATCAATGCATTAAAAGTATTAATGTTCCATATTATACCAGTTTTATATTTACAGCATTAGACGGCCGTTTCGGAATACAATTCCTTTTCAGAAGTGCTTGCTCAAAATTATGAAACCAAAATTATTTTGAAGATGTTGAAAAGCTACCCAAAAGAAACAAAAAATATTTTACCAAATTAAGCTAAGGAAATACTTTGCATAAGGGAGTATACCTTAGTTTTTGAAATTTCAAATTTTAACTTGCAGGAATTTTAGACAGTTCTAGTATATTTCTGACAATAATACGAAATTATTGCATACCGAGTTTGTGATATCCTCAGGGCACAAGCTATCAGCAGAGATATCGGCTCAAGAGTTTAAATCACATATTATACCAGTTTGATACTTACAGCAATAGACGGCCGTTTCGAAATAAACTTAATTCAAAAATGATGATTGTTTTATATTTTTAAATTGTCTTAAAACAATACATAAGCACTATCTTCGATATAATGTATATATTTAAGTATTAATAGCAACAATGTTATATTAAACGCTCGTGATATTAAGAAACCAATCTATCAAATTGATGAAAATAAAAAAAACAAACATACTAATCCATGTCCGAGTCACAATCCAGAAGCTAAGTTAAAACTTTGGAACTGACAAGTTAGATTGAAATTCGGGCATACAAGTTGGTATAGTATTATATAAGATAATAGTGACACCGAAAGTAAGTCAAACTTGAAAACCAACAATTTAGATTTTGTGAATTTTGAAGAAAACTTTTTGTAATCAACTAAAGTGAACACTTTTCATAATGAGTAACACAAGCTACGCAATCCCACCTGAAGTAACGGTAGCGTTAAATCAACTACCTATAATACAACATTCTTTAAGAGATATATCTATACAATTAGCTGAACTTAACACCTTAAAAAATAATGTTCAACAAGTAAAGGCTGATATATGGGAAACAGATGGAATAGACCATAGGTTAACCAATACTGCACAACTGTCAGAGGATAATTATGGGGAAGTACAACTTCTGAAACAAATAAATGTAGAACTACGGGAAGAAGTAGATTTGTTAAAATCAATTGTAATTAAATTAGATAAAAAAGTAGCACAACAAGAAGGGGAAATAACTGAATTAAAAACGCGATCAATGCGGGAGAACATACTCATACATAATCTTGCAGAACAGGAAGGTGAAGATCTCATTCAAAGAGTTAATAAACTATTTCAAGAATACTTAAACATAGATGTTAACTTTGTAAGAATACATAGGAATGGTGGGAAGCCAAATCCTCATGGCAAACCAAGGTCAATAACAGGTAGACTTGCAGATCTGGGACAAAAAGAATTGATATTAAAGGCACAAAAAGCTTTAGATAAGAAATCAAATCTGCCTTTTCACGTCACACCCCAAACCCCTCCCTCTGTTAATGAAAATAGGAAAAAACTTTATGAAATAAATGCAAAGTACAGGGCAGAGGGCATAAACACACGGATGATGGGAAACAAGCTTATTTTCCCAAATGGTAGCATTTATCAAGACAAAGTATCTGTACCGAAAGCTAAAGATATTCTTTCCATTGATGATAAAGAAAGGGAGAAACTTGACAAAATAGTAGTTGAGAAAACAAACACAATAGTAGAGAGTGGAAACAAGTTTCTAGCAATTGGATCAAGGTCACAAACGTACACACAAGTGAAAAATTTTTATAAGAAAATTGCCAGTGATCCTTCATACGCCGGTGCGGATAATAAAATCATGGTGTACAGATTCATAGACGAGGAAGGCAAACTGCACGAAGGATATGACGATGACAATGAGCATGGAATTGGAAGGAAGCTATTGAAAAAATTCAAGGATAACAACATTCTAAATATATCGGTTGTGGTCTTGAGATACTTCAGTGGCCACATTGGCCCGCGAAGATTCACCATAATGGAGGATTTAGCGATGGATGCAGCTTCCATAATAAAGGAATAAATAGTTACGTTATTGACATATTAATAACTCCAATTTTTTGAATTATGTCATTTGTATTTCTGTATAAAATATTTTATTAAAATTCCATAGATATATTTAGTACGTTGCCCGGAATCCGGTCCTTTTCTCTTCTCTCGCTACCAATTTAGATATTACCTGACGTATATAAAGTTCCGGTGGTTTATCCACATATATTTTTCCTCGACTGAACAGTTTAAAGGTAATTAAAGTATATATATTTTAGCTGTAAAACCTAAGGTCACGTGTGTTTACATGTATTTCAAACCACAATGTAATACAGATATAGCTTGAGTAAAGGATTTATTATTGTGAATGATATTTGAAATGTGACAAGAACGTGCACAAGTGCGTGATATGTCCTGTGTACTTTGTCAAGTCTACATTGTTGGGGAACACTATCTAACCGTGCATGCCCCAGTTTCTGCAGACTATGTGTATATATGCGTGTAAATACTCAATTTTTTATGATACCATTGACTAATTTCATTGATACTGATAAGCATACATGCAAAAATCATGTTATAGATACAGTAAGTTTACATTTTGTGTAAATACTCACTTTGGTCAATGTGTACTGTGTATGTATATACACTCACTTTGTCATGTTACATTTTGTGTATACACTCACTTTTGTTCAGTATATATTTTTTATGTATATACACTCACCTTGTCGTTTTACATTTTGTGTATACAAATGTACACTCACTTCTGTCAGTATATATTGTGTGTGTATATACCCTCACTTTGTCAGTTTACATTTTGTGTATACAAATGTACACTCACTTCTGTCAGTATATATTGTGTGTATATACCCTCACTTTGTCTGTTTTCATTTTGTGTATACAAATGTACACTCACTTTTGTCAGTATACATTGTGTGTGTATATACCCTCACTTTGTCAGTTTTTATTTTGTGTATAGTATACTCTCACTTTTGTCAGTTTACACTTTGTGTATGTATATACACTTGCTTTGTCAGTTTACATTGTGATTATTATATAGACATTCATTATATCAGTTTATATTGTGATAATTCTATAAATACTCACTTTGTTGGTTTACTTTGTGACCATTATATAGAACTCATTGTGTCATTTTACACTGTGATCATTATATAGACACTCACTTTTTCAGTTAATATTGTGATCATTATATAGACACTAACTTAATCAGTTTACATTGGGATCATTTAATAGATACTCACTTGTCAGTTTACATTGTGATCATTATATATATACTCGCCTTGTTAGTCGACATTGTGATCATTATACAGGAACTCACTTTGTCAGTATAAACTGATCATTTTATAGATACTCACTTTGTTGTCTTGCCATGTGATCATTATACAGATACTCACCTTGTTGGTTTACCTTGTGATCATTATATAGACTCATTTAATTATGTCAATCTACATTGTGACCACCATGAAGACACACTTTTTCAGTTAATATTGTGATCATTATATAGACACTAACTTAATCAGTTTACATTGGGATCATTTAATAGATACTCACTTGTCAGTTTACATTGTGATCATTATATATATACTCACTTTGTTAGTCGACATTGTGATCATTATACAGGAACTCACTTTGTCAGTATAAACTGATCATTTTATAGATACTCACTTTGTTGTCTTGCCATGTGATCATTATACAGATACTCACCTTGTTGGTTTACCTTGTGATCATTATATAGACTCATTTAATTATGTCAATCTACATTGTGACCACCATGAAGACACTCTTTTTTACACTCACTTTGTCAGTTAACATTGTGATCATTATTTAGATGCTCACTCTGCCAGTTTACATTGTGTTCATTATATAGACACCTACTTAATTTTGTCAATTTACATTCTGATCATCATGTAGACACTCACTTTACATTGTCAGTTTACATCGTGCTCATTATGTACACAATAATCTTGTCAGTTTACTGTATCCACTTATTTCATCAGTTTACACTAGGATCAATATGCTCATGTTCTTTTTTCAGTTTAGTGAGTTAACTCAGATCACTATTTATCCACTTTTTTGTCACTTTACACTAGAATCAATACATTGTGTGTATATATTTTATACTGATTTTCTTTATGGTTAAACTGCTATATCTGGTTTTTGAGCACAAACATTCTTATCTTCATAACCTCAGCTGTCAACATATTACAAATATTATTTTTTGTTGTTTTTAACTCCATAGTATTGGCTCTTTTACCTAGGCATATCTCAAACATATTTAAATTTTTATTACATATTTGGTGCGCAATATATAAATTGTTTGTAGTTAAATGAGTTACAACTTTTCAATCATATCTTTTAACTGCAATGGCTTAGGTGAGGATAAAAAAAGGACATGTATTTTTAACTGGTTTAGAAAATATTTTGAAAACCACATTATTTTTCTTCAAGAAACACATTCTACCACACTTTGCGAAACAAAATGGATCAGAGAATGGGGTTCAAAAATTTATTTTTCTCATGGCTGTTCCAATGCAAGAGGCACTGCTATTTTATTTCCACAAAAGTTAGATTACATTGTAGACAAATTTGATTCAGATGACCATGGTAGATTCCTCCAAGTCCATGTTTTCATTAATAATACTAAATTCATTCTTACCAATATATATGCACCAACCAAAAACCATCCAAATGATCAATGCAAATTTTTGGACTCTGTTCTTAACATGTGTATACCTCTTAGTGGTGAAAATCTAATAATTGGTGGGGACTTCAATATTATTTTGGATACAACAGTTGATAAAAAGGGGGGAAGAGCAGATTCATATTCAACATATAGAGAAAACTTAAAAGGCTATATGAATGAATTTAACATGATTGACATTTGGAGATTTTTGAATCCAAACAAAAAACGATTCACATTCTTTTCTAAAAATCCTGTAGTTCTATCAAGGATAGATTATTGGTTAATCCCTTCATTCCTCAGTCAATTTTCAACAACAGATATTCATGCCTCAATAAAATCTGATCATAACATTATAGAAATAGCATTAAAAGGTAACCTTTCAAATGATAGAGGCCCTGGATTTTGGAAATTTAATTCATCACTTTTAGATGACAAAGCTTTTACAGATATAATAAAAGAAGAAATTGGAAACCTTAAAATAAAATATGCAAATCTAGAAGATAAACAATTAAAATGGGATGTAATCAAATGTGAGTTAAGGGGAATAATTTTAAAATATTGTAAAATAAAATCAAGAAAAACAAAAAAAGAAGAAAGTGAATTAAAGAAAGAACTTAATACTTTAACACTAGAAATTGAAAATTCTATTTCACTTCCTGAAAATTTGATTAAAAAACTTGAAGATGTAAAACAAAGACTTGAAATACTAAATGATAAACAATTAAAAGGCATTATGTTACGGTCTCAAGCTAAATGGTGTGAAGAAGGTGAAAAATCTACTTCATATTTTTTATCTCTTGAAAAAAGAAATTACAAAAATAAAGTTATAGATCAGTTAATAGTTGGAGATAAAATCTTAACTAATCCAAAAGAAATATTAAATGAAGAAAAATGTTTTTACACTAAATTATATACTACTTCACTCGACATAAATAGTTATAAACAAAACTGTACCTTCTTTCTTGATAATAATATACCACAAATAAGTGAAAATGATAAAAATTTATGCGAAGGTCTTATCACACACCAGGAATGTAGAGATGTTCTAAAAACCTTTAAAACCAACAAATCACCTGGTAGTGATGGGTTCACTAGTGAATTTTACAGTTATTTTTGGAATGATATTTCAGAAATAGTTTTAGAAAGCTTGAATGCCAGTTTTGTAAGTGGTCAACTTTCATCAGACCAGAGAACAGGGATTATAACTCTTATACCTAAGAAAGATAAAGATCGCAATCAGTTAAAAAACTGGAGACCCATTTCTCTCTTAAACCTTGATTATAAAATAGCTACTAAAGTAATGGCAAAGCGTCTAAAAAATATTCTACCAAAAATTATAGATCCAGATCAGACAGGTTATATTAAAAACAGATATATTGGTGAAAATATTAGAACAATTTCTGATCTCATATACTTAACAAATTTAAAAAATATTCCAGGTATCATACTTCTAGTGGATTTTGAAAAAGCATTTGATACTATTGAATGGAAATATATTAATGACGTTTTAAACAAATTTGGATTTGGACAATCATTCAAAAATTGGATTCAAATATTTTACAAGAATATCAGAAGTTGCATAATGAACAATGGCTATGCATCAGAACCATTTGAAATAACTAGAGGAGTGAGACAAGGTTGCCCACTATCGCCATATCTGTTCATTCTGGCAATAGAGACTCTTGCAATTTCTATCCGTAATAATAAACGTATCAATGGCATCAAACTTAGAGATGTTGAACTTAAAATTAGTCTTCTAGCAGATGACACAACATGCTTTCTTAATAATGAAGCTTCAGGTTTTGAAGTATTAAAGACATTTGAAAATTTTAAGGTTTGTTCTGGTCTAAAAATTAATTTGGATAAAACTGAGGCAATTTGGATTGGGTCACACAGGAATTTTAAAGCAGGGACCCTACCTGTAAAATGGAATTCTGATTCATTTTTCACCCTGGGAATTTGGTTTAGTACATCAAATGAAGTAGATATGGTACCAAAAAATCTAAACTCAAAATTAGAAGATTTAAAATCAACTCTTAATCTTTGGAAAATGCGAAACTTGACCCTTATAGGTAAAATTCTTGTTTTAAAATCATTAGCATTATCAAACTTGTTTATCCATGCTCAGTAATTTCAGTACCTTATGAATTTGTTAAAAAAGTACAAAAAGAAATAAACAATTTTGTCTGGAATGGTAAAACCACAAAAGTTAAATATAATGTAGCCATACAAAGTATTAAGAATGGTGGCCTAAAAATCCCAGATTTTGAAACTCAAATAAACTCCCTAAAGCTAGGTTGGGTAAAGCGATTCTTAAATGCTAGTAAGTCAAATTATAAAACAATTCTTCAACAATTTATTGGTGCAATATCATTACAAGATATTTTACATACAAATTGTTCATATCTATGTGAGACACTGAAAATGCCAGATTTCTATAGAGAAATCCTGTCTTCATGGAATAAACTGACTTCTTTTGAAAATATTACAAGAGAACCAAAAATTTATAAGGAAAGTCTTTGGTACAACCATAATATTTGTATAGATCAACATCCCATATTTTATAAAAAATGGTATGATAAAGGAATCTTATTCTTAAATGATATATTAAATAATGATGGAGAACTTTTATCTTGTGAGGATTTATCCTTGAAATACAATTTAGATATACCATTTCTACAATACTATAGTTTAAGATCAGCTATTCCATATTCTTGGAAATTGTTTTGTAGAAATCAAAGAAACAGCAAACCAAACTGTAATCGAGACAGTATTACTTTCCATTACAAGTTAAAAAATATTTCAATCAACAAACTTTTTTGTAAAGATTATTATTGGATTTTTATTGAACAAAGAATTGATACCCCATCTTGTATTAAAAAATGGTCAAATATTTTTAATAATGTCTTTGATAGGGCTGATTTTGAAAATGTCTTTCAGCTAGCATTTCGCTGTTCTTTGGAAACCAAATTGCAGTCATTTCAGTTCAAACTGATCCACAGAATTTTAGCAAACAATAGCTTATTGTTTAAAATGAAGATCAAAACCTCACCCATGTGTATTGTATGTTCACTAGAAGAAACATTACAACATAAATTCTTTTATTGCGAGAAAGTGTTTTCCTTTTGGCATGAGTTTAAAAAATGGTGGAATGCAATGCATATACAGTATATTGATGAAATCAGGTGCCAAGATATTATTTTAGGATTTTATTCAATTGAATGTTACCCTCTTAATTTTTGTATACTTCTTGGTAAATATTATATCTATTGTACACAATTGATTACATCCAATCAGCAGGTCAATTTTGTTTCATTTAAAAAGATTCTTCAAAGAAAATTGGAAATAATGCAGCAAATATTCTATTCAAAACAGAAATCAGTGTTATTTGATGAATATTTTTCAGTCATATTACAAAACATTAATTCATAATGCATTCAATTAATGGAACATAGTATCAATACATTATCTTTCTAACTAAAAGAATTTATATTAGGAATGAACATTAGATAGCAACATAGACATATATACGTAAAATACCTAGGTAATTTAATTAACTGTTTAGTTATTTACAGTGAAACCTGCATATAAGGGACTCTAAAGGTAAAAATAACTTCCTGCACTTCAATTTAGATTTATGTTTCTTGTTTATGTAGAGGTTAGTATATACAACCCAGTTTAGTTGGCATTTATCCTATACATAGTGATGTTCCTTATGACAGGTTTTACTGTGCATAGCTATATATTGATGGTGTTGATTATGTTTTTCATATGTCACCTTATATGATAATATATTGCCATTATATGTTACAAATGTATGAAATGAGCCAATAAAATAAAAAAAAAAAAAAAAAAAAAAAAAAGTTAGGTTAAAGACGTGAACTTCCACGATGGAAACTAATTTCTAGTTTAAACAAGCAACTTGTTATCAAATATATTACTAACGCCGCTTTGTGTATTTATTCCAAGTCCATTTTCAAGCATCTCCGTCGTAACTTCTTCTGTTCCTTCCCGATAGTAATGATACTGAAAAATAATAAAATAGTGAATATAAGATAATTTTTGCTATGCAATGTCAATTCGTTCAATGCAGGTAAGGAGTATGTTTAAGCAAGATATCATTTCAAATTAAAATAAATTAAAATGTTTGCGGAAATGACTGATAAATTTACTATGAAGTATCATGTTTTCATTTAAAGAATAACGATTTAAGACGTTTGATTGATCAGGAAAACACAAATCAAAATTAATCAGTGTTAATTGAAAAGGTGGCGAAGATATCTAACACAAAGCATAAACTTTCAAATTCAGTTAAACACATGAGCTTTTACCAGGGATGTGGGATCGAATGCTCACGAATGCTTACAAATTGCTGTTTAGCAAGAAATACTAATCACATATGAAATGAAAAAAAATTATAAAGTAATATGCGCACTACACAAATAAATTCAGCGACCTTTAATATCTTTAGTTAGTAATAAATTTTTTAGATTAAAATTTTACATTCTCGAAAAATAACTATCAAAGTATTATCTGGTGTTAGAAATTTCTATTAAGTCTTACAACGGAAAAGCAATATATTTACCCTGACTAATAAGTTCTCAATTGGCATTATTGGTTGCTGTAGAATACTTTGTGTCAGTAAATACTCGTAAAATCCATGTCATCTCTCTGTCTAGCCAATGCTATGGCACTTGTTCCCCCTTTAGCCACACCGTCTTTATTAGGTCTTGTAACAATATTAACATCGGCTCCATATTCCTCCACCAGTGTCTGGACAGCTTCAATATTACTAAAGTAAACAGCTTGATGGAGAGCTGCCCAAGAACTTTTCTCTGGAATGCAGTTCACATATTCAGGCTTGTGTTTCAGAATTTTCCATACCGTTTCCCAGTTTCCCTTTTTTGCATTATATATCATGTTTTCACTCGTGTATTGTTCTTCTACCTGTTTGAAACAAAATAAAATTAATAGTTTGTACGACCAGTTCATAATATATTGTTGTTAAGTATGATGTCTCTGTGTTCAGAATTGTCCTGGTTATACTTGACGTCTCATTGTTCCATTCACTCAATTTTGATTAAAACGTGACGGGTGTAGCTAGAAAAAAAACTTGCTTCACTTCTCTGGTGGAATGTCATGTGCTTAACCTATCTTTTCAGATTCATTTTTTGTCTTTGCTTCTAAATTTTGATTTGGACATGAATTATATGTTTGGTTTTTTATTACTTCACTTCCTTCTTAGCAATGAAGCATAAAAGATAATTGTATATAAATATGCCGCTTGTTACTTCATTTACTCTTCGCATTTACTTGTGTTAAACGGTGTAAGTATGAAAAACGTCATTGATCTTATCATTCACTTGTGTTTAAAGGCAAAGAATGCACAATTTTAAATAGTAATAGCAACTAAAGTATAAAACTTTAAGAAAATCGTGGTAATTTTTATAATATGTACCATATAGCACCCATACATAGAGTGTTATTTACCATTTGCAAAGGTTCAGAAGACATAAGCAATTTTTTCTATTAAATTATTAATAGTTTCTAACAAAACATTGAAAGCTCACAACATATTTATGTTTATAAAAATAAAACTTGACTAAAAATAGGCCCAGCAATCCTCGAACATTAATTTTTAGTATGTTCTATTAAAGGTCTATAATGAGACATACATTCTACTGACAGCTATAATAATATGTTTGCAATTATAAGCCTTGTGAGTAAAACGTTCACTGTGAATGCATTTCATTAATTGTGCTATTTCCATTCGTCACTGTCACTTGAAAGTTATATTTTTTAAATTTTGTATTAGAGAACCATTGTTTCAATTTTTTGTACAATTGCTGATTTGTTTCTTTATTCTTATGCACATAATAATGAAAGTCACGTTACATCACATAAGAATATAAAGGGATTACTTTTCAAAGTCTTTAAAAATCTATTATGTAATAAGAAGTAAATTAAGGATTGAATGTCACTTTGAATGCTGTCATCGAGGTATGACTGCATCAGCTCACGTTCAAAGCGAAGCGATTCATGTTAACTTTGAACGTGAGCTGATGCAGTCATACCTCGATGACAGCATTCAAAGTGACATTCAATCCTTATGTTTACATTATTTTTACCCACAAAAAGGTGTTATTAATTTTCCGAAAGTCGGTGTATTAATGTGGTTGGAACACTTAAAGCGAGATAGCTCTTATTTTAGAACCATATAAGAGAACAGCCATGTTGATTTGTCTCGTTGCTTGCTGATCGTAAAATATAGTTCCGTAAAACACTTTTGAAAATTAAATGCTATTTCTTCTTTTTTCACTAAACAATAATCCGTTTGGTAAGATATTACCATGAATATAATTATTTAGTCGAATAACAAACAGTTGTTCATAATTTAAATGTGGTGTCCTCGGACTCACTAATTTTTTCACTTCGTATCTTTACACAGGCCATGGGAAATGGTCATAAATCATTAAAAAATTATTTTCATATAAAAAGACAACAAATATTGGTTTTTATTATTGTTTTTTATTTTCAAATAATTTTTAAAATTGGTGCAGTATGACAAATTTATACGTTTGTTACCGCTAGTAAAGAGCGTCCCTGCAGTCGCCGGATAGATTTATGAATGAACCCACAGGAAATTGTGAATGAATAAGTAGTTCCTTGGTGGTATGTATTCCTCCGCTGTACATCGAAAGCGGATTGGGTGAAGATATTAACTGACGTATTGCTTTACATAGAGCGCGTGACACACTGCTGTCATCGAAAAATTAACGCAATGGTTCCAAAGACTTTCAAATAAGGCAATGCATTTGTAATGTAAACATAGGAAAATAATATCTTCACCTGGTTGACATGGAAATTTTAAAACCACTTTAAGACTAAAATCAAAGAGAAACATACCAGTCCATAATCAAATAAAAATATCGGAATTAACAAGAACAATAAATGATTCAGTTTTCTTTTGTGATGATGTAAAATGGTTCAATTTTCTTTATGATGACGTACAATATTTCAATTTTCTTTTGTGATGATGTACAATGTTCCAGTTTTCTTTTGTGCTGACGTTAAATGTTCCAGTTTGAAATAAACGTTTCGATTTTTACAATCTTTTGGCAAATTTGTAACTAAAATGATTACAAAGTATAAAACATTTTGTTACAAACCTTCCATTTCAGTGACTTTGGAAAATGCTGTTTCTTCATAACCAAATTGTACAACTTTTCTTTATAGCTAAATGTTGCCTCCGTCTGCGAAAATCAAAGATAAATAATACAAAAATTAATTTGCATTCCTGAAAACGTTACTACAATTGCTCTTTCATGATTCATGAATTTATTATATAATCTCCTCAATAATCCGTGTAATACGGTAATACAATAAAATCGTATTCAATGAGTGTGACGTCATAATTGCGTGTGAATTAGGTTATATCCTTACGCACTACGCACGGTACTACTTTTACTAAATCAAATAAATAAATGCAAATTTCTGATCATCGTAATCTATCATACATTAACAATTATCATCACATAATTACCGATAAATACAACGAAATTTCCAAAATACTCCATGGACAGCCAGCACAAACTAGATTATATCCACACAGTCATCGGGTACAGCCTTCATCAGTTCAAAACTTTCACAACAGCCATCTTCCAATAATCAACAATCAGTAATGCATTACACGGCAGATTCCACGGCATTTTTGCAGGACCAGTCACCGGAGAAACAATTCAAATCCATATTTATCAAAACAAATTATCAGTTCCTAAAAAAGGACCAGAATATTAAATCATGGATAGCGATTCCGAGTAATCCTTGTCCAAGTTTTGGACATTCCAAAGTGCGCGCACTTTTACGTCACACAGTTGACCTAGTTCACAGTTGTTTGTTTCATTTGACACTGTTTTCTTATTCTAATTTAAGCTGATACTTTTGTACTTTTCTTCTAAAAAGACGACACATTGTATTTAAATTGAAAATGTTCGTTTTGTTTTTGTTTCCTTGGACAGACTATTGTTAAATATTTCAGCAGGATTACTTTTGGCGTATATACACAGTTACGTAAACTCGTTGTGTTTCGGTCAATCAGCTTTTTCTTATAATGAGAATACAAGTTTTAAATATATGAAAACCTTGTTTTATGGAATTATATAATACCGTAAATCGGGAAATTTTGGCGTCGGGATAATTTGGCGTTTTTTTCTCAAAATGTGGATGTTTAATTTTGGTGTGTTTAAATTTGGTACTTCACTGAATAAATGTTCACAAAGAGCCACAAGACGAACGGATTATGCTGATTGAAAACCGGAAGTGTTGTAATTTATTTATAAGAAAATGAAATGGAATGCACTATTAAGCCTTCCTAAAAATAACGATAAATTGAAATACCGATATATCGGTATACCGTTAATCGGGAAATTTTGGCGTCGGGATAATTTGGCGGTTTTCTCTCAAACTGTGGATGTTTAATTTTGGTGTGTCTAAATTTGATACTTCACTGAATAAGGCGTTTTATTTTTGGCACTTTACTGAAAAAAAATCTTCACAAACAGCCACAAGACGAAGGATTATGCTGATTGAAAACCAGAAGTGTTGTAATTTATAAATTAGAAAAATGAAATGGAATGCATATTAAGCCTTCCGGGTTTCATAAAATAACGATAATACAAATTGAAATACCGATATATCGGTATTACTATATATGCAAGTTAAAAGCAAAAGTACTGTATAAGGGGACAGTCTATTAATATTGAAGGAATTACGAAGCGCGTAGTAGTTAATTTTCAACACCCCGCGTGGAACCTCTGAAATAACAAACCTCATCCTAAACCGACACTCGTTATGGCTTCAATTATCAACACATTTTACAATTAAACAAATACACGTTTAAAGAAAGTTATGATGTTTCCGACTGGGAAACAAAATAAATAGACACGCGACATAGGTATTTACTGATTAATAAACATTAACCTGATTAGATGACAGGTAAACACGCGGTAAGGACAATAACTGACACTGATTAGTCCGTTTATATTCCTGTTGTAAAATTGAAAATGTCCGACTGGTGATTTCACGTCGGTCAAAATAAATGTTTATCGGACAAGTCTGGCAAATATGACCGTTTTCCGGCAAGTTAAGATAAAAGTGCTCTAATGCAGAACATCGATTTTCAGGTAAATATTGTCATTTCTTTTTTTAGAATATGTATTAATTTGGTGTGGTTAATTTTGGCACTTTTAAGTTGGGTGCCAAATAAACCAAAATTAAACTACAACCAATATTTCCCGATTTACGGTATACTATATATGCAAGTGAAAGACAAGATCACTGTATAAGGGGACAGTTCATAATAATGAAACAATTACGAAGCGCGTAGTAGTTGATTTTTAACACCAGTGTGGAACCTCTGTAATAACAAACTTCACCCTTGACCGACACTCGTTATGGCTTTCGTAATCAACACATTTTACAATTAAACAAACACACGTTTAAAGAAAGTTATGATGATTCTGACTGGGAAATAAAAGAAATAGATATGCGACTACTTAAGTCCACAAGTATTTACTGATTAATAAACAATCGCCTGATTAAATGACAGGTAAACACGCGGTAAGGATATACTTTGTGAAGTCGGGTAGGGTTTTAAAGACCGACAGACAGAATAGCGCTAGTTTACTTTTGTCGGACCGAAAACTGATTAGTCCGTTTATATTCCTGTTGTAAAATTGAAAATGTCCGACTGGTGATTTTTCACGTCGGTCAAAATAAATTTTTATCGGACAAGTCCGGCAAATATGACTGTTTTCCGGCAAGTTATGTTAAAGTGCTCAATAACGGAACATCGATTTTCAGGTAGATATTGGCATTTCTTTTTTTAGAATATATATTATTTTTGTGTGTTTAATTTTGCCACTTTTAAGTTGGGTGCCAAATAAACCAAAATTAAACTACAGCCAAAATTTCCCGATTTACGGTAAATAGAATCTTGCAAGGCTCGTTGCATAAAAATTATTCAACTCGTTTAATAAATTCAATTGAATATTTTAGAAGCACGAATGCATGATCCTGTATCAATTTTAATAGACAGTGTTGTCATTTTTATGTCTATGAAATTTAATATTCAAATACTTTGGTTTACATATACTTGAATGCCCGTTAAACTCCTTGAAGCGCTTTGAGAATCTTAATGGAACTTTCATCAATTTAAGGTATATTTAAGGATCTTTAAGAGATCATTCAAATCACTAATAAAAATGACATTTGAGGGAACTAAAATGATGCCCTTTCAAATTCTTAAACGTTTTCGTTTATTTCCTATTAATCCAAAAAAATATGCTTATTGTTTAAAGACATTTTTGGGTTTTTAGATTGCGCACCGAATCCGCGCATCCAGTGGAGACTACTCTGTTTACGTTATTTAATGTGTAAGTGGTGAAATGAAGGGATATACAAGCAGTATACGAAGATCGACCGTAGCAACTGTAAACACCCGGCTTTCTTTTAATCAGTATTCGGCAATATGAACCGTATAAATCGTAAAATTAGTGATCAAAATGGCTTTTAGAAGAAGATGGAGGTTTATTTAAGTATCTAAGAAGAAAAGGCGAGAAGATACTTTCTGCCCGCATGATTCAAATGAACAAATATTGTCCAACTTTTGACAAACCCGAACGGAGTTCTCAACTAGATGCTTTGAAAAATGATTAAATGATGTCTATTACAGTAAACATAAAAAACGGTGAATTGTCCAATTGTACTTCTCAACTACATGCTTTGAAAAATGATTAAATGATGTCTATTACAGTAAACATAAACAACGGTGAATTGTCCAAATTTCACCTCAACGTTGCAGCAACTAGGTTCTATCTATCTTATGTTATTCAAAACGAAAAACGGTACGGCCTATAATCCGAGTATTACAGGCACAGATGCACAAAATGTAAACTTACCATGGTATAGAGTTTTCTCTCTTTATCTATACCACAAGGTAATGGAAATTCATGTAAGTTCCAAGAGATATTAGAATGTTGACATGGTTGAACAAAACTGTTATATTTTTTTTTGAATTCCTATAGATTCGCAGCTATTTTTACGATAATTAGGAATCTATTTTTAATATCCAGATTATAAAACATCGATTAATATTGTCAATTATATGTAAAAATATACTTTACTTTGTGTATTGTTAAAAATCTGACGCTTATATTTGAATTAATAGAAAAGAGAAAATCTTTTGGGGATTTTTTTCAATTTTTTCAATGGAAAATTTTAAAAAATCATTTTTATTTTTAAATCCGAAAATACCCTGGTGACCTATCAATTTTTCTTTGTTTTGTGAAGTATATAGTCTCGTTAAACTTTTGGCAGATTTTGATAAGATTTCGAATGGTAGAATTTTCTTTGTACATGAAAATGTATGGAATTTTTGTGAAAAGGGCGGTAAAATGAACACTTTCTCCAATGTATTTTTTACCAATTATTTTAATAAATGTGTATTGAACTGCCAACTTTGGCAATTCTTAACATGTTAAATATGGGTATGATATATGTTTGCTGTTTATAACATTTTAATGAATTTCTTGAGTTTGTTTGAGGTTGATTTTTCAAATTATACCGATTTTTGGCTAAAAATGCAAAATCCTTGAAATACTGCATACATTGAACAAGAGTTGTTGAAAAATTACATGCGGTGACCTACCATTACTTTTGCATATTTTTGTTTGCATGTTCATATAGAACAAACAGTGAAAAAAATTAGCTTGTTTTGAATGGTGGTTCTATTTCATAGCATATGCCTTTAAATAGAGACAGAATGCTGAAAATTCTATTTATTCACTTTTATTCATAAGTTTATTTTTGATTCTTGAAAAACAGATATATATATAAGATTTTTAATTTTCCAATTTAAATTGGGAAACGTATAGAATAATCGTACATCATATACGCTTTTCTAGTATACTTATAATTACATATGATACCAGTTTTAATTTTACAACACTAGACTGCCGTTTTCCAGAAAACAATCCCGTCGTCTATATAACGTGGATGTTGATTTGAATAATTGACAGTCTGTAGTTTGACGGTCAAATTGATAATTTAAAATAGAGTATAGTAATTGTCAACCCTTTGACTTGGAAGGTGGGTTTGTTTATTTCCAAATTTAAGATCAAATTAGTTGGTAAATTTTTTAAGGTACGGAAACGAAAATAAATCTGAAAAAAAACTGAAAACCTTTTTACACATGTATTAGTGGCTAAACTAATAAAACGTTCATAGATAAATATTTTGAAGATGAAAATCTTCAAACATATTTGTAAAACATCACTGAATGGATTAGTAATGTTGTTGGGTGACTTTTATATTATTAAGTGTGAATGATTTTAAGATTTTCTTTCATTCTTTTTAATGCGCATTGGGTGTTCTGCTACAACTGGAACATTTGATTCAACACGTAAATAACCACCAGAAATGTGACACTGGGTGTTCCAAAAGGGTAGGTATCTTCTGTGTGGATAGCTACAACCACCATGTGGGACATCAAAATTTGTAAAAAAAAAATAAATAAATAAATAAATAATATGGAACTTAAGGATGCCAAATATATATAGGATATTTTTTCTATACAGAGACATCATTCTTATCGTTTAATTATTTATGACGCCAAAACATTCTGAAGTACCCGATAAATCTAGACATACAATATCTCTGAGTGCTTGCCTTTTTTTGTAAATGAAATTTCTATTGAAATATATAAAATTGCAGTGTAAAGGAATACTGTGATAGTTTAAAGAAAATTAATACTTATGTTATTTACAACATTTAATGACTACTTTCAGAGTATTCTTCATTATGCAATTTTTACTTCTTTATTATTAAGTCTCCTATACGCTTAGAAACAGTTTTTAAAAACATACCATTTTAACAATCAATGTTATCACAGTAAAAATTTGGAACCTTGAAACTTTATTTAAACACGTCAAATTCCACTAGCTTTTTGAGAGTCTTGATAAGCAGAAGCCTGTTATATTTTTGCATCAACAATTTATTTGTACGCAGCTTGCTCCGTTGTATAAGTTTCCGTAGTGGAAACAGACTCTACCATAGTTAATCTGAAAGTTGTCGTTTTTTACATTTATTTCATGACATAACCAGTTTAATTCTGTGAATATTTAGTGAAATATGTTCGTCATGATTTTGGATTACATGCACATCTTAAGAGCTCTAAAATCAAACAACATAAAACTATTGAAGAATAAATTTGGCTGAAACAATAGCCGAGATCAATATGAAAATGTCAGTTTATAGCAAATACATCCGCTTAAAATTATGACCTGATTTTCTATATGATAGAAAAAATTTGCAGAATATTTTCAATGTTTGGATAAAAAATTCAATTGACTAAAAAAACTGCAGTTAAGTTTTGATAAATATAGTTATTTATTCTTTATTTGCTTTGTGCATTGCCTTTATGATTGACATGTGTTAACTCTTTAGGAGCATCAGCCCGCGATTTCTCTATTTAGCAGAACTTCATGTATGTAACACGATTTTCCAGGTTTCTACTTTTGTGGGCATTGTCATTTTATTTTTGATTGGTATGTTAGCGCGCGTTATTCGGTTTGCTTTGCACTGCAGTGGAAGTTTTAACACTATAAACGTCATTTCTAGACAGTTTAATGGTTAAATAATCTGCCCGGGCAGAATAACTTATCAGCCCAGATAAAATAACAATTCGCCCGGGCAAATTAAAAACATTCCCAGTTAGAATAACAATCCATCCGTTTGGGCAGAATAACAAATCCACCCGGGCTCACAATTATATACACAATTATTGCCAACTCAATTTGTGATGTCCAAACAGACACCTGCAGGTACCGGATCAGTGGTTGAAATTACATATTTTACTAGTTTTATTGTTACAGCACTAGAAGGCCCTTTCGCAATACCATTCCTCATCATTAGTGCTTGGACCAGTTATGAAACCAAAATTGTTTTCAACATGTTGAAAACATACCCAAAGGACCAAAATATAATTTTCAAAATTTAGCTAAGGAAATGCATTGCTTGAGGAAGTATACTTTGTTTTTTGAGGAATTTCAAATTTTAACTAGCAGCAAATGGAAACAATAGTTTATTTCTGACAATTATACACATTGTTCTTTACTACTGAGTTTGTGACATCCTCGCGGCTACAACTACCAGCAGAATTACCAGTTCGGTGATTTAAATTACATACTAGTATTATTCTTAGTGTAAATCACAATCTAGAAGCAATTGAAACTGTCAGGTTAGGTAGTACACACGGACTTTCATAAGGGAAATGACGTTTGGTGCTTTGTAAGCACCTGCTGCTTAGCCAGCTACAATTGTCACGTGTTAAATCAAAATAAGGTTCGTCAAATTTATACAGTGCAATCTTGGACAAAGAGACATTAACAATACTGTGATGACGACCATAAAATTTTTGAGGGCTCTGATAAGCCTAGGCTTGCAATATCCCTGGGTCAACTATTTATCTTGTATGAAGCCTGCCTTTTTGTATAAAGTTCCTATAGTGGAAACAAGCTCAACCATAGCGTATAAATTGGGAAACAAATACACCATAAGCGGAAATAATGATTATGAAAAAAGAATATTGACAATAAAAATAACTGAAATCATCAAGTTTTACATACAGTTTCAAATTTAGCTTTTCGTGGGCATAATTACTAAAGTATAAGTCTAAATATGAAGCAAAAAAAGCAATCGTTTTATCTCAAGCTCGCTAGGATGGATAACATTCACAAACTCAAAATTTAGGATGGTTAAAAGACAGAACGTCATCTATATTTCTGTAAGTGTTCTGTCCTATATTAACAAGGTTCTGCCTAAATTCTGCTTCATAAGAAGAAAAAACCCAATCTATCAGCAATTGTGCACTGATAACATATCGGTCTTGGTTCAAATTACAAATTCAAAAAGCAAAGTAAAAAATTTGAAATTTAAACACAAGCATACCAGTCCAAGTTCAAATCACAATCTAAATTTGCAAATACAGTTAAACACCTGAACAAACATAAAGAAGTTGAAGTTGGACCATCTTTATACTATATGAATCGGCAATATAGAATAAGAAATATCAACGTTTCAGTTTTCAGTTGTTAAGCATACAATACCCAAAATGCAGATAATCATATAACTATTTGTTTGTTACAGGAAGTGCTCACCCTTCCTGAGCATCCTGCATCACGTTCTTTATGGACATTGACGGTTTTCGATTTAATTTTCAGCTTTAACGTTTTTATATTGCTTTGGAATTCGACATGAATTTGTATGTTTGTTTTAATTTGCTTTGTGATTTGTGGTTTCGACATAAATTGTTTTATTATATAATCTACTCAATAATCCATATAATACGGTCATACAATAAAAATCGTATTGAATGAGTGTGACGATATAAAAGCATAAAGTCATTCCAGAGTGACGTCACACAATTGACCTAATCCATAGTTGTTTGTTTCATTTGACACTGTTTGTTGATTCTAATTTAGGCTGATACTTTTGTACTTTTTTTCTAAAAAGAAGATACATTGTATTTAAATTGAAAATGTTTGTTTTGTTTTTGTATCCTGCGGATAGACTATTGTTTACTTTTTATATTTCAGCAGGATTAATTTTGGCGCATGTACACATTTACGTGAACTTGTGTTTAGGTCAATCAGCTGTTTTCTTTATAATCAGAAGACAGGTCTTAATTCTACGAAAAAAACAGTTTTATGGGATTATATAATAAACAGAATCTTGCATTCGTGTTTATGCAATATTGAATTTATTAAACTCGTTGAATAATGTTTTATGCAACTCGCCAAGGGTCGTTGCATAAAAAGTTATTCAACTCGTTTAATAAATTCAATATTACATAAACACTCATGCAAGATCCTCTATATGTTTGTTTTTAATTTACTTTGGGATTATGATTTTGACAAGGTCGGTATGTTTTTTTTATTACAAATGGTTTCTAAATGAAAGAATTTTTTCTACAATAACTTTTAAAAGAGCAAAAGAATATTGTTTAACTAAAATCATTAAATGGTGAAAGAAGAGTTATTATTTTTCTGTTGTGTAAGTATCAGAATGTATTATGAACCATTTCAATTTTCAATCATATCCCCAAAATATCTTAAAAACAAAACCTACTTTTAAAATTGGATACTGAAAACATTAGGTTGTAAAATTCTTAATTATACAAATGATAGTGAGATAGGGGACACTTGAAAGTACCTTCAACAGCTTGAGCTTCACGTATATCTAAAAGAAAGTCGTTGTATTAACTATACAGCTTGATCAGATAAATCATGGTTCACTTAATAGTCAATTGTTTTTGTTGTATTAAAACAGGACAATGGTGTTCATGTACTTACCAATTAATTAACTTCAAAACATATCATGAATAAAAGACAGGAATTTACATTCCGAATGAATGTCTTCAAAAATGTTCTAGCTTGTTTAATGTAAGATCTCTTGTTACCTTTGAACTTTTAGAGTTCTAAGTAAAATTATATGTTTTAACTTCCTGATTGTCACATAAAAGAAAGGTTTGCACACGACACGGCTGCCGTGGTTCACCGAATGTACTTATGGTATTGATTTAAAATGAAATGAAAGAGTAAGAACGAATGTGTTTCGAAACTCCAAATTTGTAGCCACCTCACCCTTCTAAGAAGTAAATATTCAAATCTAGGAGCAAATTCAATCAATCAAAATCAAATATCCCAACCAGTCCATGTTAAATGACAATCCACAAAAGGTAATATCCTTTAAAAATGACAACTTTAGTTAAATATGCAAAATCTCATCAGGGAAGTGGGTTTGTGTGCTTTGTAAATGTAACAACCCCACGTTTGTTATGAAACAGTTTTCAATTGTTATGCTCTTTGTGTATAGTTATCCCGTTACTATTCTTTGTAATCAAATTTGAGAATGAAAAGAACATGGGAATAGGTAGCGGGATAATTTTGAATACTGATAATTGCAATATGATTTACATTTTAGCGACATGCATAGAAATGGACAATTCTGTACAGTGTCATATCAATTCTATAGGACATTCTTTGGTGTTCTTAGTAGTATAGTGGTCGAGCCAGATCGGCCTTGTGACACAAAACGAAGTATAGTGGTCGAGATAGATCGATTATATACAAGTATTTAAGAAATGACATTCTGATCATGGTATTTCAATTCCTTTTTGCATATAGTGTGGCGCGTGCAAAATTCGATGAAGGTCTAACGCTCGGTATTAAGAGCATAGAGTATCATCTAGTTCGACCGTTACCATTTTTATCAGTCCGTTAATCCTTATAACACTCCTAGACCTCAATCTTATTATCTGATATCAGGACACTTAAACTGATAAGGGGTTTGACATCAAAATCTTCATATTATAATTTATACATATCTTACACTAGCTAGTCTGGACCAAAGTAACCAAAAGACAACGCAACATATTCAAAAGATATTACTTACAATTGGAATTTACCTTATCTAGATTAACCTTTTTGTTTTAACCGGCATTCAACAGCTCTTGCACACAGTGTTGAGTCATGACCTCTGATTACGTAACGTTTAACTATTCGATTACGTCACAGAATGACATCTTTTACGTCACGCATTGTTTGATTGGTCAGCATCTTAGTCTACTTGCGACGTAACTTTCCTTATTTAAAAACAAGGCTGTTCTATCAATCCCGTATGTTTGTCGGAATCTTGAATGAAATAAATTATTGTAGTGATAATTTTATATTTCGGACATGCTATCAATGTTTTTATTAATAATGTCCGGTATTATGAATGAGAGTCAGGAATAGCATATTTAACAGCATAATACTGAATGAATTCACTCAAATAGATAGTTATTTCTTAAGAAAAAGGAAAACAAGATAGGAACCTTTAACTATAGAATTTGAGTTTTGATGCGCAGTGGAATATATTTTGACATATTCTGTGTTACATTACCAAAATCAGTTAACTTTTCGTAATTGAAAGTTGATGCCTCATCCATGGTTCCGGCCATGATGTCAGTGTCCAAGGGATTCCAGCAACTGCTACATGTTAGTTAGCTACTCTTGACAATAACATATTATACCAGTTTTAATGTTACAACACTAGACGGTCGTTTCGAAATACAACCATTAATCAGAAGTGCTCGGAACCAAATTGTTTCTTTTACAGTAACATTATTTATTGACCACTGATTGTTTATTATTAGGATCTTGGGACCATCAATAGTATTCAAATCATATGATAAGAATTTTCGTCTGTTTTCGCCTAATTTCAGAATTTTAATCAAACTATATGAGTTTTGTGTTCTTGATTACGCCGGCCGTTGCCAAATATTTTTTAAGTTATAATTGCCCACCTTTTATATTGACATGACTATTGAATGTCATTATATAGAAGAAATTTATATTTAATTTGTTCAAAATTTACAATAAGTTGACTTAATTGATTCTGTTTCATAAATCTTTTTATCAAAATCCAACCATGTGTGAAAACATTACATCTATTATAGATTAAATCTTCCAAAATGCAAGAAAGGTTTAAAAACAAAGTATTTATAATGAAGGCATATTATAAATTAGCTAAATAATCGTGAATTTTAACATTTTAATTTATGTTGTAAATTTATTACGCGCGTATTTTCTTCACTGAAAAATGGCTTTAACACATATTTAGATTCCTTACCATTTACGATATGATTTACTTTATACCATAAAAATTTGTACAATTTCAATTGTAAATCAATTACAAACATATCAAATTTGGTTCAAATTACAAATTCCAAAAGCAAAGTTAAACGTATGAAATTCAAACACAAACATACTAGTCTATGTTGCAATCACAATCAAAATATGCAAATTGAATCAAACACGTGAACAAACAGAGAAGTAATTATATTTGGTATATCTGTTGGATCATCTATATACTTAATACATCTTAATACATTAACATCAGCAATATAAAATTATATACAACCCCAGAACAAAAGTTAATTCACTCCTTATATGAACAAAAGTAATGACAAATAACACCGTTATCAAAACATATATATTTATTCATATCTTTAGCGCTGTTGCATCACATATAGCGCAGGCGTATTAACAAGTAGGTCTTAGTTACATGGCCTTAAACCTATATATATCAATCTAATTCGATTTGGCAAGCTATCGATTAAACCTAAACCTAAATTATAACAATTCCCAACAATACGTTTAGTATCTTACATTTGTTGTTGGTTCATGGTTAGATAAATTACAGATGAATAACATATTATATCAGTGTTAATGTTACAACGGTCGTTTTGAAATACAATCCCTCATCAGTAGTGCTCAGAACCAAATTATAAAACAAAATTGTTTATTTTACAATATCAGTATTTATTGACCACTGATTGTTTATCATTGGATCTTGGGACCATCAATATTATTATATTACTGAGAAATTCCTTCAGTTTTCGCCTATGTTCAAAATTTTAATAATCGGCAATCTCCATTAATTTTTGTGTTCTTGGTTACGCCGGCCTTTGCCAAATATATTTTTAAGTTATAATTGCCCATCCATTATATTAACATGGCTATTGAATGTCATTGTATAGAAGCATTTATATTAAAATAGTTTAAAACTTTTAATGAGTTGACTTAATTGATTCTGTTCATAAATATCTTTTTATCAAAATCCAACCATGTGTGAAAACATTACATTTATTATTGATTAAATCTTCCAGAATGCATAAAAGTTAAAATATACAGTATATATAATAAAGGTATATTATAAATTGGCTAAATAATCGTGCATTTTAACATTTTAATTTATATGGTAAATTTATTGCATGTATTTTTTGTCACTGAAAATTGGCTTAAACACACACATATTTAGATCCCTTACCATTTACAATACGATTTACTTTATACCATAAAATCTTGTACAATTTCAGTTGTAAATTAATTACAAACTTATCGAACTAAGTTCAAATTACAAATTCGACAAGCAAAGTAAAGAGTTTGAAATTCGAAAACAAAAATACCAGTCCATCTTGCAATCACAATCAAAATTTGCAAATTGAATCAAACACGTGAACAAACCGGAAAGTGATTATATTTGTTATATTTATTGGATCATCTATATACTATCTGAACACATTAATATCAGTAATAATATCAGTTATACAGGGCTTTGACAGGTTACACGGCCCCATGTACCCCGTCAAAGATTTATGTACCCTGAGCCGCAGCCGAAGGGTACATTCATCTTTGACGGGGTACATGGGGCCGTGAAACCTGCCAAAGCCCTGTATAACGTATTTGTCACCCTTCAAAGCGTTACCAGTTTGATTTTTTAAACTTCCATTTCGTATTATGTTTGACTTGCGTTCTTTTTTGCCATGTTTGTTTACCGTAACTACACGTCAGCGATGTACGAGTTACTTCCCTTTTACCGCTTAACGTCGCGTGCGTTCATTTACCCCGGCAGATTTCCGAACATTGTTCCATGTACCTAGGCAAGTTAACCAATCGCTATGCGAGAAATTTCTTTGAAGAGTGACAAAAAATTATATACAGCCCCAGACCAAAAGTTATGTCACTCCTTATATGAACAAAAGTAATGACAAATAGGACCGTTATCATAACAGTCATATATATTTATTCATATATTTAGAGCTGTTGCATCACATATAGCACAGGCGTATTAACAAGTAGGTCTTACTAACATGGCCTTAAACCAATATTTATATTATGTAATTCAATTTGGCAAGCTATGGATCAAACCTTTAACCTAGTTTTTGTCAGTGCAGAATCTCTGGTGCTTTTTTATTTTTATATAATTTCATAGTTCTCCATCGGAATTAACTAAAGCCTGTTGACTAGACAAGGTAACACTGTTTTTCCTTGCAGTTGAAAAAAAGGTTTGTTCGGACATTGAGTTATGTTACTTGGTACAAGATCTTGTAATGACCAAGAAGTTATTTATTATTTTTGATACTTGGCACTGCCAATTCCTGCCTTCACTAGTTTCAAAATACCTACACCATAATATGTCTCGAACACTAGCAGGTTTCTTGGCAATATGTACAGCCCCAAGACATAGCTCAATATCCATACAAACCTTTCTCAACCAACAAGTTTAAAGTTAGTTTAAAGTTAGTTTCTCAACCAACAAGGAATAGTGTTTAAAGTTTTACCAGCCAACAACCCAGACTTATGAGATGTATGAAACAATTCATAAATCATGTTACAACACCTCCAAAGACTATGCCAAAGGGTTGATTCATAGAATGCCAAATAAAACTTAGGTATCTGTAAAACCTAAAGAAGAATTGACCAAGTAGTACTTTTTAATTTGGTTGTGATATACGTGGTAGAATAGCTCTGAATGAATAAATAGTCATTCTTTATAATGGTGTTAATTGTCATTAATTTTGCTCATATATAGGGTGAAATAACTTTTGGCTCCTGGGCTGTATATATCATATATCAATGTTTAAATTATTTAACATACAATACACAAACTGCAGATATTCATATAAAATTTTTACATGATGCACTCACCCTTTCGGAGCAACCGGCCTCACGTCCCTTGTGGACGTTCACGTGTTTAACCTAATTTGCTAGTTTTAACGTTTTTACCTTGCTTTTGGATTTTGGTTTGAACATAGATTAGTATGTGTGTTTTTTAAATACAAAAGACCTGCAAACCATTATAATAATGAACAATTTAATAAATGCAAAAGAAAGACACTGTTTCTGAACAAGAATATTTTAATGAAACGCGGTATATTAAAATCATAAAATGGTGAGAGAATACTTGTTTTTTCTGTTGCATAAATACCAGTAATGAGCCGCTCCATGACAAAACAACCCCTATGGCAATTGCGTCATAGTATGATAAAATGACGTCAAAGTTTTTTATGTTTTTCGACACATTCGATTACGTCGTTAGATTTTACATTAAACTTAATAGAAAACATCCATTTTTAAAACAATCTACATGGATTATTTGTGGGCGATTTTTTATAAATTTTTTGCCTTTAAATGTAAAAATAAACACAGTTTCATACATTATTAAAAAATCATATTCCATTTTAACGTCACTAAAAAGACTGTGGAAGATTTTTTTTAAATCTGGTGGGATTATTTTAGAACTTTTTTAACCTTTTCGCCGTCAATTAGTGAACTGAAAATATTGGAAAATTACTGAAAAGAAATAATAATAATATCTGTATTTAATTGTGATATTCACACAAAACACAACATTCATTATGAATCACACAAAAATTACACAAATTGTTATTTTGATAATATGCAATAACTACGGACAATTCCACATATTTCTCAAATAGATACAAATAAATCAGTTCATCTAAAGTAAGTGGTGTTCTTAAATTTAAATACAAAATTCCATGTACTGAAATTAAGTGTGATGAATTTCAGACCTTAATCGCTGTTTTTAAATGATATTGATTTGATTTCTTTTGCTAATTCCAGAGACTGAAAAATTAATAATACGGTTGTAACAATGTCAAGTTGTATTGCCATGATATATTGAAGTTTTGTTTCAAAAGAGTACATTTTATTCACGTCCGTTGGTTGAAATTGAAAATTTGAAACCATACATACGGTTTACTCGTATTTTGCGTAGTGTGTCAAGATAAGGACGTGTAACTGGTGTTTTCTTTTTTTCTTTTTTTTTTGGGAAGATACGTTTAAAAAATTGCATGTATCCTCTACTAAAATGTACCACCCTTAACAGTCATTAAAGTACTGAGTACAGATTAAATGTTCATACATTGAATTTGATTGAGGTGTCACTTGCTATCTTTGAATACAAGTACATTTACCAATATGTTGGTCTTTATCCTGCAATATGTGAGTCTCTGAGCGGCTGAGTGCTCAATTAATGAGTGTTATGCCTCTCACTGCCTAGATTTGAATGACATTGGACAGTGTACGATAATTTGTCAGTTCATTGTCCGTTGTTTTCCCAACACCCGGTTTCCCCATCCCTGACTCTATTTAATTGAAAGAATCTTGACTGGAGGCATAACACTCAGTTACTAGTATATGAGGACATTTTCTCTTAGGTAAAATCTGGCAAAATTTTAGCACATTTTTAGAGGAATTAAATTAAATTTTTATGTAAGGGCATGTCAAATATATTATATATATATATATATATATATATATATATATATATATATGTTTATTGACTAAAGGCCTCAACCCCATATCACAATAAGTTACAATCCATGGCGGTATAAATGACAAAATGTGAATGATACGTAATATTTTTAAACTAACAAAATATATTCTAAATATACCTTTTTCTTAATGCATAATATATATACATGCTTAAATTTCTTACAACCGTATTATTTTTGACGACATTAGAATAATAAATTTTTGATATGTAGGGTTTTTTTAATATTTTAAAGAAATGTATTTATGGCGAATATTATTGTAAACATTGCAAATAAGTAAAAAATGGTACTCGTCTACTATACATTTTAAATGACAAAATCTGCATAATCTATCCTCCCTTTTTACACCCATATGCCTACCCTTTTCAATTGCCAAATTAGAAGAACCTACCCTAGGAAGTGCTAGTGCGTGTCTAAATTTACTTATTTGATTTGTATCAACATAACATTCTAGTTCTAAAATAGTTTTAAAATCCTTGTATGTTCTTAACTTTGGTTTACTACTTATATCGTTGTACCATTGTTGTAGATATATATCTTTTATTTTTTCCACAAATAATGTTAAAAAAAATTATGTTATTAACCCCCTGATACATCCAAACCTCCCCAAAACCAGTCGGTTTCCCCATCCCTGACTCTATTTAACTGGAAGAATCTTGACTGGGGGCATAACACTCAGTTAAAAGTATAAAAGGACATTTTCTCTCTCAAGTAAACTCTGGCTAAATTTGAGCACATTTTTAGAGGAATTAAATTAAATTTTTATGTATGTAAAATATCTTTATATAACCCAACCCTATTTTATTATAATACACTTAAATCATTGTATCTTGTCATCAATAACCGTAAATGTGGAGACAAGAAATTGTAGGTGAAACCGAAATCTCTCTCTCTGATTATTACAAATAAGCTCAGAATAATATGACTTAGATTGGCATACTCACTTAGTGCGGTTGTACCATAAAGTTGCCACGCGTGTGTTCACACTAGAACAAAACACAAATCACACTTGAACATCTCATGCATACATGAACTTGTTCTTAGATTACATGTAATCGTTAGACATTTATTTTGTTAATGTTGATGTGAAGTTAAACAACATTACAACAACAATCTCTCTCCTCTCTCGTGAAATTTCGCTTAAAATAGCAGCATCTTAATATGTACAAAAACATGATTATTTTTTCCATGGGCTTCAAAGTTAATACAACAGTCGCAATTACATTTTCAGGGACTCCTTGCAAATTATGTTAATAATAGACCCACAGAGGTACTGCATTGGGCGTGTGGCTATATTGCACCATAGTTAAAACCTTGATGATATACTAAAATCTGGTGTAGCTACCTAACTTCAAACTTTCATGTGTGAGAGATGTGATCTTCACCAATAGGCTACACACATTTTACGGTCACTTGAAGACTTGCAAAAAGAAAAGTAATAAATGATATTAGGTGATGCTTATTTCAGAAATATGGGACCATTATCCAACATACCCTGAGGATTAACCCTGTCCGCTATAGATTTCCTATTATTGCTGGGTGATTTACACCACCAGTTTACGGAACCTGGTGCCGCTCACCACTCGCGCTGACCAATAGTACAAAGTTTTTGCCTAAAATTAAGGGGTTTTCTCCATGTGATACGGGTTTCCTCCGGTTTCTGAACCTGTCACTTAATATAAATGAAATAATCTTGTCTGGGGTGTAAAATACCATCTAAAATATTTAAATAATATTGTATGTTAAAACATCAAGTTGTTTCTCAGATTTTAAAATTCAAGTCTCGTTATAAATCAAAGCCGTTTTTATCCGGAAAAGTTAGGTATATTTTTAAATGTTACAGATTTTTTTATTCCAAAGTGTGAATTGATTACAAATGTTTATCTAACAACGTCACACGTTACGGCGAAGCAACGCATGGTGTTCAGATAACAGTACTCCCCCCCCGCAATGGTGAACATCAGTGATTTCCAAAATGAAATATGTTTTATTGATCACTGGTTGTAGAATACCACACCAAAGAAGTAAATACTTAGGCTATAAATGCATTATATTTGCATAAATATTACGCAAACTAAAAATTTAACGGAAAACCTGTTACATATGTGTTTAATGCCCAGAGTTATATTTTCATGTTAAATTTTTTTAACAAATCGGTACATAAATAAGACTGTAATGGTCATATATAGGTTTTTGTTATTTATAGTAACGGCGGCCATCTTGGATGTGCTATAAGGCTGTCGAACAATTTCATACCACTCACTAACATAAATAAATCAACTGACCAAGTTTCAGCTCAATCGGATATACTGTTTTCTTTCAAATACATGGAAACCATATTATTCACGAACAATCACACACATAAACACACACACACACACACACACACACACACACACACACACACAGCTATATTACTTTATCCCACTCACCCCTGAGGGCGGGGGAATAATCAAAGAAGTAAATTATTACACTGCCCAAACAAAATATGTCATTCTCGTTTGCAGAAATCTGTTGTCAATCAAAACATGTGAAAAACCTATTAAAATATAATAAATGATCAACATTTCATATTCCCGACCAAGGAATAACTAAAGCCACAGTAAAATTCAGCATTATTTGATAAACTACAGCTTAGAATCTATCTATTTATTGACCGGGATTTTAATGTTTCTTTGAAAAATTGGAGGTTAGGGTTAATCCAACCAGGTGTCATTCCCACGTTCACGTAAAAATGTGGTTATGCACTAGGTTAGTGGTGAACAGAAACGCTAACCACGGCACCACATGGTCACCAAAATCCAATGGCTATTCTAATTTGTTGATTTTTTTCAAAAATAAAAATAAAAATTAAAAATTAAAATAAAATAAAATGAAATAAAGAAGGAAAGATAAGAACAAAAGTTTTTCAGTGTGCCAATAGTTGGAAAATTACCAAATAATTGTAATTTATTTTTAATCAATGCATTCGGAATCTATTTTTAAATGTTACAGATTTTTTTATTCCAGAGTGTGAATTGATTACAAATGTTAATCTAACAACGTCACACGATACGGCGAAGCAACGCATGGTGTTCAGATAACAGTACTCCCCCCCCCCCCCCCCCGCAATGGTGAACATCAGTGAATTCCAAAATGAAATATGTTTTATTGATCACTGGTTGTAGAATACCACACCAAAGACGTAAATACTTAGGCTATAAATCCATTATATTTGCATAAATATTACGCAAACTAAAAATTTAACGGAAAACCTGTTACATATGTGTTTAATGCCCAGAGTTATATTTTTCATGTTAAATTTTTTAACAAATCGGTACATAAATAAGACTGTAATGGCCATATATAGGTTTTTGTTATTTATAGTAACGGCGGCCATCTTGGATGTGCTATAAAGCTGTCGAACAATTCCATACCACTCACTAACATAAATAAATCAACTGACCAAGTTTCAGCTCAATCGGATATACTGTTTTCTTTCAAATACATGGAAACCATATTATTCACGAACAATTACACACATACACACACACACACACACACACACACACACACACACACACAGCTATATTACTTTATCCCACTCACCCCTGAGGGCGGGGGAATAATCAAAGAAGTAAATCATTACACTGCCCAAACAAAATATGTCATTCTCGTTTGCAGAAATCTGTTGTCAATCAAAACATGTGAAAAACCTATTAAAATATAATAAATGATCAACATTTCATATTCCCGACCAAGGAATAACTAAAGCCACAATAAAATTCAGCATTATTTGATAAACTACAGCTTAGAATCTATCTATTTATTGACCGGGATTTAGTGTTTCTTTGAAAAATTGGAGGTTAGGTTAATCCAACCAGGTGTCATTCCCACGTCACGTAAAATGTGGTTATGCACTAGGTTAGTGGTGAACAGAAACGCTAACAACAGCACCACATGGTCACCAAAATCCAAGACTATTCTAATTTGTTGATTTTTTTTCAAAAATAAAAATAAAAATTAAAATTAAAAATAAAATAAAATGAAATAAAGAAGGAAAGATAAGAACAAAAAGTTTTTCAGTGTGCCAATAGTTGGAAATTACCAAATAATTGTAATTTTTTTATCAATGCATTCGGAATATTTTTCCCCTGATAAATAAAACAGGATTTTGAATACGCTCTGAGAATAAAATGATTGGAAACATAAAATTAATAAATACATGTTTGACAGTAAATGTTATCCGAGGATATAATTTATTATTTACGTTTATCTTAAAGTGACGTTACGATTTGCGTCACAACTTAAGGAACACCTGCGTGTAATAGTTACAATAGCGACGTCATATGTTCGAATTTAAGACAAGATTTACTTTTTTGAAATCACAAATAAATGTACTTTCAGAATCTGATAAAAAACTCAAAATCGATATTTTGTGCCATAAGGGTCGTTTTGTCATGGTGCGGCTCAGTTGTACCATGTACAAATTCATTTTTCAATCAATTCCCAAAAACATTTAAAAACATAATCTACTCTTAAAACTTAAAACTGGGAACATTAGGTTTTAAAAATATGTAACTCTAAATTATAGTGAGACAGGGGACACTTTAAATTACGAAGAAAAATTTTTTTAAACAGCAAGAATAGCTCGGGTTTTGCGCATATTTAAACAAAATATATTTAAAATCAATCGTTCATTTAACCATGTATTGTCCTTGATTTGAGAAATTATAATTTAAGTAGTAGTTTATGACAGTGTCCATGTACTTACCAATTAATTAACGTCATCCCACATCATAAATAAAAGACAGGAATTTACATTCCGAAAGAATGTCTTCAGAAATGTTCCAGCTTGTTTAATGTTAGATCTCTTGTTACCTTTGAACTTTTAGAGTTCTAAGTAAAATTATATATTTTAACTTCCTGATTGTCACATAAAAGAAAGGTTTGCACACGACACGGCTGCCGAAGTTCAACGAATGTACTTACGGCATTGATTTAAATGAAATGAAAGAGGAAGAACGAATGTGTTATTTCCACACTCCAATTTTGTAGCCACCTCACTCTACTGAGAAGTGAATATTCATATCTAGGAAAATATCAATAAATAAAAAACAGATATACAAGTCCATGTTCAATCACAATCCAAAAAAGTACAATTTAAAAAAATACAACTTTAGTCAATAATGTGAAATTCCATCATGGAAGTGAGGCCGGGTGCTTTGTAAATGTAACTACGTCACATGTGTAATCAAAGTCGATAAGTCGACCATAATTTTCAGTCAAGACCATACCGGTACCTGTATTTGAAATTATCAATCAGACCGTAAAATTTCCACCAATTTTCGTCTGTTGTTCATGTCGTTTAGTTCCATGTTCCTTTCGCGCAATTTAAATTACAAACATACCGGGAGTAGCTAGCTAAACAGTAGGTGCTTACCCTTCCGGAGCACCTAGCTTCATTTCCCCGGTGAAGGTTCACGTGTCTAACCTAACATGTCACTCTCAAAGTTTTTCCTTTGCTTCTGAATTGTGAATCGGACATGGATTGGTGTGTTTGTTTTTTATTATAACGTAATTGTGTATGGGTCAGAATGAATCAAAAGCGTACATATAAAACATAATGGTAGAACAATTGATCCTCAGTAACTATATAGACTTTTTTCTATTTGGAAGACATATCACTTACTTTCTTCTCACCAGAAATTCAATAAAGGTACATTTTCAAAAAACTGTTTACTTAATCAGCTGTTTAAACAGGGCTTTAACAACCATAAACTTACACCCTTGACATACAAATCAGACAATTTGTTGTATATATATTATCTAGATTGTTGTGAAAAAGAAAAAAAGAAAAAATGTTTTACCGCTTTCTTTTCTTTCTAATCACTTATTAAAACTTTATTTATTAAAAAAAAAACATACAAAATTATAAAATACAATGTAAATTAAAACAAATGCACGCAATCTGCATTTTTTCGTTTCTTGTACGTTCGTAAATCTGTAAAATATATCGACCATGGTGAAACTATAAGATACCAAACTAATGGCAACATTGACCATCGTGTGTTGTCATTCTCTCAAGATCTCCAGCCCCTCATATGTGTATCTGTCGTGTAAAACGACCTGCAATCTAAAAAAAAAACATTTCCGTGTATTTACGACCTAAATTATTCGGTTAATTCCGTAAAACCACATAAACATGGTAAACAAGTACTATTTAATATTACATCAATGTATGCCAAGGTCCGATGCATTATTGTGTGCATGTGATTATGACAAAAAGTCTTTCAGATGTTTCGAACCCTGGTACAACATTGTATAGATAATTGATCAAAACATATCATTTATTAAATCGTTTATATATGTATATTTTTAATCTTTGTCAAATTTGATATCTAGGTGGCGCTTTGACTTCGGATCCTATTGACGATCGTTACATCGCTCCTGCTTTAATAAAAGGTATAAATGGCATTTTTAAAACATTTAAATTGAGAAGTCTCTATGGTATAACAAATAAATGTATTCTTAAAATTTGAACGACTGTGTTTGAGCCTCAATCTTTGGCCTTCATTAGACGTAGCTACACGGCCATAAAAAATAAGGGGCTTGGTATCAACAAATTCTATGACAGGGTGAATGCTATATAAGGGTAAGTGCCTCCTATATGTTCCGATTTTATTTTTTATTTTTATGAGTACAATAACGCTAATAAATCTTGTTGTTTGCTTTTATCAGAAAAGATATATTTAGGCATTAAAAACTTTCATTTTAAAAACAAACATATCTCAAACCTATGTTCAAACTACAATCACAAAGTAAAGTTATCGTGAAATAAAATAGTTTAATATTATTACATAAAGAGAATTCCATTGAAATATCTATAAAATGGTAGTGAAAAGGAATAAATTAAGTTCTTATATAAATCAAATACAGTATGCATAATTACATGTTACTATACAAATGGATATTCATTGATTCTTTAAAACCCAACAATGCATGTTGTGTAAACTTTACTTTTGTCAAATCAATAAGACTCATACAAACTTTAAATTATTAGTTTTAAAACTTTAAATATGATTTTATCATGAAGTCACCCTTACATAGTGGGACACCATTCAGAGTCAGAAATCAATAATGGTCTTTACTGTCTCATGTTAATTTCTAACCTCAATATCGATTTCCTGGGCAAAAAATTCCAAAAACGTATGTTTAGACCAAAGATTTCTTTTATTAAAATTTAAATCGGGATATAGGCAGCTTTAGGTTATAAAATATTCATATTTATCGAATTCCAACGAAGGACGAAACATTAAAAATAAGGAGTAAAAGTGATTCAAATAAGTTTTTAAATCATTTACATCGAGACATAGCCAGCATCAGGTTGTAAAATGTTTTAGTCATAATAATTTCTTGAATGCAAAACTTTCAAGTTCAAAAAATATACAATATATAGAGGATCTTGCATGAGTGTTTATGTAATATTGAATTTATTAATTTCATAAAAAATATTCAATTCGTTTAATAAATCAATATTACATATATACTTATGCAAAATTTTATTTATTATATAATCCCATAAAAAGGGTTTTCCGTAGATTTAAAACTAGTATTCTCATTATAAGAAAACAACTGATTAACTAAAACACAACAAGCTCACGTAACTGTGTACATGCGCCAAAAGTAATTCTCATGAAATATTAAACGCAAACAATAGTCTGTATAAATTATCATACTTTGCATTTAACATCAGCTTGATGTACTTATACTTACGATACTTACTAAACGATTTACGCAAACGGTGGCCTACGTTTGTAAGGGTAGGCATTTTTAGCCTATTTACATGTACATGTACATTCAATTCCTATAATTCCTGTATTTTGATATATATAGAAAGTAAGTATAGGGTTATTTAATATATGTTATGGAATTTCCTGAATTTTTTTTTTGTTGATCTGATTTTTACGCATTGTAAGATGTATGTTTTAGCCAACTTATTAAAATTTTTCTCCTGAATTTACTAAGTCAATTCTAAATAAATATAGCATGGAAATCAAAAGTCCTTAAGTAAAAGTGATCCAAAAGTGGTGTCTGACATATCTGCCAAAATCTAAGGTAGAAAAAACACAAATGACTAATGTTAATCTATTTCCAAGCGATTTGGTTCAAGATAGGTACAATTTCATCTAACAAGGAAGATGTGAATGTTATTCATAAACAAACTGCCAGTTGAGCATCAGATGCCCAATAGGACCTCTTGTTTACAATTACGTATTACAGCAAAATTATATCGGGTTGTACTGTAGATATAGACCCACATACAAATTAACCGGCCAATGTTCAAATCGCATTTAAAAGCAAAATAAAGACTTTGAAAACTATCAAAAAAATTCGATCAACAAAACTTTCAACTGGGAGGTAAGGCTAAATGCTACGGAAGGGGAGGATAAGTACCTCTCCAAATATATAGTTTCAAATATTGCAATGACGTCCATCAATACTTTGGGGGCTTGCTCGATCTTTGTGTCAATAAAGATTCAATATATATATATATATATATATATATATATATATATATATATATATATATATATATATATAATTATTGCAATGACGGCCGCCAATACCTTGGGGCTTGATAAGTCTAAACTTGCTTGATATAAACAAAATCTTATGTCAACTAAAGTTTCAATTTAAATATAGGCATGTTTATTGATTTTGTTTGATAAAAATTGATATATTTTATCATAATCGAACCATTTTAAAATGCACAATTTAACAAAGGGATGCTTCAATACTAATCCCTTCAGTTGTCAAATTTTATTGCAAGTTATTCGAGGTTTTTTTACAATTACGTAAAAACAGCAACACTATTTCGGATTGTACTGTAGATATAGTATTATTATATTTCAATCACACACAAATTAACCAACCCATGTTAAAATCACAATCCTAAACGCAAAGTAAAAACTTTGAAAACTGTCAATGGAATTCAAACACGGAAATTTCAGCAGGGAAGTGTGACCTTATACTACGGAAGGTGAGCACTTCCTCTTTAGCCAGATGCGAAATAAAATAAGAATATAAGGAACATGGAACTATGGGACGTCAAGTATATTCCTTTTGAATAACCGATTAATAAATAATTGTTTGTTCATCATTTGACAACTGTACTGAATAAATAATCATTATTTTCCGATATACTTACCGGTCTAAAAAGTAATCGCCAGCCAACTTCATGAATTATAAAATGTTAATTCACATACAAACTACCTTTAAAAAGTATCTCCATTTTTAATATATATATATATATATATATATATATATATATATATATATATATATATATATAGATAGAGAGAGAGAGAGAGAGAGAGAGAGAGAGAGAGAGAGAGAGAGAGCATTGTCTCAAATAATGATTTGCACGTGAATTGTTTTAAGTTTGTCAAGGTTAAGTATCACCGTTCTTAAATGAATTTCAGTAAGAATTATGGTACAGGGAGAGAGAGAGAGAGAGAGAGAGAGAGAGAGAGAGAGAGCGTTGTCTCAAGTAATGATTCGCACGTAAATTGTGGCAAGAGTGCTATTTCGTACAAAAATCTTGTTAACAAAATTAATTAGTACATGACGTACTCATACGTGCAGCATTATATCACCATATGTATATTGATAAATTTAAACAATTTTGGGTAATTTTATAAACAAATTTATGAAAACAATATCCGTTCTTGTCAGTCATGTGTAGTGTTGCGTATCAACATATTGTCGACAAGTATTTCTTATGCAAATTAGCTCAGTATTTACCTGTCCGAAATGGTTTCGACCGAAATGTAGGACTTAGACAAAATAGCCGTTGCTCAAAATTGACCAAAATTTACGGAGTATGGGGCAAAACTGAGAAAAGCTTAAGGATAGAAATATTAAAAACTAATTACGGCATGAAATGTATAAAAATGTACGATTTTACTTTTACAATAAAGTTTCGTTTTAGAAAATTTTACGAAACACTGAGAGACTAAAAGATCGTAAATGGACTTTGGAATACCTCAACCATAAATTGTCGAGTTTTCCAAAACCTCGTATTTCTTTCACAAACTCTGTTCCCTTTACACTGGTCTATGGCGTTGACTATGTTAATATCTTTTCATTTTTTAACTAATTTTCCCCAACATGTGTATTTTTGCACATTTTTCATAAAAAAATGCAACAAATATTTTTAAAATTCTGCTTGATTTATATTTATAAATCTTCACACTTGTGTGGGTAATTTCATAATTATACCGTTCTTTTACGTTTTTCAACCATATGGTTTTCACTTGAATTTTCCTACTTAGATGACCCTTAAGCTAGCTCAGTTGGTAGACTGTTCGCTCCGTATGTGGGAGGTAAGGGTTGTAATCCTAGCCTGGTCTGACAAAGACTTAGCAATTATAAATGAAAGTCTGAGGGTTCTTTTGAAGAGATGGTAAAGACGATACCTCGTGTCGCGGTAACCTGTCCTGCGAAAGTCAACATTTCAGTTTGTTCACCATAGCTGGTGATGTCTCGATTTGAATGAAATATTCTTGATTTTGACGTCTAACCATATCAAATCAATATAAGTTTCAGGCGCTAGAAAATTTTATATTATGAGATGATAATTATATGTACCTGTATAAATGACCAGTCCAGCCTCTGAGCCCATATGCCTATCGTTTGGCGCCAAAAGCATCACCATATTATCATTGTACAGAGTGACTACTTGACCATACGGAATAATAGCATCGTCATCGGTCATAGCCATTCCCATTCCGGGGAATACAATATAGTTACCATGACTATGGACTTTCACCTCTGCTTGCACATTGATCGGCCAATCATTTAAGTTGTGATAGTTCTAATTCAATTTTAGACTGATTATCACTTTGAGATTTTATAGTTTCCCAGTTGCTGACATATGATGGCGCGGGTAATGCTGAAACTATTAATTATATAGAATTATTTGCACAAGTTAATGTGACAAGCCAATTGAGGTATCGCTGACCACGCCCACATTATTCCGACAAAGGCCTGGCATGCTTGAATTACACGCAAAAAGAATGAAAACTCGGCCTGAATTGCGCCGTTTAATGATGCCACTGAAACTAGAACGCCATTAGTTGTCGTGACACTGCTTTGGTACCCTTATGGCGGCATTTGTCGGAACATTGTGAGCGTGTCCGGCGATCCGTCAATTGAATTGATGGAAAAATCTTTAAATCGTTAAATCCAATGAATTCTGACCCCAGTTTCACAACCAATACATAGATAAAATTTTTCTTAATTCAAATTAAGCCAATTTGTGCATTCTCTTTTGGAATTATGAATACATAATTTTGGACAAGTTGAAATTATTAAAGCGATTTTCAATTTTTTGATAAATCGGGAGCTTGTAATGATTTTCATAATAACACCTTAAATTCCTAAATATCTTATCAATTAACAAAATTATTAAATTTGTTGGATTTATGCTACGGAAAATTTTAGTGAAGTTTTGATTTTTGAAACTTGGGCCCTCAAACTCCTGCTTTTAAATCGCGTACCGGTTGTTTTATTTCCGTTTTCTTTGGGGTAGCTTTCTGTAGTTAACTGTCGTTATCCCATAGATAAATGACATCAACGGAGGAAAAAAATAGGGGATAAAATCTTAAGCGGAAACGATCAAGGTATATATAATTCCGGTGTAATAATTGACTTAATTGTTACACTGTATCATTATGAACATTAGAGAATTTACCGAGACTCATGCAGAAAGAATATGGATCAGTCAGAACAGTTTCACAACAGGAACAAGCTGAGAACATACACTGCGAAAATAAAGACACGCGAAATTAAATACGTTTACATTTCATTGTAACTTACCTGTCGACATAATTATGTACACTATAAACTCCACTTCCTTCCCTAAAATCCACAGCTTCTTACACGTCCATTAACTTCAAGAATGGCGTTTTGTTTGCTGTTAACTGCAATTAAAAAAATATCTCAAACTAAAATTTTCAAAAGTTTGTTTTGCGGATTTTTTTTCTCAAGATAACCAATACTTCTGGACAGCAAAAGCAATACCAAACTTCATGAATGCATATACATATACTACCGCTTTGGGAGGTTTAAAAAGTAGACAGGGAACAGGCTGTCAAGTGGCCGAGACAAGGATAACTGGTGATTGACAACCTACCGAGAGATATAAATATATATTTAAGAAAAAAGCTGAGGAGACAGAAATGTTACAATTTGTAGTATGTTAGAAAAACTCAAAACTTATAAAAAAGCAAACGTATCAAAGTTCAACTGTCAACATGTATCAAGCTTACTAACAGTTCTTATTCACCAAAAAGGTTATTAATAATTTTTATCAACGGTTCGAACCCACAACCTTTAAAAGCCAATGACACTACCACTCGGCCATGTCCGCTTACATGCGTCACATCAGCAATCTTTCAGTTCCATTAATTTCAAAGGTTACCCAGGCGGTACGGTTATTTTGTGCAAGCGCTTATGGCGACATTATGAGCACCAGTTTGTTTTCCAACACACATAATCCAGTCCATTAAACTGGTACCGAGTCAATATATCGCGGCCTACAACAAAAACAAAAACTTCTTATCTCAGCCGAGGTCGAACCCTCAGCAGTGACCGCCTTTATTGTGACGACAAAAGTCCTTTCTCACTTGTGGTCGGACACCTTAGTGTGACGGCTGACGTCAACTGTATGGCAGCCCGTCAGATTATTTCATTTTTCCATTAATTCTCTATCTTTATTTACTTAACCAGATGACTTAAACAAAAAATTAATCTCTATAAGACCAACGTATATAAAGCTTTGAGTTGGTGTACGAGTGTAAGAGTGCAACCTTACGTAGGAGAGATCAACAAACCACCGTGATAAATAAAGCCGAAAAACATGCCGTCATTGATTATAATTCTTTTTTAAAACGGTTATTTTTTTCTATTTGCAAAATGTTTTTAATTAATTCTAAAACTACAAATATTTCTCAAGCTTATTTTACAATTTACGTCAAATCAACTTCAAGGATTGTTGAGGAAACCGGAGTACCAACCAACCTTAAGCAAGCGAGCTCCTACCCACATAGTGTGATTTGAACCTAGGTGGTGAAAGGTGCCGCGATACGTAAGTAGGTTATATCACTGAGCCATTGAGACCCAATGTTCCACTTAGAGGCAAAATAAAGATTTAACATAATCTTAATGAACAACATAAAAACCCATTACGGCAGGTTTCTCGGCCTATAGCGTACGTGAATTCTGGTATACTAATGACGTTAGCCATGCCGACATTGCTAGGGACATTAGCACTGACCATGTGACAAACAGTACAGACCTGTCGAAATTAAAGTTTAACAATAGGCTAATGAAAACGTGTCTTTGTGATTGAGATATGCATAGTTCATGGCCGAAAAATTGCCGAGAGGTAGATATATATAGCATGTACAAAACAGCTGTTGAGATATAGCTAACGAGGGGGTGAGATGAGCAGTCTTTTCGGCACTTATTAATTAGCTTAGCGTTAAACTTTCGACATGTCTGTACTGATAGTTTTAATAAAGATGGGATCACTGAGGTATTGAAAGATGGATCAGGGGGGATAAACAAAACAAACATGTCTATATGTGGGGTCAAATGGGCGGCTAATATTATTTATTGGATTAAACCATACGAAAGTTTAAGGTTATATAGCGCGGACCAAGTGACGGATGTTTTTTTTTCGGTACAGAACAATTTTACGTTTAATGCTGACGTCTTCTGATGACGTCAACAATCTAATAACATCCGGATATTTTTAAATATATAAACGGTTGTTTTTATGTAAATTTTATTTTCAAAGCAAAAATGGGATTTTTAAATCTAAACATGCTATTTGTGATTTCGTGTTGCGTTCTTGCTCTTTGCTGTATAGCACAAAATGTCGACAATACACTTTCCCGTTTTGCGAAAGGCCCGGATGTAGTCCAAGCTGTGGTTGATAAAATCAGAAGCAACTGTATATACGCAGACGACAGACTTTTTCTGAGGAGGTTAGCATATGTAGAATCGAAAGACGGACTGGATCCCAAAACATTTAGACCCGGATACTTCGGCGGTATTTGGCAAGTAAGTAGAATATAGCATAACCGTTGCTGCAATACAGTACCGACCTGTAGAAAGTTTAGCACGGGTCTAAGTAAAAAGAGTCAAAGTTAGACTGCCGAGCGGCCGAGATGTTACAGAAGTAAAAAGGGCCTTCGGAACAATCAAACAGTAACGAGAAAGTTTTGAATGAAATAAATATAGTATGGTTTATAAAAAACATAGTTTTGTGGGTTTATTATTACTATTATTTCATTTTTATTATTTTTTTTTACAATTTCTCCAAAACTGTTGGGTTGAATAAAGTTTTCTTACTAGTAATTTTTGCATAACCCAATGTCGGTGCTTCAAAAATATAATATAACAAAAAGTGAAAATCTTAAATTTTTTCACCTGAAGACCCTTTTTGCATACGGGTGGTCTTCTTTATAAAAATTTTTATTTTCAGGTGAGCCAGAAGAATTTTCAGTCTACATTAAATTGCAAGAACAAAGTACTTTCCGATCTGTGTTACAAAATAGATTTGGCTTTCAGGATACAATGGGTGAACACGACTTGGGAGGATTTATCAAGGCCATTATATTCCGGGTTGGCCGCTAGTCTATATCTACAGGTTATGGCGGGAAACAGCACGCCTGGACAAACGGAGAAACAGGCTGAGTTCTGGAAACAATATTACAATAGTAACTCAACAAATATCGACTTTGTTACACAGTTAAAAAATTTAAATGACGGTAAGATTTAGTTTGTTGAAATAATTATTTATTTATTTATTTATTTATATATGTATATATTTATTTATTTAAGAATAATACTCAGAAAATGGTTTGATATTTGAAATTTCTTAGAAACTAAGGTAATCTCCCTCAAGCAAAGCACTTAAAGTATTTCCTTAGCAAACTTTGGTATTTATATTTTGATCCTTTGGGTATCTTTTCAACATCTTCAAAAAATTTAAGTTTAAGCACTACTGATGAGAAATTGTTTTCCAAAACGGCCGTCTAGTGCTGTAAAATTAACACTGGTATAATATATAACGACAAGAAGAAAACAACAGTTTTATCGTCTGAAAACATATTGAAATTACTATACAAAGACTACAAAAAGCAGCTTGTCATCTTGCTTAAAAGGTTATGAAGCGCCATCTGGTGCTCATTTATATAGCATTTATTCCACTGGTTTAGTCTCACAATCAGTCTTTCACTAAGATTTTTCGAACTTAAATCTGGAACATCTGCTGAAGTCAAATTTTGTAACACGACAGACCTGTCGAAAGTTTAACACTAAGCTAACGGAAAGAAGTCGAGTGAGTGAGTGAGTAATGGTGTTTAACGTCCCAGTCAAGAATATTTCACTTATATCGAGACGTCGCCAGCTATAGGCGAAGGTGCAGAAATTTTGCCTGTGCGTTGCGCTGATGGCATTATACAGCAGGGTTCTTTAGCGTGCCAAGCCCACTGTGACACGGGACCTCGATTATTTTAAGTTTCCATCCGAAAGAACCGTGACTTTCATTCCGTAATGCCAAGTGCTTGGCGAAAGAACAGTCACTACCCACTTTCAAGTCTTGGGTCAGACCCGACCGGGGATCGAACCCACGACCTCCCACTTACGAAGCGAGCACTCTACCAACTGAGCTACCACAGTGGTTGGAAAGAAGTCGAAGTGGTCAAGATATGGTCGAAAAATTGCCAAGAGATATGAAAAACAATTGGCAATGAGCTGCCGAGATATAGCTGATCAGGGGTCGAGTTTAGCTGTCGATTGGACAGAAATTCATTAGTTTAGAATTTTAAAAACGTGTTGAATATGGATCGGTATGTTTGTGTGCGACTTTTTGGACTGTGATTTAGATCGGTGATTTGAACCTTGGATCGGTGTGTTTGTGGTTGACTTTTGGATTATGATCTGAAGATGGATCGGTAGTGATTTGAACATGGATTGGTATATCTGTGGTTGACATTTTGGATTGTGATTTTAACATGGATCGGTAGTGATTTGAACATAGATTTGACTTTTTATGATAGGGATTTGAATATTGGTTCGTATTGACTTTTTGGATATGGATTTGAACATGGGTGGATATGTTTGCGTTTGCAGTGTATATATCACGTGACTTTTTTTTAAATTTTCGGTATAGTATTTCTTCTTTCTTTTTACAGTTGGTTGTAGTGCCACGAAACCAATAGACATAGTATTTGTCATAGATTCCTCGGCTAGTATCGGATTGGTCAACTTCTTACAAATGAAAAATTTCCTTGAGAACATCACAGATAACCTTAACATCGGGCGAGATGCTGTACACGTTGGGATGGTCTCGTTTGAATTTTACTCACAAGTTGAATTTTTCCTCAACGAACATTTAACCAACGTCGAAGTCAAGTCGGCCATTCAAAAAGTCCAGTACTTGTACGGGGCGACAAATATTGCTTCCGGTATATACAAAGCCCATACAGAAGTTTTCAGCGAAGCAAATGGCGCTAGGAAAGATGCGGTCAAGGTCATTATACTTGTGACAGATGGGAAATCAAACATTTTGACGACCTATTATACAGCGAAACACGCAAAGGATGCCGGGATTGCAATATTTGCGATAGGTATAGGAGATGTTGATGTGGACGAGTTGAACGCCGCCGCAAGTGAACCAGACTGTACCCACGTGAACGTTTTGTCCAATTTTGACGAAATAGGAAGCTTAGTTTACGAAATCCAGAAGAGTGCTTGTCGAAGTAAGTTGTTACCTAACTGTTAATGTTTATTTTCAGTAATCTTTCTAAAAGTCTGGTGGACTATTTTCCCTAGTTCGAAACAACAGCCAACATGCGTGCGTCTTTTTTTAATTCAAACGAAGCTAGAGTATTGGTGCTATTTCGTACCTTAAAATTCACTATGTACAGTGTTTTGAACTTTTGTTGGGAAAAGATGCTTGTAAAAATGCTACTGATTATGCAATTCTCGGCTTTAGGCCGGCATTGGAATATTTGTCCAGCGGTGTGGTTATAGTGATATGTGAGGGCCGTCAATCTTTCCAATTATCATATCACCCAACGAGGTTGAGGTAGTATGCTGGAATCAGTTTGTCTGTCTTCTTCAGACACATTTCAAGTTTTATAACCAGTAGTTCATTACTTTCATGTAACTATATGTCATTTATGTTATTTGATTCTTAGCACAGCAGATAATAGACTTGAAAACATCAAATACCACCAACACAACCACGGAGGCGGTGACAACAAACCACACACTGACATTAAACACAACACAAAACACCATAGCTGTGTATCCTAACAACGTGAATAATGATACAGGGAACATAGGAATAGTGGTATGATCTCTCTCTCTCTCTCTCTCTCTCTCTCTCTCTCTCTCTCTCTCTCTCTCTCTCATATTATGACCGTGATATCCGCGTTTTTCCGAGGCGGTATGGTCGGCTCGTTTGGACACAATTAGGTATAAAGTAGAATGGAATAAATGTGTTTTGCGTATTAGCCAAAGTCTTTACTCTTAACAAAACAGACGGTTTTAGGATAGAGAAAGAAAAAGGAGTACCTGGAGAAAATAACCGATCTTCGACAAGAGAACTGACAAACTTTCCAACACTAGGATTGTTTCCATAAGCCTTGTGATCCGTAAAACCGTGCTTTAGACCACTCGGTCACCAAGGACCCGGATGAGGTGTAAAGCTCTCGTCAACATTCCTGGCTCCAGGTTTACAATCATTACTTATGACTATGAAAAACTTTTTTCCATAACTTTAATATAGCAAATTTTGGCAATATTTTTCTGAACTAAAAATTTGCAATTTTGACAAAAAACACCAAATACAAATATCACAAGCTCGAAGTATGTTGACAAATCGTAAGACTCTTGGACTTCACGTCAGGTTTTTTTCTTCAAAATGACATATTGAGCTTGTATTGTAACGCTAACCTCGGGCCATGACACCCAAGTAAAAAAAACTTAGTAATCTAGCTGTATTTTTTCTTTCATAGACAAAAGTCCACTGCGGGATTGTAAATATTTACGCCTCCTACAACACGCCACATCCGGGACCTGCCATACACGACATCCAATCAAAAGCAACAGACGAGACGCCCTCAGTTATTTATTTGAACTCTTCAAGCGATGGAAAACCTTTATATATATCCTATGTGGGTACAAAGCTGCCGGAAACCAGCGAGAACTTGCACAGGTGTAAAGACGCTTCATATTCCGTGACCTTTACGGATGGCAACGCACCAAATGGTAGGTATTCATGCGTGTCGAGAGATGATGTAAGAGTACGGTAGCTCAATTGGTGCAGTATTCGCTCCATATGTGGGAGGTCGTGGGTTCAAACCATGACCAGGGCCTGACCAAGACTTGAAAACAAAAGTATTCACTGTTCTTTCACCAAGCATTCGGCATTTAGAAATGAAAGATATGGGGTCTTTCGAAAGAGACCTTAAAAACTTATGTCTCCTGTCACCGCAGGCATGTCGTGTTAAAGCCAAAGAACCCTGCCTGCGCATTGCCACAAGCCCGATGCAATGTCAAAATTTTTGTCACTTCACCTATTGCAGATGACTTCTCGATATAGGTGAACTATTTTGACCGGGACGTAAATCCCCATTTAGTAAACCAATTAATCGATCGATCGATAGACGGTGTCCAGTAGCCGATATTTCCTGGTATTAAACGATGATTTACTTCATTGCCTGTTTGAGTTACAGTAAAGACCTTTCAAAGTTTAACACTGAGCTGACGAATAGGAGTCGAAGCTCGGCTGTCGATTGGTCGATTTATGGATAGCAGTTGACCGAAAAGCCACACAAGAGATAGATACGAACTGCCGGAATGTTGTCGAGATATGATTAATGCATGAGGGACCAAGCTGGCGAATCAGCATGAATATGTTAGTAAAGACCTTTCAAAGTTTAACACTGAGCTGACGAATAGGAGTCGAAGCTCGGCTGTCGATTGGTCGATTTATGGATAGCAGTTGACCGAAAAGCCACACAAGAGATAGATACGAACTGCCGGAATGTTGTCGAGATATGATTAATGCATGAGGGACCAAGCTGGCGAATCAGCATGAATATGTTAGTAAAGACCTTTCAAAGTTTAACACTGAGCTGACGAATAGGAGTCGAAGCTCGGCTGTCGATTGGTCGATTTATGGATAGCAGTTGACCGAAAAGCCACACAAGAGATAGATACGAACTGCCGGAATGTTGTCGAGATATGATTAATGCATGAGGGACCAAGCTGGCGAATCAGCATGAATATGTTAGTTTAGTGTTCAACTTTCGACAGGCCTGTACTGTATTATACAAGTATATAGGTCAATAATACGGTTTAAGTCTTTTCTTGTTCTAGTTTTTATGATATCCACATGCATAGTACTATTTTAATTACATACGGATACAGTACAGTCGAAAGTTAAACACCCAGCTAACAAAAAGGGGTCAAAGTTCGGCTGCCGAATGGCCGAAATACCCGAAAACCTGTCGAGATTAAAGCTAACGAGGGGTCGTGACGAACTGTCGATTGGTTAGCTTAGTGTTAAAGTTTCGACAGTTCGTACTGTACATAGTACAACTGGTTGACCACGCTAAGTTTCAATTTCAACTCATTTTCGACTCACCTTTACCCGATATGCACGGAGGCGATCAAATCTGGGATTTCAGAGGTAACCGGAGTGGTCAAAGAAAATTGTCAACATTCATCAAGCGAAATAACTTTTCACACTATTGCCTACACGATCGAATCGAAGTTAGACAGCGAGGGCGTTTTGCTCAGTAAAAGTGGAAACCATAGGAGCAACTACTAGGAGACATTTTCAGTAAATGTTATATATTTATAATTTTTGTAGGAGTGGATGTAATATGTCGAGACGACTTTGGAGAGAGGGAATGTACAAAAACAGATATACTACTGAGTCCTCATTATTCCCAGTGGATGTGTAATTCAGGTATGTACAATTGTTACCATAGTAACCGTAAACCGTACCACAGTCCGTGGTGTGCTACCCCAGTTGTCATATGGGTGCCAATTTTCGTGATGTCCCAATTTCCGTGGAGTAACAATTTACGTGATGACTAAATGTTGGTAGGACCATGCGATCTATCACGATGTTTCAAAATCAGGAGCGTATCCATTTTCGCTGTGATAAATTTTCTAGGTGTTCTTATTTTCGTGATATACCAATTTTTGTGGTTCTGGGAACATTATAGATGTTTCTTCGAAAAGGATTTTTGGTCAGTAACCATGGATTTCTCACTACTTTGTGGTTTTTGGTCCAAGGTCCTTAGAAATTGTAAAAAAGGGCGTAGATCTATGCAGTTTTAGGAAGATTTCTTAAGCTTAGATCTGCTGCCAAATGACCGAGATATAGATGACTAGTGACTGAAAAGCTGCACAGAGACAAACAGCGGCTGTCGAAGAACTGTCAAGATGTCCGATTCGACACCAAAACGTTAAACGTTAAATGTTAAACTTTTGACAGGCCTGTACAGGAGCCAACGAGGTCTGAAATCAGCTGCCGAATTGCACTAATTCCTAAGTTTATAATAAATGTTAATCTCTAGATGTAAAATACTCAACATAATGTCTGTGTTTGTTTCAGAAAACAAAGAGGAAAGCATACCAAATCCGTGTACGGAAGCAGCTCTCAAAAATAATTCTATATACCACCCGTACCCATTAGATGATACCAAGTTCATTCGCTGTGACTTGCAAGGGAAGATGTACGTCACCTTGTGTCCTCAAGGGGAACGGTATCATCAGGCAACTCACTCATGCGGAACGGTTTCTGAGACGATAGATGTTGACAAAGTCCCTCTTGATCCTGATCTTCCAAACCCTTGCACACGGGAAGCCATATTGGCTAACAATTTGTTTTTCACTTATCCTAGGGACAGTAAAAAGTTTGTACACTGCGACGTTTGGGGGCATGCATGGATTTTAAATTGTCCCTCTGGGCAAATATGGAACCAAGCTGCGCACACGTGTACACCGGACCCGCTCAATCAGGGCGGAAGTACCACCAGTGGTGGTAATCCGTGTACTAAAGAAGCTTTGCAGAACGGACAATTTTTCTTTCCGCTTCCGGATCGTACTAAATTTATTCATTGTGATATTTCCGGTAATGCGTATGTCCAGTCCTGCATTCCTAATAACGTGTTCGATCCCGTGTCCTCCGTGTGTGTCCCGTATGACGCTGGAATTGTTGGATAACGCTGTAGTGAATATTATTGAAGACACTTGGCATATAGCAACAAAATGGGACTACATTATATTGAGTAGAAATCGACCTGTTTATATATTTCTTCAGTTTTAAGCAATTAGTAGACGGTTCAGGATCTTTTAGGAGAAAAACTTTTGTGTCAAGTTTGTCAAACCCGATCTATAGATATGGAGCCGATATTGGGTCGAACGGACATGGTATATCGTTTGCGGGGGGTGGGGTGAATGTATCCGAACGCAATGATAGTTATTTTAATCACCACTTGCAAATAGAACACAAAAATTATCATAACGATATAAATTTTACTGTACAAAGTAACTGCCGCGTAGATATAAACATTATACATTATATATAACATATAACTTTATTGTTTAAAATTGTGTGTGATATTATATTAAATAAAATCATTTGTCTGCAAATAATATGGTTCATCCACAACAGTCAAATGGAATCACCCAAAACACATTTTGTCGTCTGCTTCTACATCATTGCATTGTGGGACTTGTTTGGTTCCGGTCGATGTCTGGAAGTTTTGTTGGAACTATAGTTGTTATAGAAACCATCTTACAAATATCCAAGTCTTGTTTCATAAGAGTTCCATCTTTACAAAGAGCTTTAGCAAATTCACAGCTGCACATGAATAAAAAAAATAGTACAATTTAAAAAAAAATTAATTAAATTTTTCGCCAAAACACTTTTAAATCGACATTCAATAATTTCCACGAAGACTGTTACGACCAACTTGTAAAATATGCAATGTACGCAGAAATAAAAAAGTACTTCGTCCATTTGGTTGTTTGACCTTAAGTGGTATTTTACATATTTTAAAGTCACTTTAAGTGAAATACTTATTAGCTAGTGATGGCCTAAAACCATCAATATATATATTTGTTTCTCAATTTCTGATTAATCTGATTTTTTTTATTATTGCACTTTTCTTTTTATTTTTTTTTTCATTTACTTGTACGCCGACAGTAACAGCATAAATTTCCCTTGTATGCTAACAGTAACAGTATAAATTTCCGTTATATGCTAACAGTAACAACATAAATTTCCGTTGCATGTCAACAGTAACAACGTAAATTTCCGGTGTTCACTGACAGTGACAAGGACAAGGAAACTTTCCTGCATACGATGATAGTTACTTTGGAAATTTGATATGTACTCTGACAGTGACGACGTAAATTTCCGTTTACGCTGACAAGATAGTTTTTTTACGTAACAACGTAAATTTCTGGTGTACACTGTCAATTTCGATATACACTTACAGTGACAACCAAAATTTACGGTGTACGCTGTTAAATCCGAAACGCACATACAGCGACAAGGTGAATTTCCGCTGTGCACTGACAGTGACAAAATAAATTTAAAATGTACGCTGACAGACAGTGACACGGTAAAATTTCGGTGTACGCTGACATTGACAACGTAAATTTGCGTTGTACGCCGACAGACAGTGACACGGTAAAATTTCGGTGTACACTGACATTGACAACGTAAATTTACGTTGTACGCCGACAGACAGTGACACGGTAAAATTTCGGTGTACACTGACATTGACAACGTAAATTTTTGTTGTACGCCGACAGACAGTGACACGGTAAAATTTCGGTGTACGCTGACATTGACAACGTAAATTTGCGTTGTACACTAACAGTGACAAGGTCAATTTCCAGTGTAAAAATTTCTGGCGGCATAACTTACTCATTATAATAAAATTTACCATCGGAGCCACAAACTGGATCAAGTTCCTTTGTACAGTTATGATGATCTGCATTGGAACAGAACACCTGCACTATGACGTTAACCGTTACCAATGACAACGGTAGCGATGTCGTCTGCTGGCTATACATTGGTGACTCAGTCGTTACGACCTGATGACTTGGCGGTGATACGTTTGTTGCGTTGTTGTTACAGACGCCAATGTTCTGTATGGATAGGGAGTTATCTCTACATCTTGCCTGTGCATATAAACAACTGGAAATAAAAAATAAAACGCAATACATATATATATATATATAATAATAATAACAAGAGGCCCATGGGCCTTAACGCTCACCTGAGGAAGAGTACATATCTTATGCAGAGGTTCAATGGTCAATGACATTAATAAAAGAGAATATCAAAATTTTCAGCAGTAAGGGCCAATAATATGCAAGTATTTTTGCAAATTAATTATAATAATTATTATATAAGGATGCTATATATAACATATTTAAAGTCTAGCTACAATACATAATATAAACAGCTAAAACATCTGTATTTTAAAATGTGCATTAGGTTAATACCTACAATATTCCAATATACATGTCTATACAAAGAGTTTATAGTTTTTGAGATAATTAACCATTGAAGTATTCATTTGCATCTATGACCTTGACCTTTGAACCTATGACCTTCATTCATATATCAAAATGATCGATAGGCCAATACCTACAATATTCTAAAATACATGCCTATACAAAAAGTTTATAGTTTCTGAGATAATTAACCATTTAAGTAGTAGTTTGCATCTATGACCTTGACCTTTGAACCTATGAACTTCATTCATATATCAAAATGATCTTGTGCAAATGCCTACAATATTCTAATATACATGCCTATCCAAAAAGTTTATAGTTTCTGAGATAATTAACCTTTTAAATATTCGTTCGCAGCTATGACCTTGACCTTTGAACCTATGACCTTCATTCATATATCAAAATGATCATTAGGCCAATACCTACAATATTCCAATATACATGCCTATACAAAAAGTTACTAGTTTTTGAAATAATTAACCTTTTAAGTATTCATTTGCATCTATGACCTTGACCTTTGAACCTATGACCTTCATTCATATATCGAAATGATCATTAGGCCAATACCTACAATATTCCAATATACATGCCTATACAAAAAGTTTATAGTTTTTGAGATAATTAACCATTTAAGTATTCGTTTGCATCTTTGACCTTGACCTTTGAACCTATGCCCTTCATTCATATATCAAAATGATTGTTAGGCCAATACCTACAATATTCCAATATACATGCCTATACAAAAAGTTTATAGTTTTTGAGATAATTAACCATTTCAGTACTTGTTTACATCTGTGACCTTGACCTTTGAACCCATGACCTTTATTCATATATCAAAATGACCATTGTGCCATTACCTACAATATTCTGATATACATGCCTATACAAAAAATTCATAGTTTTGCAGATAATTAACTATTTTGGTATTCTTGGACAGCTGTGACCTTGACCTTTGAACCCATGACCCTGATCTATGTATCAAAATGATCGTCATGTCAATACCTACAAATAACTGAAAATCCTACGCCATTATCACAAGAAATGTTAAAAAAATAGCATTTTTTATCAAAGGTCAAAAACTGGGACATGACCTTGACCTTCGACCTTGACATCAATTGAAAGAAAATTGCAAGACAAGATCAACAGTGAAAACTCCATACAATTATCTTCAGCCGTTATGAAGTTATAACAATAAATGTCTCATTTTAAAAATTACGTAATTTTACGCAAAAAATGCGTAACCCATTTTTCGTCTAATTTTCATGAAAAACACAATTTTAATGTTCCCAGGTATGCTGAATCCAAATATCCAATCAAAATTTGCCTGCACCTTTTGGTTTCAGAGAGAAGATTTTTTTGTCTTTTTGCTATTTTTAGTAACAGCGGCCATCTTGTTGGGCGTGGCCAAACCCCGAACACAATTTTGAAAGGCTGTTACCTAGGCATGATAGTCACCGAGTTTCATCAAATATGGCCCAGTAGTTTAGAGGAGAAGAAAATGTAAAGTTTACACACGACGCACGACGCACGACGAACGACGGACGACGGACGACGGACGGTGATAGATTGCAATAGCTCATCTGAGCCTTTGGCTCAGGTGAGCTAATAATAATAATAATAATAATAATAATAATAATTACGGTACATATTTTATTTTATACCAGTGTTAATTTTACAGCACTAGATGCCCGTTTCAGAATGCAATTCCCCATCAGTAGTGCTTGGACCAAAATTTCGAAAACAAAATTTTTTCTAGGGATGGAAAATATATCAAAACGACAAAAATATATACATGTGTAACTAATTTAAATTTAGTTAAGGATTTACCTTGCATGAGGGAATGTACCTTACTTTTTGGGAGATTTTCAGATTCTAACTGGCAGAAAAATTAAACAGTAGTATATTTCTAACAAAACTAAGTTTATCATCTGGGATGCTAGTCCATCAGCAGGTATATATGTGATAGAAAGTAATCCGAGACATGAATCACTGATAAAACCTGTTTAAGTGACCACCTCTATATAAATACCACATGTCCATACAGTACAGTCTGTTATAGTGATCACCTATAAATAAAGACCATCCGTCTATAAAATTAAATCTGCTATAACTTTAACTATCTTTTCTGTTCAAAGATCAAACAAAGATACTTCACGCATGCCAAAAGCAAAAAAAAAAAAATACTTTGAAACCGGCAAACTTGACCAAATACATGAACTTCCACCATGAAACTGAAGTCGGGTCCAGAGGGGTAAGCATCTCCTGTGCAGCTTACGGCACCCGCAAAATGTAAAAATAGTGTCAAAGATTAAAGTTTGATATAATAATAATAATAGTAATAATTCTACTTACAAGTCTGGGTAAGTGACGCCATCAGTTCCACACGTGACCTCGTAATCCTGTGTTAGATACATCACCTGACAGTTCACCTGTTTTATTTGAAGACATAGATGTTCTATCTCATGTTGAAGTGCTCCTTGTAGCAGAAACCCAAAAACTAAAAAAGACAGTATTATTATGTCCTTAGACATAATGTTAACTAAAAAGCACGTATGTACATGTATTCTTGTGAAATACGAGGAGCCTCGGTGGTCAATTTGTCTAAAGCAAGCGCTTACGGAACAAAGTGCATTACATTGCAGAGATTCGAATCTCACTCGGGCATATTCTAGTGTAAGAAAGTTTGTCAGTTAGCTTGTTGAAGGTCGGTGTTACTCCGGTTTTATCCAACATCTCAGAACTGGTAGCAGTCCAACCTGTCTTAAAGGCCACCTCTATATAAGGGCCATCTGCTGATAGAGGTCAGTAGAATTGTATCCTAATTGTTCTTTATTCATATTATTTGAACCTGTATATAAAGGCCACCTGCCCATAAAGGCCACTTTTATTGGTTCCCTCTGGTGGCCTTTATAGACAGGTTTGACTGTACTTGACAACAGTATATGACATGATAGGAAATGTATTTATTTTCATATCTAAAAGCTTAAAAAACATGTGCTACGCCGGACATGAATTAAACAGTAGTATTGCTTTGTAATAATAAACACAGGCAATCACTTTCCGTTCACTTTCCGTCTTTCAGCACTGTTAGTACTTTGATCCTACCATGACCTTAAGTCCCTTTTCAACCCGTATTAAATAAAACCCGTTGGCCACTTACACATATTGAAGATGTAACTTATACCTACTTGAACATCAATTTATAATGACAATTTGGCAACTTAGTTGTTATAAGAAGTGTTTATAAATTCATATTATAAAGAGTTGTATTGCTATATACTCAGGCGAATCATTAAACTTGATAAAAATCATTCCAATCGAAACCTCCTTACAAATTTTAATATTCTAAATTCGTGAGAAAAGGTGCATTGATTTTCATTTATGACTGAATGGAGTTGATTAATTGAATGAAGTTTCACACCCAGTCAAAATGTTTCATGTGCAGTCCATAGGTTAAGTGGTAGAAATGTTGAACTTCAGGGCAATGTGCAGAGGGGGTTGTTTAAATAGTACATCACGCCTACCGTGAAACTGGGTCGGTTTTTTAAGGTCTCTTTAACCCCCCCCCCCCCCCCCCCCCACAAAATTTGTTGACTTATCATTTTCTGTGTCTGTATCTGTAGAGACCAACGGTGGCACATGCGCAACGCAAAGGAAGGCGGGGCAAACAAGCCCAAAAGGTTTTCACACAGGGCTTGCCTGAAGCCCTCGATGCTGTCTACACGAACTTTTTTCTCTTCAAGATGGTTCCAGATTTTACTACACTGTCAGTGTGAAGAATGAATTTCAGCCTGATCGGTTTTCGATTGTGAAATTTTAAATAAAACATCTAGACACTACTTACCGGGAACAATATTTAAGATAAAAGTAGTCACCAACCAGCAGTGACAGACATACCACCAATTCATTTGTAAAACTTAAAACATCGATTATTTACGAAGACAACACCATAAAAAGACTCCATTAAGTGTCTGGCCAGGTTTCACGTGTTTACGAATACCACACAATTGATGACGTCATTCATGTCCCAGAACATGGTTATACGTTTTGGAAAACAAAAACCCTATCTTGAAAATTCAAAACGGTGTAGGTGTTTTAATCAGCAAAATAATTGAATGAAAACCACAACTTTAGTTTCAAGATTTAGGACTCATCTCTGATAATGTTTGAAATAATGTCAGGTGAATGTGTATCAAATATTTATTGTTTTGTTTGCATTCTACATTTTGAACAACTGATAAATGTCCTGACCTGGTTTGATAAGAGTTTGGAAGATAATACAGTTTTAAAACGCACAGTACAGAACTGTCGAAAGTAACCAGCTAACGAAATAAGTGACGAAATGACATACAGTCCAACCTGCCTTAAAGGTCACTCTATATAAGGGCCAATTGCCTACAAAGGCCAGAGAATTTATCCCATTTGTTCTTTATTCATATAATAATTATTTAACTATAAAGGCCACCTGTCTATAAAAGCCACTTTTACTTGTTCCCTTGGGTGGTCTTTATAGGCAGTTTGATTTATCTCTACTCCCCCCGTTAGACATACTGTATGGCCCTGTCGAATGTTTAGCTACCTGAGAAATTAGTACCGAAACGACACATCATCTCGGTAATTTTTCGGTAGCTTTTATCGACCTATTGGTCGATTGGTTACAAATTGACCACTACGTATCCATATTTCGGATACAGTTTAGTTTCATTTTCTTTCGTTAAACTTTCGTCAGGTCTGTACAGAAATACTATACTACAAGGGAACGAGTGAGTTTACCTTAACATTGCATTAAAAATAGGTTCTGAAAAATAGATAATTGAAAGAAACATACCCTTTTATTAAATACAAATGGTCTTCCATCTCCAGTTTGAGTGGGGAAGTTTATCTAGGCTATCATTATGAAATCTTACCATCTCTGGTTTGAATGGAGATGTTCATCTAGTCAGTAACATTGAAATATTACAATCTCCGATTTGATTGAAGATGGTCATCTAGTCAGTCACTATGAAATATTACCATTTCTTGTTTGATTGGAGATGCTCATCTAGCCAGTCACTATGATATCTTACAATCTCTGATATGATTGGAGATAGTCATCTAGTCGGTCACTGAAATAATACAATCTCTGGTTTGATTGGAGATGTTCATCTAGCCAATCACTGTGAAATCTTACCATCTCTGGTTTGATTGGAGATGTTCATCTAGCCAATCACTATGAAATCTTACCATCTCTGGTTTGATTCGAGATGGTCATCTAGTCAGTCACTATAAAATCTTACAATATCTGGTTTGATTGGAGATGTTCTTTAAGTCAGTCACATAGAAATCTTACAATCTCTAAATTGATTCGAGATTGTCATCTAGTCGGTCACTATGAAATCTTACCATCTCTGGTTTGATTGGAGATGGTCATCAAGTCAGTCACATTGAAATCTTACAATTACTGATTTGATTCGAGATGGTCATCTAGTCCATCACTATGAAATCTTACCATCTCTGGTTTGATTGGGGATGGTCATCAAGTCAGTCAGATTGAAATCTTACAATTACTGATTTGATTCGAGATGGTCATCTAGTCGATCACTATGAAATCTTACCATCTCTTGTTTAATTGGAGATGTTCATCTAGTCAGTCACATTGAAATCTTACAATCTCTGATTTGATTGAATATGTTCATCTAGTCGGTCACTATGAAATCTTACAATATCTGGTTTGATTGGAGATGTTCATCTAGTCGGTCACTATGAAATCTTACAATATCTGGTTTGATTGGAGATGGTCATCTTGTCGATCACTATGAAATATTACCATCTCTTGTTTAATTGGAGATGTTCATCTAGTCGGTCACTATGAAATCTTACAATATCTGATTTGATTAGAGATGTTCATCTTGTCAGTCACTATGAAATCTTACCATATTCAGTTTGATTATAAGCAAACTCACAAACGTTCTCACATTATAGACCTAAACGGTGAAAGGTTCCAAAATCCCTATGAGTGCAAACAAAATTATATTTAAAACATTCCGTACTTTTAAAATTAAGAATTCGGTCACATTTAAGACAACAACAACTTAACAGATGTTTTCAAAAACAAAGCAATCAATTAATTTTTATTTCGATTAACATTTAATCATGATATGACCTATTTCGTTTTTCTTTTAATGAAACAATTAATTAATGTTGAAACAATAGATTAAACATCGCTGTTCCAGTGTGTTTCACTCCCGATTCTGTCCATGATATTTTATAATTGGTTGCATTGTTTTATAGTTATCACGTGACTTCGCTTTTCCGCTGTTTTGTTTCACTCCCGATTTTGTCAAAGATATTTATGATTGGTTGAATTTGCTATGTAGTAATCACGTGACTATATGGCTTTTGAAGGTTGTGATTTCTTCAGCCGTACGTGTACTATATTTTCTGTTCGGATTTAAGTATATTTCACTTTCAACAATAAATTTATCTCAAATCAAAATTTATTTAACAATAATCCAAAGACTCCAATAAATATAACTCTTCATTTTTACACTTCGCTTTTTTAAACTTGCATCTGAAAAAATAAAAATATTTAAGGTCCTCATTACTGAAAATTTTTAAAAATGAAGTTTCAATTTTTAAATATTTCACTGAACAGATGTTTGAAGGACCGATCGGTAATTAATACTGTTAACACGGATATTTCGCGAGTGCAAATTTTCGTGAAATCCTATTGTTGGTATATCACGATGGTGTTATTTTCGCGATTTTACCCATTCTTGTGTCAATAACAAGGCCTTATCTAAATATCAATTATACTTTTTGTATATTATCATAACGGTCACTATGAAATCTTCAATAAAGACATGTATAACAAGACTAACAGAACTTGATTGCTTAAATCGGGTTGTATGTCCCAGTCATGAATATTTCACTTATATCGAGAGGTCACCAGCTGTAGTTAAAGTCCTTTGCAGTGCTGTCAAGGCAATGTGCAGGGAGGCCTAGGGTTCTTTAAGGTTTCACACTTAGCGTGACACGGGGCATCGGTTTTTAAGGTCTGTTCCGAAAGGCTCTGTGATTTTCATTTTAAATGCCAAGTGCTTGACAAAATAACAGTCACTGACTATTTCTAAGTCTTGGTCAGACCTCGGCCTATCACATACGAAGCGAGCACTTTTCCAACTTCAATCAAACAGCCACCTCTATAGAAAGGCCTCCTTCTCTAAATTTGATCCAAATTTCTCTTAATTTGTGTTATTTCACCTGTATTATAAAAGCCACCTGCCCATTAAGGCCACTTTTACTAGGTTTTTTGACAATAACCCAATATCACGTGTATATACAACAAGTTGAAGCTTTTTAACATTGACAATAGTATGGTAGATCGAAGTCCAACTATATAATCAGCCTACTGAATCCCCTTTTTAATTTTTGAACCCTAACAAGTAAAAATTTAAAATGGGGGTTTAGTTGGCTGATTAGTCGGGTCAGATAGATCTTACCACCAGAAACAATGCATAGAAAAAAGTACCTTAACTCTGCTTGTATTTGGCCAATTAATATTGAAACACGTTTTTTTGGCGATGAAGTATATAATATACTTACATGTTCAAGTAAAAGCTGTAATCACTTGCGCAAAGGGGGTCTAATGTTTCAGGACACGGGGTCTCGTTGTTGCAAAATGCGTTTTCCTCGGTAGGTGGCGTTGGTTTCATTTCCGGCCTGTTACCGTTTGCCGGCAATGGTGTCTTTCTTTCACTGTTGTTGTTACTTATAGAGATCTGCGAGTTATTGGAATCACCAGTTGGCTCACATTTCTCCTGGTCTATTTCTTCTTTTATCGATGGGTCTTTACACTTCGCTTGTACAAACAGACATCTATTTAAGAAAAATAGAAAATTGTGGTTGCTTAACTTTGTATATATGTACTTGGTATCATCATTCCATTCGACAAACTTGTTGTAATGAAAGCAAAGTAATGACATTTAAACTTGATTTGTTTGGGAATCATGAAATGGACTGAAACTGGAACTAGTTCCGATTTCAAATCTTTTATCTTATTAGATAAATAAGCCATTAAAGGGTACAAATCACGTGTTAAAACACAAACGTTCTTATAAAAACAGTACAAAATCCACATCCGGTTTCAGGAAGAGTTATCTCCCATTATTCGTGTACTTTATTTATCGCAAACATAATTTAGCGGAACTGATGTCTAACTATCACTTAGCGAAATTAAATAACTGGAATTAACGCATTAATTAAATCGATTTTTCTATATTAATCATGGCCGCATAGAGTAAGCAGTCATCATAATGATCAGCAATGTCTGTCTATCTCTCGGGGACTCGGTAGCCTAGTGGTTCTCATCTCACCACCAATGTTCGAACCCCATTGGGGCAAGTTGCAACCATGAGAAAATTTGTAAATTCGGTTGCTAATGTTGGTTTTCTCATGACATTCCGATTTTCTCTACATGACTGGCCGTATCGATATATTTTGAAATAATCTTGACTTGTAAGTAAAACACTGTCTATTGCTAGAAACTAGCTGAAAAAGCTACAACTAAGTGATCTCCATTTACCACAACTAAATGTTTATTTTACTTTGAAACTTATTTTCAGGGTCTCCAGTTTTCGAGGGTTCCAAGAAAACACAATTTCTTGGTAAATTTGTGAGTCAGGTTGTTCACAAAGTACCTCGGAAAACAACGAAAATTGATACATCACGAAAATTAGGACCGAACGAAAATGGGAATACCCCGAAAATTGGGACCCTACGAAAATTTGAATACCAGGAAATTAGGATACCACAATAATTGAAATACCACGCAATTGGGACCCGACGAAAATTGGGACCCCACAAAAATTGGTAAACCGCGAAATTTGGGACCCCACGAAAATTGGAATACCACGAAATTTGAATAACACGAAAATTGGGACCCACCGAAATTGGAATATCACGAAAATTGGAATACCACGAAATGTCACATTAATCATACTTGTTTAGATATCGAATTCCGTTACTGGCGCAGATTTCTTCATTCCCGGATGTCATATACTCATCTAAACATTTAACAGCCAAGACATTCTGACATAGCTTCTTATGGTGAGCCGGTAAGGCAGATACGTATAATACTGTACCTGTTTGAAACAAGACAAAATATAAATATATCAAGACATTCTGAAGAGCTTCTTATGGTGAGCAAGTAAGGCCGATACGTGTTTGAGACAAGACAAAAAATAAATATTTCAAGAAGTTTCCACAGGTAAAGCCGATACCTAGTATGTATCACCTGTTTAAGACAAGTCAAAAATGATAGGTAAAATCCAGGTCTAATAGACTGCCGAGTGTCCGGGTTACGGCTAGTTCGTAACCAAGAGAACAGATTTCGTAAAACTGGCGAGACCGACATATCTCGACGACTTTTCGGCAGTTGCTATATATCTCAAAGTTGCATTTCAACCATTAGCTATCGTCCATTTGACAGTCAAGCTTCGACTCCTTTCCGTTAGCTCTGTATTAATCTCTACAACAAAAGACTTTAAAAGACATATAATAATCATAAAAAAACATACTAATCCATGTCCGAATCACAATCCAGAAGCAAAGTGAAAATTTTGGAACTGACAAGTTAGGTTCCACCAGGGAAGTGAGGCCGGGTGCCCTGGAAGGGTAAGCACCTCCTGTTTATCTAGCTACACCCGCCATGTGTTTAATCATGGAATTATGGGACATCAAACAACACTATGATGACGATCACAAAACTTTTTGAGAGCCCCGATAAGCCTTGACTTGCAGTAAATTAAAAGGTTGAAAAGTATTATGTTTGTCGTTGAAATAATAATAATTATTGTATTTGATTTTTATATCAATTATAAATGCAATGAATATAAATGTTTGTTATAAATATTGTAATTGTGTGTTTGTGAGGACCAAATTTAAAATTGGTTCGATTCAAATTGCCACATTAGCAACACTCTGAAAAAGTCCGTTTACATTTTTATCATCACCATCCTTCTCCTCTTCATCATCATCAATTATCAACATTATTATTATCATCATCATTATAATAACCATCATCGCCATTATTATTAATATAATTAATGTTATTATTAAACTTACCTGTGTATATCAATATTGTAAGAACTAGGTTCATTTTGCGTCTTTTTTCAACTTTAATCGTAAATCTTCTGAGGATTTAAGATGTACAATGACCTTACTTAACCCATCTGTGTTTATCTTAATCTTACGTCAAAATACATGACAAAGTCAAAACTGTTCAAATAACGATGAAAGTATGAATCTCACTCTAACTCTCTGTTTTGTAAAAAGTCGAGTGTGAATTGTGAATGAAATTCAACTCTCTCTCTCTCTCTAACTTTCTCTCCACACACACACAACCCTTTGTTTTTAATCTTAATCTTACGTCAAGCACCTCCTTGTCAAAACAGATAAACAAGTTGAAAGTATGAATTTCTTTTATATTTTCCAAGCGAATGAAATTTCCAACATCCCCTCTCTCGGTCTGTGTGCCTTTCTGAACACTGGCGACCCTCCTCGTTAACGTCCATATTTGAATACTGAGTCCATGAAACTTGCTCTGGAGACTTTTATGACTTACAGATATTGAGTGGAACTACCCCCCCCCCCCCCCCCGCTAATACTATAACCACACCACAGGACGGTTACTTTAGTACTCGTCTAAAGTCAGGAATTTTATAATCATTTAACAAGTAGTCCAAATATGCGTTTATCTGGTCTTGGTCGGTTAATTTATCATTTACAGTCAAACCTGTCCATAAAGGCCACCTAAGAGAACCGGTAAAAGTGGCCTTAATGGGCAGGTGGCCCCTATATACAGGTTCAAATAGTATGAATAAAGAACAGTTGGGATACAATTCTATTGGCCTTTATAAGCAGGTCTCCCTTATTTAGAGGTGGCCTTTAAGGCAGGTTTGACTGTACTTGTGTTACTTTGTGTTTACTGTTACGTTAGGATTTGCCAAGTACATGCACATGTTTTCAGTTGCAAATTGCCGTCCTTAATTTTAAAACATTATTATACCCCCCCCCCCCGACAAGTTTGAGGGGTGTGTATAGCAATCGCCATGTCTGTCTGTCCGTGCCATATCTCATAGCTGCTTTGAAGGTCTACCATCATAAAAATTCACATAAATAATCTTTATGGCCCAAAGGTGTGTCATGATCTTGATCCATGAACCAAGGTCATATAGGGAAAGCCAAGGTCGCAGGAAAACAAATTGTTGCGAGGGGGTATTTGGCTCTCAAGACAAGTTATAGTTATTATTATTATTATTATTTTTATTATTATTATTATTAAAGTACTAGTAAGTAAATCTGAAAAAATATTTATGAACCATAGATTAGTTTACCGGGTAAAAAAATGAAAATGATGTGAATCCAGAAGTGTATAATGCGACAAGTGGTCCCAAAACGTGAATGATGATGACGAACCAATAATAATTTAATATGCTTGGAATTCTAGTTAAATCGATATTTTATTCACAAAAAGAAGGCATACAATCAAAGACACACAACGAGAATATATATTATATATATATATATATATATATATATATATATATATATATATATATATATATATATATATATATATATATCGTACATGGATATATTGTGAAAATGATAATGTCTTTTATGTGATTAGTCCAAAAATGTCAAAAAGTCTATATATACGACGAGGGATATTACATATTATTATCAAACAATGGAAACAAGTTCTCTTCAGCGTCAATGACGTCATTATTCTGGACCGACAAAGATTACGTAATTACGTATCATTCTCGCAGTTTGTTAAGTCTGACTGTGTCTCTAAGTCTGGCTCTGTGCATCTGGCGATCTCAAACTTGCAGCTGAAATAAATTTTAGAAAAATTCAGTTAAAACAAACATAATAATCCATGTTCAAACCCAAAAACAAAGTAAAATTTTAAAACTAGCAAGTAAAACGCGTAAACTTACAAAGCGATACAGCAGGATGATAGAAAAAAAAACAACCAAGCTACCAAGATCGCGTCACAACATATTTTAAATGGTGTTTTACGCCCTAATTAAGATTTTCTTTCATTTGTATATAATGTATTTATGTTTTGAAAATGGTTTGATGGACCAGAACCATGGTTAGCTAACATTGTAAAACAAATAGTGCTAATTTTTACCAAGACTTAAAATGAATTTTTTTCATCATCGTTAAACAAGTGTGAAAAAGGCAAACGTTATCTATTTCGATAAAATAACTTACATGTTCAGGTAAAAGACGCCATTACTACCGCAAACAGGAAATAGAGTATCCGGGCATACGTATCCAATGTCGCAAAATTCACGTCCTTCGCTCTTTTTGGTAGTTGAAGACCATATGACTGTAGAACTTGTGGTCCCGGTTTTAAAATTTGCCTCACTAGTTATAGAACTTCCGGGCCTGGTTAGAAGACTTCCGGGTCTAGTTGAAACACTTGCAGGACTGGTTGTGGACTGGACTACATTTTTCCTGGAAGTGGGTAGGCTTGTTTTTGTGACTCCGCCGGATACTTTGTTTTCTGCTATCAGAAGTTCGATAACATTCATGTAAGTTTTCCTGCATTGTCCATCATACGCCTGATCTAGTGTGATATCTTTACATTTGGCCTGGACAAAATCGCAGCTACAAAACAAGACAGAAACAGCACAGCTACAACAAGAGATAAAAACACGGGTAACGGACGTAGCTAGATAGAAGCGAATTATAACTAAAACAAAAATAGAAGCGCCGAAATGTACGGGGTTCCAGGTCACTTCCTCCGGAAAAAATGAGAGAAATGGTTCATGATATGGTGCATTCTGAGACACCTGAAACTAATATTTGCTGTTCATTCCAAGTTCATAAACATGAAGAAAAAGGTAATACAAAACTTTGGCGAAACTGGATTTTGCATATACAGTTGAACAAATAATATAACTTACTTAGTAACTCAAGTTTTAATGGAGATTTTTATTTAGTCAGTTGCCGACAAAAAATAAGCTACGTCCCTGGCTAATGTGGTAATGGAGCTTTACACCCCACTGAGTTCTTTCACTTATTTTGAGGCGGGTAAGTTCAGGGATGGTAGAAAGAATCAGAGTGCCCGGAAAAAACCAAAGACCATCTACCAACAAAGTTAAAACTTTCTCGCACTAAAATCCATCTGATTTGAGCTTTACCGATGAGAAGGCAGTGATCCCGCTTTAAACCATCAATCGGCGACAGATGTCCCCTAAAACAGATCTAAGAGGGACAAATTTAGTTTGGCTGTTAAATCATCAGCTGCCAAGTAACGTTACATGTTTTTTAGATTTAAACTTATCATTTGTATTTCAAGTATCGACACTAATATAGTTGCCAAATAAATAAACCATTCAACATTTAACAAATTACAAGAAAAATATAAAGTTTAAAAGTTAATCAATCAACTCCAAATAAAACAGAAACGCATTTTACAAACAAATTAACCAATAGGCATCAAGAAGATCGAGTTGGCAAAAAAAAAAAAAAACAAAAAAAACCAATCAGCGTTATTCACGAAACAGACAGCTTAATCAAAGATATTAACCAATCAGTGCCCGGCTTCTTACGTGTTTTGGTAGGTGTGGTGATCAGTCCCGCAGACTTCCTCGTTGTCGTCTGCCATGTATTGTAAATCACAGTTTATACGTAATACATCATGGCAGAGCTTCTGTGTCTGTTGGGTGTCGATACCCAATACCGAACCTGTGAAAATAAATATTATAAGTTATACAGGACTTTGGCAGGTTACACGGCCCCATGTACCCCGTCAAAGATGAATGTACCCTGAGCCTGCGGCTCAGGGTACATTCATCTTTGACGGGGTACATGGGGCCGTGTAACCTGCCAAAGCCCTGTATAACGTTTTTGTCACCCTTCAAAGCGTTACCAGTTGGATCTTTTTAACTTCCATTTCGTATTTTATGTGACTTGCGTACGCCGTTGCCATGTTTGTTTACTGTAACTAGACGTCAGTGAAGTACGAGTTACTTCCCTTTTACCGCTAAACGTCGCGTGCGTTTATACACCCCGGCAGATTTCCGAACATACATAGAGTTATCTCTATATGTAGTTCCATGTACCCCGGCAAGTTAACCAATCGCTATGCGAGAAATTTCTCTGAAGGGTGACAAAATAAATAAACAATCAGCATTTAACGAAATAGAGAGAAGCCAGCCAATGGATCTCCGCTTTTTACGTATTTTGCTAGATTTGGTTTTCTGATTCGCAGTATACCAAGTACCGAATCTGTGAAAATGAATACAATAAATAAGCCAATTAGCGTTTTGAAAAACAGAGAGACGACAACCAATTGATGGCCCGCTTCTAATTTGATCTGTTTCGCAGTCAGGCTGTCGGGTAGTTTATACAAGTTTTTGTACCTGATGAGAGTCAATACCAAATACTGAACCTGTTGAAATATACCATGAAATAAATCAACCAATCGGCGTTTTACAAAAATGTTTAGGGAATGCATTCAGTTTTAAAAACAGGAAATCGGTCTTAAAAGTCTCTTTCGAAGTAACCAGAGAGAGAATATTTACCAATGTGACGTAAATTACATCAGCTTATAAACCCCGAGTCAACAGCATGTCTTGATTTAACGTCATTATTTCATATTTTAAAGATATCTATGGTAATTTATAATGAAGGAAAATTTATGAATTATTTATTTAAATCCTCTCTTGAAGTTGTTCGGCAGACGTTTGTTGTTAATCTATACCAGTTATAAATTATACCCTATGTCCCAGGTAGAGGTTAACCAATACGGTAGCTCAGTTGGTAGGATGCTCGCTGCGTGTTGGAGGTCATGGGTTTGAACCGCGGTCTGGTCTGACCTAGAAATAGGTAATGGCTGTTCTTTCCCCAAGCACTCGGCATTTAGAAATTATTAAAGTCGCTGGGTCCTTTAAATGAGACCGTAAAACCGATGTCCCGTGTCACGGCAGGCGTGGCACGTTAAAGAACCCTCCCTGAACATTGCCCCGAGTACACTGCAAAGGTAAACATTTCTGCTACTGACACCCCGGTTTAAATGAAATATTCTTGACTGGAGTGTTAAACATCAATACTTTAATCAACGTAGTTGATTTTATTTAATTTAAAGGATTGACTTTGTGAATCCCTTTTGAACCCTAAATTGTATGTGAATATAGGACAGGGTCTAAAGATTTTACCTGTCCGTAATCCCAAGTCGATTTAGTTATTTTCGATAACTTTTTTTTCAAAATACGAAGTTTGAAAATACCAGAAGAAGCAAAACCATAGCTTACAATGTAAACCAAATACTTAACCATCTCCGGTTTGATTGGATATGTTCATCTAGTCAGTCACTATGAAATCGTACCATCTCTGGTTTGATTGGAGATGTTTATCTAGTCGGTCACTATGGAATCTTACCATCTCTGGTTTGATTGGATATGTTCATCTAGTCTGTCACTATGAAATCTTACCATCTCTGGTTTAATTGGAGATGATAATCTAGTCTGTCACTATAATATCTTTCCATCTCTGGTTTAATTGGAGATGGTCATCTAGTCAGTCACTATGATATCTTACCTTCTCTGGTTTGATTGGAGATGTTTATCTAGTCTGTCACTATGATATCTTGCCATCTCTTGTTTAATTGGAGATTGTCATCTAGTCAGTCACTATGATATCTTACCATCTCTGGTTTGATTGGAGATGGTCATCTGGTCAGTCACTGATATCTTACCATCTCTGGTTTGATTGGAGATGTTCATCTGGTCAGTCATTATGAAATTGTGCAATATATATCCTGTTTGTTTAGTGAAATCAATTTAATTGTGCCACTGAAAATTTATCATCTTTGTTTGATTGAAGATGTTCATCTAGATACTGGAATCTTGCCATCTCCTGTTTTTGGGGATGTTCATCTGGTTGGTTGTAGTATTACCACCTCTAGTTTAAATGCACGGTTCGTCACAAATTTTGAATATGGTGAAGTGTGCTCTGGGACAGTGTAAGATAAGACACTGATTAACCCTTTGTTGTCCAATCGTGCGAAAACGTACGATTTGCCTTTTTTAACACGCCCAGCTTTCAATCTATAATTTCGATATCAAAATAACCATGGATTTTGATAAATTTGGTATCATCGGAAAGAAGAAGTTCTCAGGTTTCTCATTATTGTAAATTATGCAATAAAAAAAATCTAAAATAGAAATTCTGCAGAAAAACACGTTTTTGCCGTACCCACTGGTCCAATGCCTCGCACTACATTTTTAGACCAAATTAATTTTATTGTAAATCACCCGTCATATTTGGGGTTTTACAGAGTTTTAGTCGTGGTACATGATACAAGACGGTCAAAATGTTGACAAAACGTACAAGTCATGCCACACAAAAGATTACATGTCATTACAACAGGATCTAACTTCACGTAACTTTGCTCATTTAAACAGTTATTTGGTAAGAGTTGCAATAAAAAATAAAATAGAAATAGAATAAAATAAAAAAAATAGATAACTAACTAACTAACTAACTAAATAAATAAAATTATTCATTCATTCATTCAGTCTCGTATTTCCGACTGTAAAATACCAAAAAGCTATACTTACTAAACAACAAGACATACACTGTAACAACAACCTGAATACTTCGTCCTTCCATCTCTAAAAACATAGCCACCATTACTTTTTTCAGCCCTTTTGGGAGGTAAAAATCTTTAAAAGGAACAGTAACATATAAATTGGTTCTTACTTCCACTACATAACATACACTGTCTACGATCAGTTTGAACGGATACTATATGGCCGAATTTTCAGCACCCTGCACATTTGTACATTTCATGTTCGAGATTTATCAACATATATAGCACTTATTACGTGACATAATATTGAGGCAGATTTTCGGCCTCGCCAGCCACTTAGGGTTTTATTGCTACTTGAATCACTTGTAGATTTGATTTATAGAATTCAGGGTATTTACTTCCCATGCCTTTGTCGTCCTTACATTGTTATATATTATCTGTTTTCTACTTGTATTGAGAGAGTAAACTTCAAAGAATACAGGTATATGGGTGCTTCCCGATCACGCCTGACAACAACCTTGGGATTTCACAAAGAACGGGTATATAGGTGCTTCCCGATCACGCCTGATAACAACCGTGGAATTCCACAAATAATACAGGTATATCGGTGCTTCCCGATCACGTCTGACAACAACCGTGGGATTCTACAACAGGTATATCAGTGCTTCCCTATCACGCCTGACAACAACCGTGGAATTCCACAAATAATACAGGTATATCGGTGCTTCCCTATCACGCCTGACAACAACCTTGGGATTTCACAAAGAACGGGTATATAGGTGCTTCCCGATCACGCCTGATAACAACCCTAAGATTTCACTAAGAATACAGGTATATCAGTGCTTCCCGATCACGCCTGATAACAACCTTGGGATTTCACAAAGAACGGGTATATAGGTGCTTCCCGATCACGCCTGATAACAACCCTAAGATTTCACTAAGAATACAGGTATATCAGTGCTTCCCGATCACGCCTGATAACAACCATGGGATTTCACAAAGAATACAGGTATATCAGTGTTTCCCGATCACGCCTGATAACAACCATGGGATTTCACAAAGAATACGGGTATATCGGTGCTTCCCGATCACGCCTGATAACAACCGTGGAATTCCACAAATAATACAGGTATATCGGTGCTTCCCGATCACGCCTGACAACAACCGTGGGATTCCACAAATAATACAGGCATATCAGTGCTTCCCGATCACGCCTGACAACAACCTTGGGATTTCACAAAGAATACGGGTATATCAGTGGTTCCCGATCACGCCTGACAACAACTGTAGAATTCCAAATTGTAAAACTTCAAATAATACAGGTATATCAGTGCTTCCCGATCACGCCTGACAACAACTGTGGGATTTCACAAAGAATACAAGTATATCAGTGCTTCCCGATCACGCCTGACAACAACCGCGTAATTACACAAAGAATACAGGTATATCGGTACTTTCCGATCACGCCTGACAACAACTGCGGGATTACACAAAGAATACGGGTATATCGGTGGGATTCTTCAAAGAATACAGGTATATCGGTACTTCCCGATCACGCCTGACAGCAACCGCGGAATTCCAGAAAGAAATACAGGTATATCGGCACTTTCCTATCACGCCTGCCAACAACCGCGGGATTCCAGAAAGAAATACAGGTATATCGGCACTTTCCTATCACGCCTGACAACAACCGCGGGATTCCACAAAGAATACAGGTATATCGGCACTTTCCTATCACGCCTGACAACAACCGTGGGATTCCACAAGGAATACAGGTATATCGGTACTTCCCGATCACGCCTGCCAACAGCCGTGGGATTCCACAAAGAATACAAGTATATCAGTACATTGTACTTTCCAATCACGCCTGCCAACAACCGTGGGATTCCACAAAGAATACAGGTATAACGGTACTTTTCGATCACGCCTGACAACAATTGTGGGATTCCAAATGGTTAAACTTGAAGTAATATACGCACTCGCTAACGGGTAATTCTCAATAACTCCTGGAAAAAGACTAGAACTTCTCTTGAGAGTCAAAAACCCCGCCACAGTATTTAACTTTTCTCGCGACCTTGACCTTTCCGCCATAACCTTGGTTGAAGGTCATTACACACCTTTGGTCCAGAAAGATTATTCATGTCAAGTTTTATGATGGTCGTCCAAAAACAATTCTGAGATATGGCCCGGACACGATTTTACACGGACAGAGGGGCGGTCAGATAGCAAGGGTTTTACTGAACTAAATTTGGGGCCAATAATGTGACTCATTTCCAATGCAATAAAATATTTTTCCAATCGATAATGGTAATTTTCCCAATTTATTTGTACATTGTGTTTACATAAAGATCTCAAAATCAATTTCTAAACCGTCATCTCTCTCAAAACGGCGTTTTTGCCAATTCCAAGGGTCCCAACCCAATTCAAAAAAGGGATGAAACATAATGCTACCTATACACACCCCCTCAAACTTAATTATTTGCGGGAGATATAAAATTGGATACGGTACCGTGAACAGATTCAGAAAGAGATGGTTGAAATAATATTTAAATTATTCTTAGAAAATAAATAAATAAATAAATAAATAAATAAATAAATAAATAAATAAATAAATAATAAATAAATAAATAAATAAATAAATAAAAGAAAGATACAAATTCACACTATCCGTCATATAAAATTTCGGTGGCAGGTGCGCGAAAGAATCGGTGCTCTAACAGTCGTAGGAAACATAAGGACAGATAAGTCATTGTTTTCTTCCGGTGGCGGCATGTGAAAATGAATTTGGAATTGTTAGGTACAGCACACTTTGATATACTTCCATTTATCTGTTGTCATTTTTCCCTGTTTCTATTTATACTTAGATCAATTGATTGCAACAAATTTGAGACGTTTTTTCGTTCCTCTACATACTTATAATTATTCTGGTCTTGTTGAATGTGAATAATTTTCAAACAAAACGTTACAAAATTCAAACTCAAAGTCATGAATCATTAATGATTATGTCACACAAGTTTGTTTTGCAGATTCTACCTATGTACATCCATGTTATGTATGTGTCGATTAGAGTTCTTGGACTCCGGTTAATTTTTTCAGTACTGCAGCCATTATAATTATAACAAGTGAAATTACCAAATAAACCGCCTATGTATCTACCATTTAGTATTCTTAAACTTGTCTCTTTGCATAAATTTAATAATTTTTTTTACAGATTTATAAATGCAAACAAATTAGTTGCAGAAGCATGTAGCTCCCTGTATAACGTCAACATACAAAGTTAGATGGCGTCCTTTTATCTTAGGATATTTATCCATGAAGTGTCTTGTTGAAGTCTGTAGCAATAATGCTACATGGAATGTACAGGTTCAGCCTACCATGCCAGTGGCACAGTGGTAGAGTGTCCACCTTGAAAGTGGGAGGTTGTGGGTTCAAACCAGTGTCGTGCATAAGACTTTAAATTTGAGTTATATTCTGCTTCCTAGTCTGGTGCCCAGTATTAAGTGGACAGAGTATAAACTGGTTGACCTGTCAGGATGTAGGGATAATGTGACAAGGGAGAGGTATGCTTGTCTGTGGCCTACTGACTCTTTATAAGCTAGCACTTAAAGTTGACTGCACATTTCGCATATACATGAACTTGTTCTTGGATTAATCTTGGACATTAATAAACTTGCTCTTGTCATGAATAGCTATCCGGAAAAATTGCTGAGGCGATGTTAAACAACATTAATACAACAAACGTCTAACGTCTATGGTACCTTATTTAATATTTGTTTAATATTATTTTTTCTTTTTTTATTTCAGAATCATTTGGGCAGAATTATCCTGAGGTACACATTCTCTCTCTCTCTCTCTCTCACTCTCTCTCTCTCTCTCTCTCTTTTTCGGAACATTCTCTGTACATATAAATACCCTGTGGTTTACTCTCAGTCCCTAGACTGCCTAGAGAACTATGTTTTTGACTCTTAAACTTTTTATTCCAACTCCTGGCTTTCTAACAGAAACACTAATTGTTACTTTATATTTGATTATTTGAGATTTTGTTAACCCTAAAATTCAAGGGTTTCAATTTCCAAGAAGGGCTATTGTGGCCCAGTAGTTTAAAGCACACACTTAAAACCATAGTGTATCCCAAAACTTAACTTAGGTTTGAACCTCACCTGGGACGGATCCTTATGTGAGAATTTGTCAGTTCACTTGATGAAGGTTTGCTATGGGCACTTTAGTTTTCCCCACCTTTCTAAAAGGAGATACATGTATTATGATAGACGGCATATTGGGCCCCAAAATTTATCTTTATATAACTGAAAGAATCTTACTGGGGTGTTAAAACTCCATTACTCTTCCCCAGTCAATTCCAAAGGGTCAAAACATAGTCCAAGGTTCCAATGGAATACCTGGTTATGACTAAGTGGTTAATTATAATATTTAAAAAAGAAAATTACTTTCATTTATTATAATTTTATTTATAGAACTTTTTAAGCAAACACTAAACTTAAACAGCAAGAAGGTTAACATCATCATCCATAATATCATGTCACTGAGAGCCAATCCATGCATGTAAAAATAACAGAAAATATCTGACCAATCAAAATTCTTGAAACAAAACTTGATTATGATCATAACAATATATTAATTTATTATTGAACTTTTTTAATTTATTACAGGATTTTGATGGTGCGTTGGACTGTGTCAGTATAGCGGTCACATGTGCCTTTAACAGACAAGGGACATTACTGGCTGTAGGATGTAATGATGGAAGAATTGTTATCTGGGATTTTCTGACCAGAGGCATCGCAAAGATCATCAATGCTCACGTTCATCCAGTTTGTTCCTTAAGGTAAGGAGGGTCTCTATTTTACCAAATTTACTGCAACCTTATGCCATTTGTGTGACAATAAATAAATCTGTGAGTGTGAAGCTTCAATTTGACTGTGGACCCTCAAGTAAGTGGTCACATCTAAAGTTTTTACTTCCACTAAGCATGAGGACAAGTTACTTAAAAATATTTGTAGCCTGTTAGTATCACAATTGCGGTTCTGAATTTTTCTATAATTTTGAGTAAACCAGACTATTTCAAAATTACTAGCTCTGCTGGCCATTACATACTTGTCATATTTTTTAATTGCTTGATAGAATTTTTGGTTGAACTTTGATGTGGTAATAGTGAGAATTGTATTAAATAAAATGAGAGAAGTGATTGATGACTAAGTGGTCTAAACTTAAAAGCATAAGATTACACCATATTGTGCCTCTCACCACTTGGATTTCGAATCGACCCCATGAAGACTCGAGTATTGTCAGTTCACAAGACAGAGGTCAGTGTTTTGTCAGGGTAGAAGCTTAACTACTTTGAGTTAGGGGCCCAGTTCACTTCAGAAAAGAATTCATAATAGTAATAAATAGGTAAAATGTGTAAAAATTAGGGACCCAGACTGATTTTTAGGAGCTATTTGCTACTTGGTCCCTGCTAATCTTCATCCCTGTTTTTTGCTGGGCACTCCAGTTTTCCCCACCTTTTCTTATGTGACATAAAATTAAGTGGAATACTCTACACTGAGGTGTAAAACACCTCTGCCGTAATCATGTTAATGAGTTGAGTTGTGTCATGGTGTTTAACATCCCTGTCAAGAATATTTCACTTATATCTAGATTCCCACAACTATAGGGGAAGGTACAGAAATTTTGCCTGTGTGTTGCACTGATGGAATTATACAGCACAGTTCTTTATTATGCCAAGCCTACCATTACATGGGACCTTTTATTTTAAGTTTCCATCTGAGAGAACCGTGACTTTCATTTTGTTATGCCATGTGCTTGGCAAAGAACAGTCATTTTCAAGTCTCGGATCAGACCTGGTCGGTGTTTGAACCTACTACCTACTACTTACGGAGCAAGCACTCTAGCAGTGGTGCTAATCATGTTAATGAAGGGTCAGTTATCCTTTTATTTATTTCAATATTTTTAGTTGGAGCAGAAATGGACATAAACTACTCAGTGCAGCGACAGATAACACAGTTTCTGTTTGGGACATATCGGCAGGGGAAGTCGATAAAACCTTCAGGTTCCCATCACCCATACTTAAAGTACAGTTTAATCCCAGAAACAGGTAAACTTGTATTAATTAAGTAACAAGTTTAATATTTTTTTCTGGGTGGGAAAATAGCCCCTTGTTGATAAGTTTTGAAGTTTAAATTGTATAAACACAAAAAAATTGTGAAAAAATCAAATCAATGAAATAAGCAATTTTTTAAGGTATTAAATCAGGCTTTTGTGATTGGATTATTTCAGTAAAAATCATTAAATAAAGAAGTATGTGTGTGTACAAATCCGTCAAACTAGTTTTTGAAATTGGTTGATGTTCTTAAACCTAGCAGCAGCAATTTTTTTAGGTGTTCGTGACAAGAGCAAGTTAATTAATCTTTAAGTAGTAAATGGAAGAACAAGTTCATGTATGTGTGAGTTTGTATTTTATGGTCTGCCTTGTACTAGCACACACTCGGAGTGACTTTAGCATGTTTAAGGTACTAGCTTAGTAGCTTACAGAGTCAGTATGCCACAGACAAGCATATCACCCACCGGGTCACATTATACCGATATTGGTAGAACCCAACCATAGTGACCTGACCTGTGACCTTTTTACATTGTTGCCAAGGTGTTACTGAAACTCATCTCTCATCTTGTCTTTCTTTGTTTCAGTAAAATGTTCCTGGTATGTCCTATGAAGCATGCAGCAGTTAAAATGGATATTAATGGTAGTTATTCTTCAATTCCTCTAGATGATGATGTAAGTTTATATATCTTTTGCCATGGTTACTGTCATAGTTGTGTATCTATGGTTACCACCATCCATACTGTATCTATGGTTACAAACATAGTTCTGTATTTATTGTCGTAATTCTGTGCCCATGTTTATGGTAAGGATTTAAAATTTAAAACTCCATTAATGAAAATTAAATTAAAGCTTGGCAATTTTGCAAAGGAAAAAAATAATACTGGTAAGAGATTTATGAAGGAAATTAAAACAAATAGACCTATGGATTTTAAAATATGGTGATGAGGTTTTATTGTGTTGATAAGTGAGGTGGCAGTAATAGAGTGACATAATAATGAGTTTTTAGTGTGGTGATGAGTGATGTAGCAGTTTTAGAGTGGTGATATATTCAGGTTTTATCGTGGAAATAAGCAAGGTGGCAAAGTTATGAATGAGGTTAGAAAAAATAGCAGTAGGAAACTTTTGTAGATGTGATCTTCTAGATTCTTTCATGGTAAGAAATGTTCATGGTTCTGACTGTAGGTAGAGTGTAAATAAGAATTTTTGCTGAGAAGATATATTCATGGTACCAGAATCACCGTGAATGTTCCTTCTTATGGGGTAGTTAAGTTTACACGATGTAAAATGATAATAATTACACCTTAATTGATCAATGGAAATAAATACTAATGATATTTTATTTATTTACAGTCAGATTTAAATATTGTGGCCTCATTTGACCGAAGAGGAAAACATATATATACAGGAAATGCTAAGGGAAGGGTGAGTTACTCACAGGTTTTACATCCCAGTCAAGGATATTTCAATTATATTAAGACATCACCAGCTAAAGATAAAGTGGCAAAAAATTTTACCTTTGCAGTGTGCTCAGTGCAATATGTAGAAAGAGTTCTTTAACATGCCACACCTGCAGTGACACATGGCATTGGGTTTTTAGCTCACCTGAGCCAAAGGCTCAAGTGAGCTTTTCTGATCACAATTTGTCCGTTGTCTGTCGTCGTCGTCGTCGTCGTCGTCGTTGTCGTCGTCGTAAACTTTTCACATTTTCATCTTCTTCTCACGAACCACTGGGCAGATTTCAACGAGACTTGGTCAGATGCATGTCTTGGTCGGTGCAATTCAAATTTGTTCGTGGTGTTGCCATGGCTACCATAACTAGGTCAAGGTGACCTAGGGGTGCAAAAATCTTAAAAAATCTTCTTCTCCGAAAGTATTGATTAGAGAAAAAATCTGATGTGATATTTGGCTTCTCTAGGGTCTTTAGCCTATAGTTTGTTCATTTTGTGAAATTCGGACAAAAAATAGGTTACGCGTTTTTGCGTTTAATTTTGAAAAAATCGTAAAATAGCTTCAAATTGTTATAACTTGACTATTTGGCCAGATAATGACATGGGGTTTTCAGTTTTGACATCTTCTTGTTAGTATCTTCAAATTGAGGTCAAGGTCAATTGTGAAGGTCGTGACTAATTTTTTTTACCTCTGATTATAATTATTATCTCGAAAACTATAAACTTTTTGTATAGGCATGTATATTAGAATGTTGTAGGTATTGATACAACAATCATTTTGGTGTATAGAAAAAGGTCATGGGTTCAAAGGTCAAGGTCACAGATGTAAAACAATACCAAAATGGTTACTTATCTCGAAAACTATAAACTTTTTGTATAGGCATTTATATTAGAATGTTGTAGGTATTGATACAACGATCATTTTGATATATAGAAAAAGGTCATGGGTTCAAAGGTCAAGGTCACAGATGCGAAACAATACGGAAATGTTTAATTATCTCGAAAACTATAAACTTTTTGTATAGGCATGTATATTAGAATGCTGTAGGTATTGATACAACGATCATTTTGATGTACAGAAAGAGGTCATGGGTTCAAAGGTCAAGGTCACAGATGCGAAACAATACGGAAATGTTTAATTATCTCGAAAACTATAAATTTTTGTATAGGCATGTATATTAGAATGTTGTAGGTATTGATACAACGATCATTTTGATGTATAGAAAAAGGTCATGGGTTCAAAGGTCAAGGTCACAGATGCGAGACAATACCGAAATGGTTAATTATCTTGAAAACTATAAACTTTTTGTATAGGCATGTATATTAGAATGTTGTAGGTATTGATACAACAATCATTTTGATGTATAGAAAAAGGTCATGGGTTCAAAGGTCAAGGTCACAGATGCGAATCAATACCAGATGGTTAATTATCTCGAAAACTATAAACTTTTTGTATAGGCATGTATATTAGAATGTTGTAGGTATTGATACAATGATCATTTTGACGTATAGAAAAAGGTCATGGGTTCAAAGGTCAAGGTCACAGATGCGAAAACAATACTGAAATGGTTAATTATCTTGAAAACTATAAAGTTTTGTATAGGCATGTATATTAGAATGTGTGTAGGTATTGATGCAATGATCATTTTGATGTAAAGAAAAAATTCATTGGGGTTTAGTATTTATGTTTTCTTTAAATCTATCAGCTAGCCATTAGTTATCAGGTGAGCGTATAAGGCCCATGGGCCTCTTGTTAAGGTCTCTTACAGAGGACCCCATGACTTTCATTTATAAATGCCCAGTGCTTGACAAAAGAACTGTCACTACTTATTTTCAATTCAAGATTTTCTCACTTATATTAAGACGGTCAGTTCATAAAGGCAGATGAAACTAGAGTCCTGGAGAAAAACCAAATGACTTTCGGCAAGCATATTGACAAAATTTTCTCCCACTTTGATCTTCTAGAATGGGATCAATACCTCAGGGCTTCGATTATTCACTCGTCCACTCGTCCTGACGAGTGAAATATGTACTGGGACGAGTGAAGTTGTTATTGCACTCGTCACGGTGCCGAGTTAAATTTATCAGACATATACATCATGGGCTTATTACAATTAATAAACAACAGACAATTTAGTGTAGGTCGGGAAAATCGTGTTTTAACGATCCGGGGTCCCATTGTAAAAAAATCTTGCCGTTCTGTTACAAGCGTGAATCAACAAAATCATTTGAACGTTTGCATCATATGTGAAAACCGTTTCGCATTCGGAAGTCACTTAGCGTAACGTAAAATCCAACCGATGTTCCGAGTGTTTATAAATGTCTGTAAAACATGTCAAAGAAGCGTAAACAAGCTGTTTTGTTTGACTTTGAGTTTCTAAAGTCAAAGAAAGAAAGAAACCGATAAAGAAGAAAACACCGATCAGACTCCCGTTGATCCTGACGATGACCACGAACAAGTTGCAGGTGGAAGTATGTCTAAACCCGCTTCAAAACGAAAGTTGCCGGCAACTGAAAGCAAAAAGTCCGAAGTTCATGATAAGCCTAAAAAGAAAGTCAGAAAATTTAATCCTGAATGGAAAAAGAAATTCCCTTGGGTAGATTATGATGAGAATAGTGACACAATGTTTTGTTTATACTGTCGTAAATACCCACTAATTGCGGACCAAAAATCAACATTATTTATTGGTACAGGCTCTGGCGGTAATTTCAGAGAAGAAAGTCTCGTTTTTCATAGAAAGTCAGCGAAACACATGGCATGTGAAGGCAAATGGAATGTTGAAAATAAAATAACGGCCCCTCTTGATAAATTATTAGTAGAAATGTCTAAAAATTTAGATGAAACCGCAAAACGTAGGACATCTGCACTGTTTAATACTGCATTTTATATAGCCAAAGAAAATGTGTCTTTTTCTAAATTTAAAAATCTCTGTCATTTACAAGTTAAAAATGGAGTTGATCTTGGGACAATGTACCAAAATGTTGATGGTTGTATAAATATGATTAAATCTATTGCCACTACAGAAAAATCCAAAGTTTCCAATGATTTGGTTAATAAGGCTAGGTTCATTTCTGTGTTAGCAGATGGTTCTACTGATTCAGCTGTTATTGAGCAAGAAACTGTATATGTTCGTTTTGTTGGAGAGGATGGCCTACCTAAGACACAGTTTGTTGATATTGTTCCTCTTTCTTCTGCAAATTCTGATGGTGTTTTAAAAGGTATAGATACAGGTTTAGAGAATGTTGGTTTGACTAGGGAAAAAGTTGATTCTAAAATTGTTGGGTGTAATTTTGATGGAGCTTCAGTAATGATGGGAAGTAAAAGCGGTGTAAGTAGTAAAATAAAGGAAAGGTTAGGTAGAGGTTTAATCATAATACACTGCGTTGCTCATAATTTAGAGTTAGCAGTTCTCGATGCTGTTAAGGGGATTTCTTATTTGTCCACTTTTCAATCTACTGTTCAGCAGGTGTATAAGTTTTATTATTATTCCCCAAAACGCAGAAGGGAACTTGTTGAAATAGCATCAGTTCTTGAAGAAGCTAGTATCACACAGACAGGGTTACAAAAGACAAGATGGGTTGCTAGTCGACATAGAGCTTTGGTTGCACTAGAAAAAAGTTTTCCGACTGTTGTTTATCATTTTAATCATTCTGCTAGTATTGGGAAAGGTGAAGATCGGGCAAAAGCTAAGGGCATTGTAAAGGAATTGTGTTCTGAAAGATTTGTTCGGTTCCTCCACTTTATGATTGATGTTACCAAAGTTTTATCTGATATTAGTAAACAGTTCCAAAATGACCATTTGTTTATAAGTGATGTGTCTGTTAAACTTGAGGTTTGTTTGCTAAAGCTTTTGGAATTGAAAGATGGTAATGGAGAATTTACCACAAAATTAACATCCAATCTGTGCAATTCAGAACTTATGTGTGGCAAAACTAACTCACAGAAAGTGAAAATTACGAAATCAACCATGCACTTTGACACTTTGTTCAATAGTTTTATTGACAGTACTCTGAGCTATATTGATAAAAGGTTTAAGGCACTAGAATCTCCACCTATAAGTTTGTTTAAAGTGTTCAATCATGTTGAGTGGCCTAAATTTCCAACACTGTCAAAGTTTGGTATTGAGGAGATTACAGATCTTGTAGATTTCTTTAGACCTTTACTCTCAGAAGCCGAGCAGGGTGCAATCCCTGATCAGTGGTTAGAACTCAAGGTCAGACTAAATAGGCAGAGAGATATGACACCTTTTGACATTTATACTTCCTTCTTACAGGCAAGGCCTGCAGATTTAACAGCAGTGCTGTTGCTTGTTGAAATAATGTTTGCTGTCTCACCAAGTACAGCTAAATGTGAAAGAAGCTTTTCTGCAATGAAACGTATTAAGACAAGCTTCAGAAGCTCACTGAAACAGTCCACACTTTCTGACTTAATGCGAATTGCTAATATGGAAGTATCACTTGAGGAATTTGACCCTTCATTGTCAATCGAAACTTGGTTAACAGATGTAAAAACTAAAAGGTACATTGTAAGTCAAAGTAGTACAAGTACATCTCAAGTAGCTGCAAATGCAGAGCCTGATCCAGACATTCAGGATCCAGATGACCTACCTGATCTACCTCAGCTAGATCTGAATGCAGTGTTGGAACCTTTTACCGGTAATGAAAGTGTAGAAGAAACAGATGCTGATTCAGTAATGAACAAATAGTTCATACCATAACAAATAAAAGAGAAAAAAACAACAGAATTGTATTTTTGTTATTTTTATTTCTAATACTGGTACATAATCAATTTACGAAAAATTAAATCTTGCACGTATGTCACAATATTGTCTTCTACACTTGTGGTGACTGTGCCGAGTTAAATTTCCAAGTGCCGAGTGGTTTTCTTATTCAACTAGGCACTGTGCCAAGTGGAATTAAAAATTCTATCTAAGGCCTGTTACCTACGTGGTTAGAAGTGCTTTAACCTTTTAACACTTTAGATCAACTGGCCACTGCAGCTACTGAAACATTAAAAAGACTGAAACTAAACGTTAACATCAAAATTAAAGAGTAACTGTAATATTTATTATTTATTTATTTATTTATTTATTTATTTATTTATTTATTTATGTTTTGACAGATACTAGTGTTTTCTGTAAACAAGTTAGAGTCAGTGGCATCATTTAGAGTTACAACTGGTACACTAAACACAACGGCCATTAAATCTATAGAGTTTGCAAGGAGAGGAGAGTAAGTACAAATACAGTTAAACCTGTGTATAGATATAGACCGCCCAAGGGGTCTTTTATTGGTTAATTTAATGGGGTTTTATGTCTCAAGTCTAGAATATTTCACTTATATCGAGATGTCACTTGCAATAGGTAAAGTGGCAGAAATTTTTACCTTTGCAGTATGTGAAGGGTATTGTGCAGGGAGGGTTCTTTATCATGCCATGCATGTCGTCATACAGGGCATTGGTTTTTAAGGTCTCCTCTGAAGGATCTTATGCTTTTCATATCTACATATATGGTGCTTGGTGGAAGAATAGTCACTACCTAGTTTCAAGTCATGATCTGATATGACTGGGGTTAAAACCTATGGCCGCCCACATACAAAACAAGCACTCTACCAACCAAACTACCATAGTGGTATAGGACCTAAGAAATGTGGACTTATTAGACTTGTCTTTGTATTAAGGTTCTTTTGCTTAAAATATAAAGTAAACCATTTGTCTTTATGAACATGTGGTCTTTATATAGAGGTGTTTTTTTTATGCAGGAATTTGGAAAAAGGGGCTGAAAAATTAATTTCAGTCAGCCTGGACTTGTTTTATTAACTCTTGCAGATATTGAACTAGAATTTTGTATTCAAAATAATTTATCATGTAGAATATCATGAATATGTAAACACAACTTAACTTGAGCACCCTACCTGGTCCATTTTGATTTTCTAAATGTCGTTTGTATTTGTTTTAGATGTTTCTTGGTAAACTCGGCGGACAGGATTATCCGTGTATATGAAAGCGGTGAAGTTCTTGCTTGTGGTAAAAACGGAGAACCAGAGCCCATACAGAAGTTACAGGATCTTGTAAATAAGTAAGTTTTAGTTAGTCTAGAATCTATCTGGAACATCCAGTTGATGATTGTCTCCTTTCTTAAGTCATGTGAAATGACGAAGAGTCTACAACTCCCCTATACATGGAAAGGGCCTCAGTGTTCTCCGGGTATGTACTGTATAATGCTTATATTTCACTGTGGTTTTATTTTCGCTATATCCGCGGTCATGTGTATTCCCGTGAATATACACTGGAATTACCAGCCCATTAATCTTGCTAGAGTCGTTTTTCTCTAATCAGATAAGACAGTGAAAATTTGACACCTCGAATACACTAGTCATCGTCAAACCGCAAAAATTTGACACCTTGAAAATAAAGCAATATATAGTATTCTCTTTCCTCTATCCCTGAACTGACTCCTTCGATATAAATGAAAGAAATCTTGACTGGGGTGTAAAACACCATCACTTCAATCCACTCTATAGGCAAACAACAGTGACCTGTCTGTTTGAACTTTAATTTAAATATTAATCATGAATGAGTTTATTTATATATAGGAAATGCACATATTTATTTCATCTACATATTGAGTAACAATAAACATGAACACTTCATATATGGACTGCAAACCCTAAAACTCTCCATATAATGGATGGATTCTCCTATATGAATATTCCTAATGAAAGGTCAGACGGACAGGTCTTATGTTGTTTGACTATAGCATGTTTTGTCATACTCATCAATGTAATGCATTGTTTATGTATAAATTGCGAATCCTATCACTAATCATATATTGGATGGACCCTCGTATATGAAAATTCCGAATGAAAGGTCAAACGGACAGGTCAATGACTATACCATCCCTTGACTAACTGCCTCAATATAAGTGGAAGAAATCTTGAATAGGGAACTAAATACCCTTCAGTATTGTACTCTACCATATAATCAAGAAGATTTTGTTATTTTTGATTTCAGGACAATGTGGAAGAAGTGTTGCTTTTCTGGTGATGGTGAATACATAGTAGCAGGGTCTGCGAGGCAGCATTCCTTATACATCTGGGAGAAGAGTGTCGGAAACTTGGTGAAAATTTTACACGGAACAAAAGGAGAATTGTTACTAGATGTTGTGGTAAGATTGTCCAGGTTTCAATCCCACTTAAACAGGTCCATGGTGGCTAAGTGGTCCTTGAATCCCACTTGGGAGGGGCATTGGTGGTCCTGTGGTGTAAACCCTGTGTTAGGGATAACAGTATTTTTCACTGCTTAGTTTGGAATTCCAAATGGGGGCCTTGCTGGCTGAATTGTCATGTGTTATGGATCACAGCATCTCCACCCCTTAGGTTTGAATCCCACTCAAGAAAAATTCTTATGTGAGAAAGATTTCAATTCGCTTTTGAAAGATTGGTTGGTTTTCTTTGGGTACTTTTTGGGTTTTTTTCCACTATCTCACCTTGATATAAAAGAAAGAGTGTCTTGACTGTGATATTAAGTGGTTTACAGTCCAACCTGCCTTAAAGGTCATCTCTATATAAGGACCACCTGCTCATAAAGGCCAGTAGAATGTTATCCAAACGAACCGTTCCGTTTTTCCATAAAAGAACTTTAGTTAATAATCGAAATCGATCTATTATTAGATTTTAAAATTGATGATGGCTAATCAGATGCTCAAACAATTAGATATCGATTAAAGCGATTAATTGGTCCAACACTACGTATAACTGGAAATTTTTGTTGTGTTAATATAAATTTCTGTATATTTTATCATATATTACTGGTAATCACATAGTACACATATGTTTCTATAAATACATTTGTACATGTAAATGTTTTTATTATCATTATTTCAGTGGCATCCAGTTAGACCAATTATAGCCTCTATATCTAGTGGACTGGTGTCTATATGGGCTCAGAATCAAGTGGTAAGTGAAAATTTGATAAGCCTTGTCATAATAGACCAGATCTGTTTTACAGGCTACATTCTAGAAGGGGGCCATGGGACCATTGTTGCCTTATTTTGTTAAATGAACCCATTATTGAGGCCTTAATGGGCCATATTTAACATTACCTGACTGCATAAATGTTAAATTGTTTTTGAGGAAAGTTGTCGATAATGGCCACTTCAGAAAAATCCTAGAATGAAAACTGCATTTATATACCATGAATTTTTTAATATAAGTTGGCTAATTTTGTAGTTTCTGTTATTTTGCTATTTACATAATTAATTTTTTAATATCAACAGCCCGCAATTTTGTCAACTAAAATGCTGGCCAAATCAACCTGGAATTGGGTCTGGCGATCTATAACAGGGCTCTACATTACGAGTAAAACACTCGCATTTGCGAGTAATTATTTGTAAATGCGAGTGGATATGTCAAATTCACTTGCCCATGTGCGAGTATAAAGTAGAAAGTCAAATCCGGACTTTTCTTTCCGTTTTCGATAATGAAATTACTCTCATCAAGTTTAATCTTTAAAGCGCTTTAAATCATATAGCTCCAATCTGTTAAGTTGTTAAGCGTTTGTGTGATCACGTTTCCAAGTGTTAATATATTTCATCGCTATGAGTCGTTAACAAAATCGGCAAATATATTTATTTTTTAAGCCACGAGTACGAATAAAAATCCAGAATTCTAATGTTATCAATGACCAGGAAAAAACGACCTTGTCTACGACTCGGTGCCTGTGATCACTCGATGGAAAAACTAACGTAATCCTCTAAACTGACTAAAGCGATGACGGAAAGCCGAGTCCCGAGTTGGCCTGAAAAACAGTTTCAAACCGGCAAAAGTATGTTTAAAAGACATGGTGTTAAATTTTACATGAGGCAGATGCATCTAGCTAGACAGAAAATGCTTACATTCCTGGGGCGACTCGCCTCACACCTCTGAATTAAGTTCACTTGTTTTTAACTTAATTTTCCGTTTTTCAAAGTTTTTGCTTTGCTTTTGGATATGCACTGTGATTTTTGTGTTTGATACCACAATAAAAGTAAATTGAATGAAAAATATTTATTTAAAAACATTGGGCACCATCTGCTGTGCCTGCATCTTCAAAATTAAGCAATAATGGGAAATGTTTCCAGCCTAATTGATCCCAGTTAAATTGCATTTATAAAACAAATATGTGGCGAGTAACATTTTTGCTCTGGCTAGTAAACATTTGGGTTTACTAGCCAGGAGGCTAGTGAAAAAATTTGCAATCGTAGAGCCTTGTATAATTTGTAAATGGTGCCCAGCTTATCCGCTTTAAATTTATTTGAACGTTTGTGACCAGAGAAGATATTCTTTCTGCATCATTTTCATGATACTGTTACCAATTCAGGCAATAAAATGGACACTTTACATCGTTATTAATAAAACTGTGATTGTAAGCCAGTTTAAAAAAGTGCACTTTTGTTTTCCAATACTGAAAGGCTTAATTTTCCTTCATTTGCAAGCAGAGATTGCCTGGCCACTTGGAAATTCCAATGGCCATCTGGAAATTTAAACTGGTGGCTAGCTGACCATTTGGTTTTGAAACCCACTTTAAGGGCTGATCAAGATATACATATCACAGTTGTTCTTGCACTCATCAGGGATCACAAACTCATGATGGTCACGTGACAAGACCGATTGACATGGATTTCCTGGTTTAGGTTTTTTTGGGGACACTTTTAAAAACGGCATCTCATTTTAGTTATAAATTGTTATTTATTTATTTATTTATTTATTTATTTATTTATTTTAGGAAAATTGGAGTGCTTTTGCTCCAGATTTTAAGGAGCTTGATGAAAATGTTGAATACGAGGAGAGAGAGTCTGAATTTGATATAGAGGATGAAGACAAGGAAAAGGAAGAAACAAAAGGTCAGTGGGGTGAAGGATGTAGTCCATGAGAGTTCTATGCCAAAGTCAAGATTCTTTCACTTATATTGAGGCTGTAGGATCTGGGATAGTGGAATGGAGTTATGGTGTTTTTCTCCCAGTCAAGATTCTTTCACTTATATGGAGTTGGTCAGTTCTGGGATGGTGAAGTGGAGTAATGTTGTTTTATGCCTCACTCAAGATTGGTTGGTGCAGATCAAAGTTTGCTTAAATAATAATAATAATAATAATAATAATTTTTATTTTAAAGTGCAACCCGATTTATACATTATTTCTAGTAATATTAACAAATACACAATATTGGCCGCCAGCCTAAGTAGGCTTACGGTGCACTACCTTTAATGTCCATATGTAAATGAATATTTCTCAGATGGCCACTGTTACTATAAATAGCAAAAAGCAACAAACCAGATGTTTCAGATTTATGCTGGCTCAGTTGTAATTTATAATGTCAGTTGAACCTCAAGGGCCATATTGGATCTTTTGTTTTATACCAAATTTGATTGTTATGTTTGAAAAAAAACTGTCTCAAAAATTAAGATGTGATTAATATCAAAATTAGAATAAGAAAATAGAATTTTGACTGAAAGACATAAAGTTTTGCCTGATTAAAATTTCCATGTTTTATACACAGGTCCTGATGAAGAAGATGTGGAAGTAGATGTTACCATGGTAACACCAATACAAGTTTTTGTAAGCAGGTATGTATAGAGTTTCCTTCAATCACAACAGGGGACAATGACAGGAGTTACAGTGTCATTTCTGGAACTTAATATTTATACCACAAGACTCTCACACACTAGGATCTCTGTGAGTAGGATTTAGGCATTAAAACCTCCTAGTTTATGGGCTGTTGATAGTTTTTAACCAACAAAACTCCCATTCCTTCGTGTTAAAGATAGGAATGTCAATTGATGTCATATTAATTTGCATTGTAAATGTCAATTTGGCACTGTCAGTGATGCGTTAAAATTCAAATCATGGACTGTTAACACTGTTTAGAGATTTAATTTGACATCAAGAACAAAAAGGCATCCTGAGTGTCTGCTAGTACAAGTCAGATCACACATCTCATACACACATAAACTTGTTCTAAGATTAATTCTTAGAGATTAATACAACTTGCTGATAACACACATAGCTGGATAATTGCTGATGCGGCGTTAAACAATTTTACCACCAACAAATCTTCTGACAGTCTTTTTTTGATGAGCTAATTGTGCTGGTGGTCCACTGTTCTTTTGACAGTTTATCTTGGATACTTTACATCCTCAGTTTTGTTCTTGTTTAATATTTTAGTGATGAGGAGGTGGAGGACGAAGAAGCACTTTTATATTTACCTGTATCACCTGAAATTGACGAACCGGAAGAAGGATGGCCATTACCTTCAGATGCCGTAAGTACTGATGAATCTCTCTTTTTCTCTCCCCCCTTGGGGTCTCTCTTGGGCACTTCAGACAGGTTCCTCTTTAAAGTGTTGTTACTAACAATGGATATCATTACATATGGTGACTATTTGTACATATATGACATCATTTATAACATTTAATGACATCATGGTATGACCTGTGAGATTTATTTTTACATTTTTGTTGTTTTCAGCCAGAAGAGGCACCAGTACAGGAAAAGAAAAGAAGCAGCTCATCACAGGACACAACACCATCGCCGAAAAAGAAACGAGCAAAATCTAATGATGTTAATGTAGATCTTCCAAACGCACCTCTTGATGGTTTGTACATGTTTATAAAAACTATATTTGGCTTTTTATACTCCCCAAAAACTAGTTTTAGGGGGGTATATAGGAATCACCTTGTCTGTCTGTCTCTCTGTGTAAAATTGTGTCTGGGCCATATCTCATAATGGCTTTGAACAACTGTCATAAAACTTCACATGAATAATCTTCATGGTCCAATATTTCATTTAGAAATCCCAGAGATAGCTGGACGTGTTGCATTTCAATGATAATTTACAAAAGGGATTACCAGTCAGTTTCTATGTCATTAAAAGGGAAATAATTTGTTCACATAAAGCTCAATCTTTGTTAATGTGGTTTGCCGCCAGTCCATGTGATACTTTTTAACATTTGTATGGAAAACTTATTTCCAATAGATATGGAATAGCATAAGATGATGTATTTCCATAAAAACAACATTCTTCCAGGAATTTGTGATGTAAACATTTTCCACAGGATTTTGTACAAACTTTAAGAGGTATTGATCATGTGGTAAAGCAGCAAATCCCATTGTTATAATATTTCACTTTTAGATGTCACATTTCCAAGATGGCCACCAGTTCTAATACTGTGAGAGATTGACATTCTTCCTTCCTATTTACAGAAAACTGATGATCAAATTGATAGTCATAACTGGATTCCACAAATTGAAAATTATTTGTAACCAAATTTCCAAGTTTGTGAAAATACATATATAGTCTTTTTCACAAATTCACTAATGTAGGTTACTTTTTGAAAGAATTTCTCAGAAACTAGTAGCCAATGGCGATTTTGGTTACCAGGAATGGAAAAATATTTATAATAATTTTTTTGGTTTTACAGAAATTCATCCATTGTTGAATGTAAAGAAACCTAATGAAAAAGCACAGAATAAAAAGACAAGTCGCCCGAAACAGCAAAAACCAAAATCTGACAAAACTAAACATAGAGACAGATTAAAAGGCAGCGACGATAATGTGAGTAAAAAAAATGTTGTTCCCCTTGAAGACAAACAAAACATGTAGGTGTTTTGCATGGTGAACCACAAATTGTCAAAGTTGATATGGTTCAGTTATTTCAGTTTTAGTTTAATATTGTTTCATTTGAAAAATCATACATGCCATATCTCACGCCGTGAGACAAAACCTCACGGATTTTTGTTTATTTTTGAAACTCCTGGCGTGAGATCAATTTCTCACGGGAAATTGCTATGTCTCCCTTTAATTTTTTTCAAACAAGCTACGCCAATCAGTTGGGATGATTACTGAATAAACATGGTTTGAAGTGTCCAAAGTCGTGTGCAATGTACCGTAGATAATCCCCTAATCGGCAAGTGGACACGCGTTGTCACCTTCATGGTGTACTTGGTCATTTAATTTAAGATACACGTGTATGGATTTATCATGTGATAGATAAATAAACAATTACACAAATTGTTCCTTTTTGTGACTTCCTCTTTATTGCAAGCGTTACGAATATATTTTAAACTATTGGTCAAAAGTAATTAGTGATAAAGACAGTTTGCAATATAGGGTATATCAAATGTTGAGACATGATGTTGAACATAATAATACATATAATGGAATGAATTGGGCTTTTCATGTAAAAACAATTTTATGTAATTTAGGTTTTTCAGAAATATGGTATACACAGGATTTTAATACTCCCAATATTCCCCTAATTAAACAAAGAATTTATGATCAGTTTATTCAAAAATGGGAAACACAAAGGAATTCAGTACTGAAGTTATCTTTTTATAATTCAATCAAATGTACTTTTGTTTTTGAAAATTATTTGTTAAACATAAAGGAACCAAAATATAGAATTTCTCTTACACATTTAAGAATTAGTTCACATAATTTACATGTTGAAACTGGAAGATATTTTAATATTAATAGAAATGCTCGTCTATGTAGCAATTGTACTATGTCGGTTATTGAAGATGAATATCATTTTCTACTGGTTTGTCCTAAGTATAGACATCTAAGATTAAAGTATTTTTCTAGTTACTACTGCCATTGGCCAAATATATCTAAGTTGTTTTCTTTAATATCTCCAAATAGTATTAAAAAACAGTATAATATCGCTAAATACATTTATTTTGCTTTAAAAGAGCGCATTTAATTATCTGGTTATCAAAGTTTAGTATGTTCTTCCGCTGCTTATGTGATTTATACATGTTTTAAATTTATATATACACATGTTGACTTATTATCATAATTGCCATATTGTCACATGTTTTATATGCTGTTTTGCAATAAGTATTTTGTACATGTACTTTATGCAATAAAGTTTATGTTCTGTACTGTTCTGTTCTGTGAAAATTCCATTCAGATATCCGGCACCAGAGGCAGACAGAAACTATTTTTTCTGAACAGGGAATTTTTTGGATGGAAAACGATGTGAATAGCACAAGACAGATGGAAATAATTACCTTTTTATGTATTCCTTATTTAAATGAGGGCTGTATAACGCAATTAAAATCATGATCTCTTTTTTTTCTTCTAAACATACCCAAATTTCAAGAAAAAGACTATTTAAGCTGTCTGAAGTGACCACTAAAAGTCATGCTGTAGCATCCATGTTTTAACTCTTAACCCGATAAAATGGTCGTTAACCAGTCTGCTTTGAATAACATGTATAAAGTATATCAAGGGGAATAATCATGTTTCTACAGAAAGTAAACAAAAGCACATGGCAGAATCAGTCATTTGACACTGTTTGCATGGTGATTGTTTGGATGAATAAACCTTTTCATTGATAAAATGATCATCTGAAAGCAGGTTTTTGTTATGTAACTTATTTATTTTTCCAGACAAAAAATAAACACATTCTTTCATTGAACAGTTGAATAAAAAAATGTACTAAACTATATAAGATCTTATTTCCCATGGATTTTCTATTTAGTATTACTTGTAGCTTAATAATAAAAAGTCTTGAATATGTACTGTGGGTATCTAATGAATAAATTTTTCATTGATAAAATGAAAAAAAGGAAACTTATTTGTAATAAAAATCTACTCTGGTGTTGTATCATTTAATGTCTTGACAAAATGCAAATCTTTTAAATATTACATATAATGTAATGAACACTTAATTATTTTTCATGAAAATTCAGATGAAAGATCAAAGTCTGAAAAAGACATTATGCTGTGACAAAATACAATAGCATTTATAGTTGTCAAAAAAACCTAAGAATACGCGAAAATTGTGGGGATTACAGGTTTACGTAAAACCTCCCTTATTTTTTTCAAAACTTCCTTAAAATTGCCACCAATCTCACAGTTTGCTCCCATAAAAATATGGCATGTATGAAAAATGTTCATGCTCCCTTTTCTTGTTGCTATAGATGTTTGGATATTTAGGTTCATGGTCCCTTTCTAGAATGAGAACTGTACATATTTGCTGTGTTGTTTTTACTAGATCTAAAGCTTCAGTTGAAGATTGTATGTTGCTTTCTTTGCCAGTCTGCATTGTAGAGGTGTAACAATATGCCAACAATTGAATTAGGATATATTGCAGAATTACAAAGCTCTTACTTAAATACAAATGTTCTTTCTTATTTTAGGTATGATAGATTGTAAAACTGCATGAAGTTGAAGAGATAATTTTCAGGATGTTGTTGTCCTCACACAGAGACCAGCCAATCAGGAAAATAAACATAGAAGATGTGGTTACAGGATGATAACATTGTACAGAATTGAAATGCACACCTATGTAACCATGGTGATAGAAGCTACAAGGAGATATTAAAGAGATTAAAAAATTTAATGCTATCAACAAAAAGTTTGGCATCAAGACTACAGATTGAACTTATTGTAATGAGATATTTAGGTCATGCTTGCTCGCAATGTTTGGCATTGAGACAACAGGTGGAGCTGTATGTAATAGGTTGTCTTTAAGGACAGTCATCACACCTTAACTTATTTAACTTCAACACCTATATTACAGACGAGTTCCTACCACCTTCAACCAAACTTAAAAGTTTAAGCATACAATATTTGTTAAATTTTACTTAAATGAATGAATACCAGAACTGAAAAACTCTTTACTGTATAACAAGAAATATTTGTGGTAGAAACTTTCACAGTTCAACATTCACGTTTGAGCTAGTATAGGAAAGCACCCCCCCCCCCTCCATTTTTTAACATGTGGAAAACTTATTTTCGTGGTTAAGACTTGACCTTGGAAATTTGTGAAAATTAATACATCACAATTTTTTCTCTTTATACAGTATTTGGTCAAATGCAATGTGCTATAGGCAAACTACATTGACCTGTCCACTTGACCTTTGGTATTTATTATGGACCAGTACATTTATGTGAAGGGAACACAGGTATCTATTTCATCTACACCACAGGAAACGTGTACAGTTCAACCTGCCTTAAAGGTCACCTCTTAATAAGGGGCACCTGCTTATAAAGACCAGTAGAATTGTATCCAAATTGTTCTTTATTCATATTATTTGAACCTGTATATAAAGGCTACTTTCGATGGTTCCCTTGTGTGGCCTTTATAGACAGGTTTGACTGTATTGTTATTGTATTAACTACCGAACCTAACACTACCCATGTGTTGGATTGATGATTGTATATGATTTTGAAGGGTCAACTTGACAATAAAAGATCAAGTGGACAGTTTAAAGGTCAAGGTGACAGGTCAATGTTGTTTGCCTACACCAGAGTTTTGTAGATATTGATATTTCAGTAATTGTATATATTACAAGTGTACAGTATATTAGGCTTGCATGTTATTTTTATATTAAACACAAAATAACGGAACTTAACACAGTGTTTTGATTGTTCTTCAATTTACTTCCTGTTACTGATTTTATCAAATTCTGTACACATTTATGTTTGGTTAAAATTACTACCAAATGGTAGTTTATCCTTAGGAAAAGAGAACTAAAAAAAACTAGTTTGACCACAAAAATTCCCAAAACAACTGATATACTAGCAAATTAAATCTAATTGTCCTTACTCACAAAATTGTGAAAATAGCTTTACAATGGGGATCCTAGTTATACACAAAAAGTCTTCAGTCTCAAAAAAATATACAATGACTTTTTTCAGAAGATAAAAAATTACAAAATTCCTGCTACAAACATGTTGAATGAACTTGAAAAGAAAAAATAGCACATTATAATTGTTCCCAATAATTTTTCCAGCAGACAAAATTCTCACAAAATGTCTGCTGCAAAACATGTTGAATGAATATTTTAACTTCAAATTTTAACACCCCCCCCCCCCCAAATCCAATTCTCGCCTTTTAAAAAATCAATTCACAATATTGTAACATGTGGGAATTTCCCCGATAAAGAAAATAAAACAACGATTTGACAATACTTTTAAAAGTAGTTTTGGTTTGTAGTTTGAAGAAATAGACATCCACATAACAGGAGAAAAAAAATCACATGCTTTTACTCGTCTGCTCTTGTCTGTTGTGATCACTGCCTGCGAAAACGTTCAACAGTACCCGGATTTACCTTTTTCCATGCGTTTGACCACTTTATTGTTTTATAAAGGGGGAGACAGTAATGTTGAGGTTCCATTTCACAAAGAAAGATTACATTTTTGGCGATAAAATTTATGCAGCTTTTGAAAAAATGTAAGGAAAAACACGCGACACGAACTCGTATTATTTGTCACGGAAATGTCAACAATTAGATGGATTCAATAACTGTCGCCCCTTTCCTGAATATTAGTTGTAATTAAATGCATACTTGGGCATGTGTGTTATTTTTTCCTGCCTTCGAATTAGCAGTGTTTTACTGTCGAGAGTTATTGACGGACTTCAATGAGATGTGTAGAGAGACCCCTTGCCAGAGGCTTGTCCCTTCTTTTCATTCGCTATGTTGGGAATTTTTAAAGATGCTACACAAGTTTTTGTCGTGAAATTTTCGTAATAAGGAAACTTTTGTCTTAACCTCCTGGATCAGGATTATATATTGAAATTATCATGAATAATTTTCACCGCGTTTTTTTTCGGGGTTTTGCATTAATTTCTTAAATACAACCCCTTATATTATCAAAGCATATGATTTAAACTTATTGTTTCCATCAAAAGTCAGATATTGGTTACAATGGTATGGCGGCGTGGAAAGGTCAAACGAGATTTTTTTTTTACTAATTCGTCCGATTTAACTAATTTGTCCGATTTAACTAATTCAATTTGACCAGTTTTCCAGTTTTTTTTATAACATTTCAAATACTTTGCTGTCATATCCCTGTCAAGAATAGTTCACCTACATTGAGACGTCACCAGCTACAGGTATTGCCTCTACACGGGAACTGGGCTTTTATAGTTATCGTCCCTAAGGCCTGTGACTTTCATTTCTAAATGATGGGTGTTGGTAGAGTGCTCGCTCCGTTATCGGAAGATTGTAGATTCGAACCCCAACCCATCACCGGGTCTGGCCCAAGACTTGAAAGTGGGTAGTAATTGTTCTTTCACCAACCACTCGGCATTACGAAATGAAAGTCACAATTCCTCCATATGGGAACTTAAAATAAACGGGGTCCCGTGTTACTTTGGCGTAACACGATAAAGATCCCTGTTGCATAATGCCATCAACACAAAGCACAGGCAAAAATACCTGCACCTTCGTCCATACCTGGCGACGTCTCGAAATAAGTGAAATATTCTTGACTGGGACGTTAAACACCAGTACTGAACTCAACTCTTGGCAAAAGTAAAGTCATTACTCTACAGTCGGACCCGTCCCGGGATCTGAAATCTGCTTTTCCCTCTAGAATTTCTTAAGTGATAATCGAAATATTAAATTAGGGTAACAAGTTGTTCTGATTCTTGGATTTCATTTTATTATGTAATTAACAATGAGTAATCACATCTTCCATGCAATATCGTTACCTTGAATGGCACGCCACAGTCACCGTCACTTGATCTTCTCGAAGCAGCAACTGAGAGTCAGGCGGTAATTCATCTTCTACGAAATGAAAGAAACAACCTACAGTATTTGATTCTCTACACCAATGGCCAATGAATCTGGCATTCTCCCTTACAAACCAAGACTGATTGGTCGCCAACAAGATAGAGCAAACCCACCTGTAGTAGACCCTAAATTATTCAATAGAGTTGAATTGTGTCTAACGGTCAAGAATATTTCACTTATATCGAGACGTCGCCGGCTATAGGCGAAGGTACAGAAATTTTGCCTGTGCGTTGGCTGATGGCATTATACAGCAGGGTTCTTTATGGTGCCAAGCCTACCAAGACACGGGACCTGTTTATTTTAATTTCCCATCCGAAAGAACCGTGACTTTCGTTTCCGAAGATTTGGCGAAAGAATAGTCACTACCCACTTTCAAGTCTTGGGTCAGACCCGGTCGGGGCTCGATCCCACGATCTCCCACCTACGGAGCGAGCACTCTATCAACTGAGCTACCGCAGTGGTAGATTTAATTTGTATTGTACGTTCTTGTGTCACCTGATAATCGACCTAAACGAGCGTTTGGTAAAACCTGAGGATCGATTTCTAGCTGAGAATTTGATTTTCTTCTTAACTTAACCATATTCATGATAATTGATTAGAACTACAAATCTTTACTGCATTTGACCCAAAATCTTGACTGTCCGGGTAAATTTAAAGGAGAAGTACAAATATAGAATGTAGCAATGTGGCAACCGTTTGATACAGCATGATAAACTGCCTAAGAGCAACTGTCTTGCATTGGAGAGAACAAATTATTGTATGCACATTGCACTTTTTAACCCCTATGTCCCCACCACAGATACTATATATAAAGACGTTCAAGTAAACGAAAGAAATGCTATCCACAGCGGTAGATAAGTAACTCCAATCATTAGCATTCCTTCATATATACATCCAGATATTGAAATAAATTTTGATTAATTTGTTGATATCTTCAGTATAATCAGAAACAACGAAAAGAGACGAAGACAAAGCGTATGCTAATTGGGTATTTATACACTGATTGTCTAATTCAAGTTGTTATGACCAAAATGCATTTATAAATTTTCACACCGTGATAAAAATATGTATGCATCTACTAGTATGATAAATAGCATAATGAATATTTTAAAGCTTGGAGACCTCGTCGCTCGCAATCAGTTAATTTTAACAATTATGCGTACATTTGCAACACTTGAACCCTTGCTACGCCACTGAAATAGCATGTCCACATAATATGAAACAAAGACGGCATAACGTAATAACTTAAGGACATGTCCCGGCACAGAACGTACATGTAATGCTTTTATCAAATCACGTTTGATAATTCACACTACTTAAGGCAGTGTCGGCGTTCCATACTTATCTTCTTGTTTTAACATCATGTATATCTATGGAATAAATTATGCACGTGTTTATTGTTTTTGAATATCCAATTTCAATTTCTAATTCACAATATATCGATTATTCATCCCACTCAAGCTGTTAAAACCACAGTGTACATAATTACCATGACGCAGATCACGTGACTACAGTAAATCCTCCAGTGAATGGCGTCGGTTGACAGGACTTTCATTTTCGCTCTGTCGTGAAGATGAATAGATGGCGGGAATCTGTGTGCTGTATTTTAGCGCTATTCAGTTTACTGGATGGAGTTACTAGTAAAAAAGTGACCGGGTCCTTGGTCACTAAAGAGGTACGTTATAACAACTAGTCCAGTTATTTTTTATTAAGAGAGGTCAAGCGGTCAGTTAAAATCATTTTAATGTCTTCGATTTTTAAGGCCATATAATACTTGGTCATCGGTCATGCACAACTACAATGTTAGTATTTGATTATATACCGTAAATCTAATGAAATTACCAAAAATTTTATTTGTAAAGTATTACAATATTTCAGACATTTTATTTAAATTGGTCAGTTTGAAAAAGTAGAGTTAAAAGATTGTATTAAACTTACTTTGATTTCTAAGGCCATATACTTGGTCACTACTACAATATTATTATTTACATGTGTATTTTCTTTAACATACCATGACGATATTACCAAGCATTTTATATAAAGTGTAACAACATTTTCATATATTTTATTTAGAGTGGTTTGAAAAAGTAGATCTAACGTTAAGAGTTAAAATATTAAAATGACTTGGACTTCTATGGCCATATAAATGTTCACTAGTATTGGCTTGTTTGGTTTCTTTAACATACCATAATCATAATACCCAGCACAGTCTTGTTTCGAATTTTAATGAAATGAATGAGTGTGACAGATTTTGTGATTTGGTCAATTAGGATTATTTATAATCCATATATTGTGCTTTTACCACAAAAAGTGCGAGATAAATTGTAAGTCTGTCATATACTACTTTTTTAATGTATTTTATGATTAAATTAAAAAAGTGGTATATGACAAGGCCATTAAAGAATTTCTCAATCTGTCGAATTTTGATAAGTACAAGTCCTGTGTTCATATCATTCTTTAACCAAGACTTTATTTGGATTTTATGGACAGAACTTGTATATAAAGACCACCCACAGGGCCTGGGTTATATAGAAATCAATCTAAAAATGATCTTTATGGTTGAAATCTGTTACAAAGTGACCTTAAAACAATGGTTTTATCCAGTAATGTTATTGAATGGCACCAATTTTCTCTAATTTTATAGACCCTTAACCTAATGCCAAAATGATTTGTGACGGCCATGTGATCCCTAAAAAAAAAAAAAACAACACGCACACACACACACACACACACACACACACACACACACAGAGAGAAGAGATAGAGAGAGAACAAGTTCACTCATGCAGTATCTTTCTGTACACATAGAGATTTTATAAAAATGTTAACATCAAAATTTCATTTTTTAAAATTTCTTCCTGTGTTGGAGTTCCATTTTGATGATAACTCAGGTACACCTGTACCCTAGATACTTTAGGTTGATAATCCAAATATTGACTTTTCATCAGGATGATATGTACCCGAGATACTGACTGGGTTGATTACAAAAATATTGACTTTCCATAAGAATGATAATTACTTTGTCATAAAATAAACTGTTTTCTCTCCATTAAATATTCACATGTTAGTAAACTTTTTGTTTCCATGTAAACAGTCCCAGTAATAAAATAGATAATAAAAATTAATGAAAAAATAACAAAAAATATTCAGCAAAAGATAATAAATTATATGTATTGATCTGACATTATTATGTTCGTCTTTTTTAGATTTTTTATTATTTGTTATTTTTAGTCATGCAAGTTTATTGTACAAAGATTTTCAATGAGACCCAAAATATAGGTTAAAGATTGAGAAATATGGTCTTTATAGACAGATGGTTTTTATGAAGAGTATTTTTAGAAAAATTTAAGTTCTTTCCATGAGACATATGGTCTAGATAACAGAGTTTTTGCTTCTGTTTTACCATTCCTGGTAGCCAAAATCAGCGTTGGCAATATTTTTTTCAAAAATAATTTCTTTAGCAAACTTGTGAAAAGATATTATAAGAAGTATATTTTTAAAATTTTGAAAATTTGTGAGTCCTTCAGAAGAGACCTAAAAAACATGTGCCCTGAGTCACAGCAGACATGCCCTGAGTGCACTGCAAAGGTAAAAATTTCTGCCACTTCACCTATAGCTGGTGACATCTCAATATACACAAAGTGAAATATTCTTGATTGGGACGTCTAATTCAATCAATCAGTCAATCATTAAATATGTTTTCATCGTTTGCTATAATTCTTTCAAAAATAATTTTTTAGCAAAAATGTGAAAATTATATTTTTTTAAAATTTTGAAAATTTACGGGGTCCTTCAGAAAAAGCAAACAAACTTAAAAACAGATGCCCTGTGTCACAGCAGACATGCCCTGAGTGCACTGCAAAGGTAAAAATTTCTGTTAATTCACCTACTATTGCTGGTGACATCTCGATATAAAGTAGGTGGAATATTCTTGACTGTTATATCAAATTCAATCAATCAATTATTTAACATGTTTTCATCTGTCTATTTTAGAGTTTTGTAACAATAATGGTTGGTATATTTCATTTTCATAATTTTGGCTATTTGACTGATAAATTTTACAATCACAATTTAAGATCCCCAGCCATATTCACAAAAAGATTAAGAGACATCCCTGTGATATCATCTGATCAACCCATCTGAAAATTAGAAAACTTATTTCCGAGTTTTAGCTATAGATAGAAGATTGCAAAGAGTTGATGTCTGAAACTGATGGGGCTGATGTTTTCTTTTTTTTCAGAACTGGCACTTTTGAACAATAATAGTTGTATAATATATGTATATATATTTATTTCAGGACTGGCACTTTTTAACACGGTTCTGTTACATTTCTGTCAAAGGTTCACTGAGATACACATTTGAATACCCTGTGGTAAGTAAACACAAACTTTTTTAAAAAAAATATTTCAATCAAAATTATACTGACTTTTTCTCAACCCAAAAAAGTTTTGTTTTTAAACCATAATTTGTTTTATCTCTTAATTTTAACTGGATTCATTTTGTTAAATTCCCTACCAAAATTGGGTACAACAGTATGATCATTTACTGAATGGTCAAAAGTATGCACTTGGAAAATCCCACTCAGGGGTTGTAATGTCCGGATTCTGTTTTCAGTTTGTATCTTACATACTATATTGTACGTCCTAAATGAGATGACAGTATGTGTCTTGTGTATTACTAGTATTGTAAAATCCAAGTCTATAAATTAACAGGGGAAGATTTTAGTGTGAGAAAGTTTATCCACCAAAGGTTTGTGGTTTTTCTTGGACACTGGTTTCTTCCACCATCCTAGAACTTCAGACCCTCCCTAGATTTAAGAAAAAGAATCTTGACTGGGATGTTAAACACCATTACTCTTCTCAACTCTTTTATAAATTAAAAAAAAATATAAAAGAGTTGAATTGAGTTGAGTAATGGCGTTTAACATCCCAGTCAACTCTTTTATAAATTTAATATCACTATGGTAGCTCAGTTGGTAGAGTGCTTGCTTCATAAGTGGGATGGTCGTCGATTCTCCCGACCAGGTCTGACCCAAGACTTAAAAGTGGGTAGTGACTGGTTTTTTGGTTTTTTTTGCCAAGCACTCAGCATTACGAAATGAAAGTCACAGTTCTTTCGGATGGGAACTTAAAATAAAATGTCTTGGTAGGCTTGGCATGATAAAGATCGAACCCTTGTGTATAATGCCATCAGTGCAACGCATAGGCAAAATTTCTGCACTTTCGCCTATAGCTGGCCACGTCTCAATATAAGTGAAATATTCTTGACTGGAACCTTAAACACCATTACTCTACTCAATTCAACTCTTTTATAAATTTATGTAGACCAAACATAAGATGTTACACCATTTTTAAAAGTATAAAGAAATAATAACGTTTCACAACATTTACACTAACAATATTGTAAATTTTAATCTTATTATTTAAAACATGATTAAATTTTAAAAACCACATTTATATTTAAGGAATTAAATATTAAAAGACTTAAATTTCACAACCGTTAAAACCTACTTGGCACATGTCATATGTATATATAATATAACAGTTTAGTCATTTCAAAATTTGTAATATCTTTCCTGAAACTTCCTTATTTTACCCAGGGTTAACACAAATTTTTCCAAAATATCTGTCCAGGGATTTGATTGGTCAGACATTGTTAAAATCTACTTGGCACATATCATATGTACAGTACAGGCTTGTCAAAAGTTTAACACTGAGCTAACAAATTCCTGCTGAATTAGCAGCTCACCCCATCCCCTTGTGAGCTCTTTGAAGGCAGCTGCTATCTGTCTATTGACAGTTTTTCGGTCTCAAGCTGTCCATATCTCTGGCACATGCTAGTCGCGCATCTTCTCCTTTTGCCCTTAGCTAAGTATTAAACCTTCAATAAGTCTGTACCGTATATATAATTTAAACCGTTTAGTCATTTCCGAATTTGTAATCTCCTTAATTTCCGGGAATTTCCTTATTTTACCCAGGGTAACACAATTTTTCCAAAATATGTGTCCAGGGAGATGAGTGGTCAGACATGGTGTCTCATACCCCAGTCAATTTTTTTCATTTGATATATAATATAGAGTTCGTCAGGTCTAGGATGGTGGAGAAAACCAGTAAACAATCACAAACACCCCCTTACCCCCCCCCCCCCCCCCCCCCCAACCCCCACCCCACCCCACCGACTACCTCACCACCCTGTGGAAATCAAGAAACAGTATAACACTAACATGGGCTTTCACAGTCCCTGTTTTAAAAAGACTTTTAATGTATGAAATATGTATACAAACATCCATCATGTCCACTTCAACTGTCAAATAGAATTACATTTCTGCCCTGTTCTATTCTGTATAGTTTTCACCTCTCTTTAAAGATAAACCTGTGAAGGTGTTTTGGATGTATCTACGGTAACTAGGGATAGTGTTAATTCAAACCATAAAACTTAAAATTAAGTTTTTTACATACCTTTTGAAGTTTGACAGCTTTAGTTACCAGGCCTCAGTTTCACAATCATTTCTTAGCTAAGATTTTCCTTAACTTAATTTTGGCAAATTTTAAATCTGAATAACTTTTAGCCAAAGAGATCATGATTGAAAAATCGGAAACAAGTAAGAATATGGTTTTCGGGAAAAAAAAGACATTTTCCTACAAGAATCAACCTTCAGACCTTTTGGTCTCATTCACCCAGATTTTAGTGCATGGTCTCTTGGACTATTTGTTTCTTGTCGAGATATTCATGAATTTAAGATGTCGTCTTGAAGACCAATCAAAACATGACATTTATATTCTAATTTTGACAAAACCTTTATTATAAGTACTACATGTACATGTGTTAAGTATTGACAAAAATTACCAAATTTAAGTTAAGGAAACTCAGTTTAACGGAATGATTATGAAACTGGGGTTACTCGTCATCTGTTTGTTTGTATCAGGCCCTAAAAAATAAGTTTATTTTTGCTAACTTGACTGATCCTTCATTTTTATAACTAACCTAAACTTTTTATGACAATGTTTTGACAAGGACTGTTAAAGTTGGTAAAGTCCTTACTCCATATGGTCAATATGGACATGGCCGAGTGGTACTGTCACTGGCTTTTAAAGTCAAGGGTTCGAACCTCAATCAAAACTTGAACATTTTCTGAGATGATTTTCATCTCCGGCCCATACTAGAGCTGTAAAAAGCTTGTTACTCAGTAGTCTTTCAGATGAGACTCAAAACTCAGGTCCCATAAAATTTATCCTCCCGCCCATACTAGAGCTGTAAAAAGCTCTTTACTCAGTAGTCTTTCAGATGAGACTTAAAACCCAGGTCCCATGAATTTATCCTCCGGCCCATACTAGAGCTGTAAAAAGCTTGTTACTCAGTAGTCTTTCAGATGAGACTCAAAACCCAGGTCCCATGAATTTATCCTCTGGCCCATACTAGAGCTGTAAAAAGCTTGTTACGTGGTAGTCTTTCAGATGAGACTCAAAACCCAGGTCCCATGAATTTATCCTCCGGCCCATACTAGAGCTGTAAAAAGCTTGTTACTCAGTAGTCTTTCAGATGAGACTCAAAACCCAGGTCCCATGAATTTATCCTCCGGCCCATACTAGAGCTGTAAAAAGCTTGTTACGTAGTAGTCTTTCAGATGAGACTCAAAACCCAGGTCCCATGAATTTATCCTCTGGCCCATACTAGAGCTGTAAAAAGCTTGTTACGTATAGTAGTCTTTCAGATGAGACTTAAAACCCAGGTCCCATGAATTTATCCTCCGGCCCATACTAGAGCTGTAAAAAGCTTGTTACTCAGTAGTCTTTCAGATGAGACTCAAAACTCAGGTCCCACGAATTTATCCTCGGCCCATACTAGAGCTGTAAAAAGCTTGTTACGCAGTAGTCTTTTAGATGAGACTCAAAACAGAGGTTTAGCTGTGTCTCTGTGCATGCTAAAAGACACCTCTGTAGAGTTTAAAAAGATCACTACAAACATGACAATGGACCCTTTAAACTAGAAGCGAATGAAACAGACTAAGCAACATAAACCATTGTAAAACAAAATGCCTACATACTGACCCCTAAGTGCTTTTTTTTGGTCTCATACACTTAAACTGTCAAGCAGTATATGAGTTCTTTGTTATAGTAAGTATTGGAGTTTAACGGCTGTTTATTCAGTTCTCCTGTTTGTTTGGTTAGAATTAGTGTTAACAACTTGTGACTACCAGTAAATGTAAGAACAATATTTATGTTAGTGTGACAATTGTAATGCACTTTGTAGAATATTGAAGTTACATGTATTTTGATAAGGTGTAAATTATTCTTCAGTATCTGGGCTTATAAACATACTATTTTACAGCACATCTGCAATTTTCAGCTATTTTTTTATGATGACAAATTTTAAGGTGAAACATGGGTACTTGATACATTATTATTATTATTTTGGTAAGGTGTGCTATTAAGGCCAGACGATGAAAATATTTGTTTCATTTAACACTCTTGGACAAATGATGGTTGGTATACTTGGTAGGTAGGCAATTTTTTAAAATTTGTTTATTTTTCATTGACCATGTGGCACAAAAATGCTAACTTAACTATCGTCATAAAAATTTTAGGGTAGACATAGCAATTTAACTCGATATAAGTCAAAGTCAATCTTGACAGGGATGTTAAACTCTTTTACTCCACTCTGTATCCAACTGTTTAGGGGTCTAGATGGCTTAGTTTGTAAGAGCACTCCCCTATAGTGCAGGAGCCTCTCGGTGTTCGATCCCTAGTCTGAACCTGCAGTTTTTTTTTTTTTGAAAAATGTAACAATATTTGAACACCAGGTAAGAAATGTTCAAAATGGATTGATTCAGTCATTTTTAGGCTTTTTAGTTCAGATGGAAATGTTCTATAGAGGATACAAATGAAAGACTCTACGAAATCCAGACCAAAACTTTTGGTAACCACTGCAGTAGCTCAGTTGGTATAGTGCTTGCTCCGTAAGTGGGAGGTCATGGGTTTTAACCCCGACTAAGTTTGACCCGAGACTTGAAAGTGGGTAGTGACTGCTCTTTCGCCAAGCACTCGGCATTACAAAATGAAGATTCTTTTTGATGGAAACTTAAAATAAATAAGGTCCTGTGTCGGGGTAGGTTTGGCATGATAAAGAATCCTGCTGTATAGTAAGTGCCATCAGCGCAACACACAGGCAAAATTTCTGCACCTTCGCCTATAGCTGGCGATGTCTCAGTAAAAGTGAATATTCTTGACTGAGACATTAAACACCATTATTCAATTCAACTCGATCAGCTCCAAAACTTTTGGCAGGTTTAGTGACCCACTTACCAATTTTTAGTACATTTTGACTTTGGTAATGGTAAATAGATGAATATCACAGAAGATCCTGTTACATTTTGTATGGTGTGATCTTAAGGTGATTAACCTGAATAATTCAGAAGTTATCAGAATTATAAAAATACATTGACCCCAAGAACACTATTGTGAAAATGTTTAATTTCATACTTATAGTTTGGGTTTTAATTTAAGCTGCTAACTTATGGGTCAGTGGGGAATTGTCCATTTTACCTGGCCATATACCAAAATTAATACAAAAGCTGGTCAGTTAATGGTCATTAAAATAAAATAAACACATAACACAATGTCCAGTTAATCTGTATCAGGTTTTTAATACTCTGTATATATAACTGTACTCCTAGTAAAGGTAGTATAGGCCAACAATACTGACCTGTCCGCTTGACATTTCATTAGGAATATTCATAAAAATTGATCCATCCAATACATGGGTTGTGTTAAGATTCTCAATCAATGCATTACATTAATACATGTTACCCATGATAGATCTATGTGGAAATAAAAACCTGTGCTCCCTATTTACGGATATACTGATCCATAATAAATATTTAAATTAAAGGTCAAGCAGTCAGGTCAATGTTGTCAGTGTTTACATTTTAAGTAGGATTTTATAACTGTTTGTGTATTACAGGTATATGTTTATAATTGGTTATGAAATTTCATAAATTTAGACATGTCAGGTGTATATTTCAACATCACTTACAAAAATTACACAAGTATATTGTTCATTCTGATTTTTCAAAATGTTTCCTCTAAAAAACTAAAGTATCAATATTTCTTTATTCATGTATTTTTTTTTATTCATCATGTTCATGTAATGTTACATTATTTAATGCGTCTATTAAAGTTGAACAATTTCCCAGAAGGGAAATTGTGACACTGTCTTAAGTCATAGAAAAATGATTATGAAAAAACTTCTTTTAAATTTCTCAAAATAAATCGACAACAACAACAACAACAACAAAAAATTCTGTATTTATATTCAATTTTCATTTAATCACTAAACTATGCTAAATAAATAAAAAGTTAAACATAATGTTTTGGCTGATGAAAGCTTTGTCAGATGAGCTCGAGGGCTTCCGCTGAAACATTTTTGTTGTCTTGTTGTTAAAGAAAAATATACCGGTAAAGGCTAGTGTGAACTCCTTAAGGAAATCAGATGGCATAAGAATTGCAAAATTGTATTTAAGAAATGATATTCGGATCATGGTATTTCAAGGGGTAATGCAAGATAGTGTGGCACATGCCACATTATCTTGCATTACCCCTTGAAATACCATCTCACATGACCACTTGACCCCTTGTGGGGTAGACATGACGTCATCTTGTGGGAAAATTGAAACACATCAAGGGTCATAACCCCAATTGTCTTTCATGAGAATTGCAATACAATTGCTTCTGCATGTTTTCATTAAAGGGAGATACAGTCATATTGTAAATATTCAATAATATAATTTTGATATTTTTCTGATCATTCTCGCTGAACTTTATTTTCAACACAAATAATATTCTATGAAATTTATCACTTTTGTAGCTTAGTGGTTAGAGTTTTCAATCTGAATGTGGGAAGTGGAGGTTCGAAACCCACCAGGGTTTGACCAGATTTTAAAATAAGCAGTGATGGTTCTTTTGTCAACCACTCTGCATTTAGATATGGAAGTCACATTGGTCTTTTTTGAAAGGAATCTTAATGGTCCAAATTGTCACAGCAGGCATGGCACATTAAACAGCCGGCCCTGCATATTGTCCTGAGTGTGCTGCAAAAGTCAAAATTTCTGCCTCTTCATGTATAAATGGTGATGTCTCTGTGTAAGTACAAAAATTCTTGAATGTAAAACCATGCAAAAATGCAATCCATTTCCACAAGGAAATCTAGCATAAGAATTAAACAATTTAATTCAATAATATTGATACAATTCAGTAATTTTCTGATTATTGAGAGATGCTTCATGTAATAATTCATTACAAATAATGTTCTTTGAATAAACAAGCATTTTTTTTTTAAATTTTGGTCATATAAATATTTATTTTATAATAAATTTCTGATGTTTCCCGGAGGAAATCTCTTCTTTTCCGCAATACATGTATACCAGTAATAGACTTCATTAGTTTTTCAATAACTATGATTAAGTCTTAATGCTTCATTACCCCTGACGAGCTATTGGTTTTAATCAAATTATATCTTTACCTGTGTGTACCTGTGTTTTTAATCAGGTATTGATAAATTAAAATCTTGTTAGTACCTTTTGCCATTAGATCTTTGATAGGTTGATTAATTGGATAGTTTGGCATTATGGGGTAATTTACTACTGTTTCCATGGTGATACTATAAGGGTTACAGATAGTACGGGAATCTCAGTACGGTAAAACCTGTATATAAAGACCCCCCTCTAATATATGGACTCTATGGACAGGTGTTCTTTATAAATATCATGTATATACAACGTATATTATAGAGGTTCAATTCATTTTAATTGAATGAAAGGGACCTTAAAACAATAGTCATAATTGACATGTGGTCTTTATAAAGATGGTCACTATAACAGGTTTTATAGATATAAACAACCTTTACAGGTGATCTTTTTATAGAGGTGGTCACTGTAGCAGACTTTACTGAATAGACAGATGGTCTTTATATAGAGGTGGTCACTATAGCAGGTTTTACTGTAAAAACAGGTTCTATTTATATAGAGGTGGTCATTATAGCAGGCTTTACTGAATAGACAGGTGGTCTTTATATAAAGATGGTCTTTATATAGAAGTGTTCACTAACAGGGTTAATTGTATAGACAGGTGGTCTTTATATAGAGGTGATCACTATAGCAGACTTTACTGATAAGACAGGTGGTCTTTATATAGAGGTAGTCACTATAGCAAATTTTGCTGTATAGACAGGTGCTTTTCATACAAAGGTGGTCAATATAACAGGTATTATTGTATAGACAGATGGTCAATATAGAGGTGGTTACTATAGCAAGTTTTACTGTATTATAGACAGGTGCTTTTCATACAAAGGTGGTCAATATAACAGGTATTATTGTATAGACAGATGGTCAATATAGAGGTGGTTATTATAGCAGGCTTTACTGTATAGACAGATGGTCAATATAGAGGTGGTTACTATAGCAAGTTTTACTGTATAGACAGATGGTCAACATAGAGGTGGTTATTATAGCAGGCTTTACTGTATAGACAGATGGTCAATATAGAGGTGTTCACTATAGCAGGCTTTACTGTATAGACAGATGGTCAATATAGAGGTGGTTACTATAGCAAGTTTTACTGTATAGACAGGTGCTTTTCATACAAAGGTATTCAATATAACAGGTATTATTGTATAGACAGTGGATCTTCATATAGAGGTGGTCCTTTTGGGCTCAGGCTGATACTAGCACCCATGGGCATTATACCAGGGCCAATATCAAAACAATCTATATGTACATTTTATCCAACAATTGCACAATTTGATTAAGAAAGCCACCAAGTGATATATTCACCGCATGTGAACTCTGGCTCATGTATATATTTGACGATATACCACGAGTAAATGTTGATCATTTCAGTTCTAACATGATTTAGATAAAAAGGATTGAAATAAACATTGCTAACAGTTTCTTCGGAAGTACATTTTACTATCTACAATGTATTTGCAAAAAGGTCCATTGAAACATTGCGGCTGTTGAGATTACCTTCATTGAAATAAATGATTTTATGAATGAAAATTATGTCACTACTATTGTTTCAGAACATAACATGACGTCATAAGATAAGCAAGGGAGTGCGTCATTAAAACGGAACAGCGATGGGCATATCGTTTGTTATACTATGGCTGGCTCTCTTCATGTTTCATATGAAGGAAAGCGCAGGTCATGTTATAATAGTTTATAATTATGCATATATTGTTCTATATTTTTAGGAATATGCAACACAGAGTATACTTCTGTATTTTGATGTTAGAATAGTTTATATGGATATATTGTTCTATATTTTTAGGAATATGCAACACAGAGTATACTTCTGTATTTTGATGAGCCTGGGCAGTGGAAATCTGTATACAAGAGCTCACTGGTAAGTATAGACTGGAGTGAAGTGGAGTGAAGTGGCGTGGCATGGTTTGGTGTGGCATGGCGTGGTGTGGTGTGGCATGGAGTGGTTTGGTGTGGCATGGCATGGTGTGGTGTGGCATGGAGTGGAGTGAAGTGGCGTGACGTGGCGTGGCGTGGCGTGGCGTGGCGTGGCGTGGCGTGGCGTGGCGTGGCGTGGCGTGGCGTGGCGTGGCGTGGCGTGGCATGGCGTGGCGTGGAGTGGCGTGGAGTGAAGTGGCCTGGTGTGGAGTGGAATGGATGGAAATGAAGTGAATTTGAGTTACATAGTTTTATGCTATAGTTAAGAGCATTTCATGTTTATCAAGGCTGCAGTGTTCAATTTAGGATTTTTTAAAAAGGGGCCATTCAAAAAAAATCCTCTAAAACACCGCAACGTTATTAATTTTGTGTTCATGTTAAATGTTAAATATGGTATTCTTAGGCCTTAACAATGGAGTCATTTGACAAAAAAAGGAACCAATAGATGGCCATATGGCCCCTTCTAGAATGAACCCTGAGGCTTTCAGTTTGTTAGTGATGATGGATTTTTTAGCAGCATGTTCCTGTATACATCCAAAATGATGTCTTTATGTTTGTATGTTGTATTGTATATATATTGTACACTGGTTTTTTGAGAATTAAATATTGTTAAACTTTATTTTATACAGACTTGTGAGCAGAAAGTTGCTGTATTAGATCCGGCCAATAACCAGGTCATTAATCTGTCTGTGTTGTACGCTTGGTCCGGTTGTCAAGAGGTAACCAAGAATGGTCAACAGATATACCGCTGTGAGGGAGGTCGTAAGTTCAGGTCGACTCGAGAGCGATGGTGGTTTATTGCTGTCAGCCGATGCAGTCAAGCTGCTAATACTGTAAGTATTTAATAATAATGATAATAAAAATAAAAATCGAAATAATGATAATAATAATATTTACATTTATGGTGTTTGATTGTATTAAACTCTGTTTTATACAAAATGAAGTTATAGGACTATAATTACATTTGCTAATGTGACGTCACTCATTTCTTGCTGACACCTATGTTAATGACGTCATTAATAGGCTGTTCCAGAAATTGGAATTGCATGTCGTACACGACAGTGTTTTAAATTTATTTCAGGATTCAAAAACAATAAGATTTTCAAAAAATGCGAAATGTAAATATAACTATTGAACTGTCTAGAAATGGCTAGCGCGTGTTATTCGGTTTGCTTTGCACGGCAATGTAAGTTATAGCACTATAAACACCATTTCTAGACAGTTTAATGGTTAAATAATAATTGTAATAATAAAATAAAGCTATGTTTAAGTTGAACTTGTAAAAAATAAACACAATGAGGTTTTGTTTGACTACATTTATGGGGATTCACAAGAAGAAAGAGGGGAATATTAAATTTGCATCCTTCCTTCCATCCGTCTGTCCGACATTCTTGTCTGCACAAATTCTCCAAAACTATGAAGCACTTTCCTATGAAACTTTGTGCAAAGCATCAACATAGATAGGAGATTCTTAACGGAAGTGGGTTTGCTTATTTTCCTGGGAGTTATTGCCCTTTGAACATATCTGCAATCACAAAAGAAGAACCTGTTGGTGGGGATACTAATTACTTGAATTTACTTGTTATTTTATTTTCTAGCCACAAGGAATCAACCTGACATATACTCTACATATGACAAATTCTCCTGATGATAAAGATATTCTGCATTACGAGTTCTCAGCTGATGAATTCTGTAAGTATGTGAAAAAAACTACTGTTGATGTCATTGTATTTGTGAATCTGTGTTTTGAAAACTATTGGTGTCATAGTCTACCAAGCAGAGTTCTTTGATCAGTAAAAATTTCTCATCGGGCTTCACTAGTGTTCCATTTAATTAATAAATTTGGTTGCATTTAATAACCCACAAAAAAAGTGAAATAAATCCCTCATGAACATCTGTGATTTTACAGTATTGACAACAACCTTGACCTGCCCTCTTGACCTTTCTTAAGGAATATTGTGTTAGGATTTGCAGTTAATACAAAAATCAACATGTGCTTCTGATGATGTGAATAAAATAATAAATAATAATAAATATTTAATATAATAAGGACACACAGACAGGTCAATGTTGATTACGTACAGTAAAGACCTGTCAATAGTTTAACACTAAGCTAAGAAATAAGGTCTAAATTGGCAGTTCAGATTGGTCTCTCAGTAGCTATATATCTTGACAGGTGCTATTAAACAATAGCGGTAGGAAACTTTCGCGGTTTTGACCTTCTAAACTATTAAGTGGTAAGAAATTTTCATGGTTCCAACTTTTAGGAAAGTGTACCAGAAGACAAATGCAATTTAAGCTGATAAGATATATTAGCGATTCAAGAGAAACCGCGAAATTTTTTCTATGTTAATGTTTCTTCTTTTACCGTATTTATCAGCATTTATTATCAGCCACTAGCTGTTCAAATCTTGGCCACTAGACAGCAAAGCTCTGACTTCTTTTGTTAACTCAACGTTAAACTTTTGACAGATCTGTACTGTACATCTCTTTATTTACCTCTATTTCAGATATCTTGCCAACAAATATTGCCTTTGCTGGTATTTACGTGGTGATCTGCCTCTTTTCAGTTATTAGTGCATGTAAGTATATTATTTAGTGGGCTTCACCAATGTTCTATCATAATGTTTAAGCAGTCATCTACCCCTTCTCAATAGATAGAGCATGTAAGTATATTATTTAGTGGGCTTCAGAGACCTTTCTGAGTTTCTATTCATGTCATCAGTTTTACTAGTATGGCTTGAACTATGTTTTATTTTAACTAATGATTTTTTTTTTCATTTTCATGAATACTCTTGAGAGAGAGAGAGAGAGAGGGGGGCAGATTATGTGTGTGTGGGGGGGGGGGGAGAGGGGTCTATGTGGAAAGAGGGGACTATAAAAGATAGAGAGGGGGAATTTAGAGGCGACTATGAGAGAGAGGGGGTAAATATTATACTCTATGAAATTAAGATCATGTGCTAGCTTGCACTTTTTAACGTCGACCAACAGTATCTTCATTATATATCACCACTCTGTCACCGCCAAGGTCTGATGAAAATTGTTCTAGCATATTTTTTATTTTGATTGACTATACTGTAAACATATTTATTTCCGCAGTGTCCTAATTTTCGCTTATTTTGTGGTCGTTTATTTTGCACGAAAATAAATACAAGACGATAATTTCTTATGCTTATTGTGTTAAATTGCACATTTCAAAAACGCAAAAATTTAATTGTGTGAATATGTCTAAATTTCCCATACCGCAAAAATAAATATACTTGAAATTAAATATGTTTAAAGTAATTAATAATGATCTCTTCATTTATTTCTTTTAACATGAACAGACATATTACGATCAAGACAACTGTTTCACGCCACGTATAAGCTTTACATGGCAGCGCTCGGACTCTGGATTGGTAGTCTTATCTTTCTCAGTATTGCTTACGGAGTATATTCTAGCTCTGGATATGAACAGTTTGGACTTGAAATAATGGGTAAGTTGTGATATGATTTTCCGAGTGGCTAAAGACCACATGAACTTAATATGTCTTAAAATTAATGGATCACCGTCCACACCCAGGATGTTCTGACAAAGGCCCAACATGCTTGAATTAGATGCAAAAAGAAAGAAAACTTGACCTGAATTGTGCCATTTAATGACGTCGGTAACACTTATACGTCCTTAGTTGCCGTGACACTGCTTTGCTTAATGTACACACTAAGAAATATATTGATTTTGATTGAACGGCGTTTAAAGTCCCAATCAAGAATATTTCACTTATATTAAATTTGGTTTTCCGAATGGGTTAAATCACAATTTAGTCAGGGGAATTAAATATATTTAGTACATTTTATAAAAAATTAGCCACTAGGATTCTCCATGACAACGATAAAAATTATTATTGCTAAAACTCATTTCATTTTTCTGTAATGATATTTGTTTTTTCTGCAGGTCGTATTTTAGCTTCTTTGAGCACACTGGTATTTTTACTGATGTTGATACTGGTTGGAAAAGGATACACGATAACCAGAGGAAAACTTACTAATGCCAGCACAATAAAAATTGGAGTGTTTTTCACACTTTATACTTTGGCATATGCTACCTTATTTATATACGAGGCAGAGGTAAGTCTGAAAATGAAATGTAAAAATAAGTATCTTAGATACTTATAATAATTGTCCATGTGGCAGGCAGCCAGTAGAGTACACATATGTCTGTTTGGCAGCAAGGGGGTTAACAAAACTCCCCTATGATAATTCGAAATTGTGGTCCATTTCCTGTACCTCTGTCAGTCCATAAATCATAATGGTGACCTGTACATAAGTAGCTGTATATATTGGTTAAATATTTTTATTATATGGCCTATGATTTTGCCCTATTCTGATTGGCTGAGAAGGTGTTTGGCGAGCCTGATTAATCTATATGTTCACCGTGCATTAATGCACACGACATTATGTGATGTAACATTAAAAAAAGAAAAGGACACTTTTATACATTGCCTATGGCCTAGGTTAATATAATGTTTTTTATACATTGCCTATGGCCTAGGTTAATATAATGTTTTGAGGTTGATAAATCCTTATGTCTACCTCATCATAAAAGTTAATATAATGTTATAATTTTTCAGGTGTTTGACCCTGCTGAAGTGTTATACACATACGAGAGTCCGCCAGGATACGGGTTGATAGCGTTACGCCTGATTGGCTGGGGATGGTTTTGTTACTCCGTATTTTTCACATTAAAACATTATAAATCCAAACAGATGTTTTATATACCATTATTTATATTTTATACAATCTGGTAAGTTTATAATGTGATAAAAATTTTCATACACTACCTTGATGGTAGAGTGGTCCTAAGTGTACACTTGCGAATCACATCGCCTTTTACAGCTAAGATCAGAAACTCACTCAGGCAGATCATAGATAGTGAGAAAGGTGTCAGTTTGCTTACAGAAGGCTGATGGTTTTCTTTGGTCACTCAGGTTTTCTCCACTCTACCATTCCTGAACTCACCGCCTCCATATAAGTAAAATACTCTTTGCTGGAGCATAAAGCATCATTACTCTGATATGTTCTGCTCCACTTGTTCATAATATAAAGTTCTGGACTGCTCCCATTACTTTTAGCAATGTTCAAAATATCAAAAGCTCAAAATTAAATCTGCCTTTTTGTAACCAAAATTTCTATAAAGGCAGTATCATGTCTGAGAGGCCTCAGTGGTCTAAATCACTGTTATACTGTACAGAACCATTGTAATATCTACAGTACAACACTACCAAAGTTTGAATCCAATTTGGGACAGATCATGGTGTTCCAAAATCAGTTTGCTTCCTGAAGGTCTGTGGTTTTCACTAGGCACTCCTGTCTGACTCCATTTTCCTCCACCATCCATTAACTGACCAGCTGGATATATGTGGAGAATCTTGACTGGGATGTAAATCACCATTGCTGCTTTCATCTCCTTTATTCCTTATATTACACTTAAATATGCAATCTCTTTTAAGTTTATGGGCTGGTTCTATTATAAAATTCAATTTGTTTTTTATACCTAAGGTTTTGGGCTGGTCCCATTATAACTCTTATAGCCATGTTTCATATGGCGATGTGGAGTCGAGAGAAAGTCGTTGTCGGTGTGGAGAATCTTATGGCTCTTTGTGGTCATGTGTTCTTCTTGGTGAGTGGCTCCCAGCATGGCATGATATTGATTTTCCTGTAGCTTTGTTTTTTAGTTGTAATAATTTCTGCATGATATTACTCACCAGTTCCATTTTGACATTGTGCCACTCTTTGTGGCTATGTGTTCTATTGGTTAGTGGCTCCCTGCATGCTATGATACTGAATTACCTTTTGCTTGTTTTCTGCATTATATATCCCCATTTTATTTTTAAATTGTGCCACTTTGTGTCCACATGTTTTATTTTGGTGAGTGGCTTCCTGCATGATATATCTGAATTCCCTGTAGCTTTTTGTTTGTTTTTAATTTAATTTAATTTTATTTTTGTAGTAATTTACTCTTTCTTATCTCTGCATGGTTTATATCTTTCTTTTTTTTTTAGCCTGTCCTCTTGGCCATGTGTTCTTTTGGTGAGCACTGGTCCTTGCATTATGCTGTCAGTCCAAGCAATTACTATATATTATAAGTTAGTTTTTAGTGATTTCCTGGACTGCATGCCCTTTTATTCTGTAGCTTTTGAAATTTTTTGTTAAGTATTAATATAGATTGCTTGAAATAAACCGTAAAATCACAAATGTTCATGGGAAGGGTGGGGATTAAATTTTGCTATTTTCTTGGTAAGCGAATTCCACAAAATTTGATATCATTGAAACTTTTTAAATACCAAGGCCGCCAACGCGATTTTTTTCACAGAACACAATTCCAAAATATTTTCTCCAAACATAATATTTTTAAATAACAAAACCACTAAAATTTTAACCCCATGAATATTAGTGATTTTACCTTATTTACATGTAAGGTGTGTCTTGCATTGCTTTAGTAACCATATATGCAAAGTGGTTACCAAGGGCTATGTTTACTTTAGAGGCATGTGATCTTGGTAGTTATGTGAGATGGGGGATGTGGGCAAAGCTATGAGATCTGATGGGTAGAATGTAAGCTCATTTATCTTAAATTTTAAGTAAAAAATCTGCTTCATTCCCAAGGTCTAAAAATAAAACAGGGCTGTTAAGTCTGTAGACTCGGGGCAGAATTTTTGAGTTGAATATCCACAGGGATGGTAACTAAGTAATTTATTTATTTATTCATAAAATGCGTTTTTGGTGTTTAACAAGGTTCTGGGCTGGTCCTATAATCGTTTTGATAGCCATGTTTGGAATGGACCAGTGGATGAGAGAGAAAACAGTCAATGGTGTCGACCAATTTGTTGCTTTGATCGGCCATGTTTTCTTTTTGGTATGTTATAAAATAGTGTGTCAAGTTTGACCTGGCCCTTTGACCTTTAATTTGAATATTCAAACAGAGTTATCCATTGTGCAATTTAAGGGCTACATCTTTATATATAAGGAAAGATGATATGTAATCCTGGGAACCGGGTGTTTATGGTAATGAAACATGCTGTCTTACCTAAATCACACATTTTATTACCCCAATATAATATTCAAATTAAAGGTTGAACCAGCAGGTCAAACTTGACGCACTAAGGCTCTGGTGCTGATATGTTTCTTAATTAACAGGGTTAGCTCTGGCTTTGAATATGTTTATTATATCACTGGAACTCATACATGTATTTTGTTGCCAGTTTGTATACTGTAAAGGGGATTATTTTTCGTGTGGGTAAAATTTTTGCTTATTTCGCGCTAAAGAAATTACCGCCAAATTTTTACCCAGGCGAAAATGACAACTATACAGGTTTATATATCATAATATACAGAATATACACCTACTTATATCGGTAACGCCTAAATTACACCCATGCCAAATGTCAGATTTCAGAAATCGCGAAATTTTTACCCCACGAAAATAATCCCCTTTACAGTATTGTAGAAGTATTCATTTTAGCATTGTACTATTTTTTAGAGGTTTTTCGCAATGACACATTAGCTAAGTGCTTATTGCAATTGATTGTCAAACTTAATACAGTCAAACCTGTCTATAAAGGCCACTCAAAGGAAAAACTTGAATACGGTCAAACCTGTCTATAAAGGCCACTCAAGGGAAAAACTTAATACAGTCAAACCTGTCTATAACGGCCACTCAAGGGAACTTGTAAAAATTGGTCTTTGTGGGCAGGTGACTTTTATATACAAGTTCAAATGATATGAATAAGGAACAATTTGGATACAATTCTACTGGCCTTTATAAGCAGGTGACACTTAAGGCCGGTTTGTCTGCACTATCATATAGCACAAGATGATTCATGAAATTTCTGCTAATTCAAGTCACCAGATGATATCCAAATTATAATTTGCGTTAAAATCAGTACAATGTAAAATTAGTACATTTAACCAATAATATGGTGTCAAAATCCTCCTATTTATATTATTGATAATGATAATCACATAAAGTTTTCCTGTTATCAAAATAATTGTCAGAGGCCAAATTTTGTCAATCTTTAAAAAATAATTAAGGCATTGGTGATGCCCAGAGCTAACCCTGATAAATAATATTAAATGCCTTAAAGTCGCTCACAATACTAACAAATCAAGAACAATAGATTTACCAGCACATCACATTATACCCCATAACATTCCTGTATGGAATGACAGGGGAAACCATGGAAACCGTGAAAATTGGGAAACTACAAAAATAATGATTATAATGTAAGAACCATTTTGTTGACACGTAAATTTATGGATCAGGTTGTCCATGGAAACAATTAAAAATTTATAAAAAACTACAAAAGTAATGATTTTAAATGTAATACACCATTTTGTCGACACTTAAATTTGTAGGCCGGTGGGTCCACGGAAACAAAAATTGGGAAACTACAGATTTATTGAAATAATGATTTTAAATCTAATATACCAGTTATGTCAACAGGTAAATTTGTGTCCCAGAAGTTCCACGAAAACGAAAAAAATTAATGATTTTACAGTATCACATGGATTTTAGAAATTAGATTGTGATGATGTTTGGTGTAACAGGAAAGAGGATCCGAATAAGGGTCAGACCAGGGATCGAACCCAGGACCTTCTGCACTATAGGCAATTGCTCCACCACTGAGCTACCCAGACCGCTACATTTGCATCAGAAGACATCCTAATGAATGCTCTTTGCATTTTAATGTTTAACCACTTATACTGAATATCTGATTGCTGTGACTCTTTTTTTAACAACACTGCTTGATGTATAAAAATAGTTATATTATTCTTGTGGTGATTTTAAAATAGATTAATTTCTCTCTATCATTTATCTTCTAATTTCTATAAACTAATGTCTAATCTGTGTGTTAACCCTTTAACTGTATTCCTGTTTATTAAAGAAATTTTGTGTTATTTCAAAAAATTTAGAACACTTGATTATGATCAAAATACCAAACACAGTAAACTCTGTATAATATACAGAAGGACTTAAACAGTATACCTGTATACTGATAAAACCGGTATAAAATGCCATACTGGTGGTACCGCAATATATATATCCACAGGACCTAAGATATTATTAGTTACACAGTCTGGTGGTGACCTAATATGGTTTATACAGGGTCAGTAAATTCCATATCGGGCCAGGGCGATTATTGAAAATAATAACGAATTTGACTTACTAGCAACTTCCGTCAAAGATATTAATTGCACTTTCATCCTTGGAAATCAAATATTTAGTTTCAACATCACAACATCTTCACTAGTGTCCGTATTTGCCGTAAATATCTGTGATAAATATGACGTGTTTACTACCAAGCGGCCGCCATTGACGTTGGTTAGGGGAAGTAACTCTCATACTGACTAGATATGAACATGCCTGACCCGATATGGATTATATTAGGTCACCACATGACCAGCATTGTCGAATGAAATTCACAGAAATTTCTAAATTTTAAAGTTAAACAGGTTTCAAATTTTAAATTCTTAAAAAAATAAAGATATAATTACATGTAGTTCAGTAATTGATCTATGCTTTAGATTATTTTTATATAAACAATTTTACATTTTATGCGTTTCATCATATTTCTGTTTCAAAGAAAATAATATTCCAACCTTTTGTGTTTTCAGTTTTAATTTTTTTTTTTTTTAATTTTATGGCTGTTATCACAATATTATGCTGTTCTTTTTTAAATTACCTCTATTACGTGTACATTATAAATGTATCAATATTTTCATGTTTCAGATTTTAACACGTCCTTCAGCGGCAAATAAAAATTTCCCATATCACGTCAGAACTACACAGGTGAGTATACTTGAGGTCCCAGAGAGAACCTGATTCCTCTTTATGGCCTAGGTGGTTGCATAGTTTAAAGAGATCTTAAGTAGGGCACATGGTTTATCTGCCTAGGACTGAATCCCTCATAGACAGATCCAGGTGTGAGAAAGTTTGTGGGTTTGCTTGCCTGAAAGGTCTGTGCTTTTGCGTAGGTACTCTGGTTTTCTCTTTCATCCCAAAAATGATGGCAGCTTACCAAACTTTCTCCAGGTAAAAATCAGGTAAAACCACACTTGGAATCAACCTGTCAGTCTGTCCGTAGACATCATTTGGTTGTAGAGATAATTCAGTAATCAAGGTTACAAGTTATGCATGATCCAATTCTTCTGAAATTATACACAAGTAGTACTTGTGATAAGAACCTGTGAACCAACTATTATTATGTGATTGGATTTATTTTGCTGAATTTTCTGGAGTTACTTAAAATTCTTTTCCATTGAAGACATATAATTGTTTATTCTGTTATTAAAAAACCTTACTCAGCTTTACAGAATTCAGGTATTTATTTCTTTTTTATTTGAATGTCAGATTGGATCATTAATGGGTGCTCCATCATCAAGTAGTTCTGAGTTAGACAGTTTCAGTCAGTATCCCTACGCGGTGGACGATGATTCGCCAAGTACCAGCGAGACGGGGCCTGACTTGACAGGTCTTTTTGTAGTCTCCACAGCTCGTAAAGAGAAGAATGATAAAAGTGACGGTGCTAAAGCAATATTAAGTAGAAATAGTAAAGCTAGGGAGGCAGGGTTCCAGGAAGATGAAGATGACACTGGTGTATGTATAATATACATGTTCTTTGTTCATTTTACAATTTTACAGATGGGGTCATTTTCAAATCCTCTAAAGTATCATTACATCAATATTTAAACCCCGCAAACAAAGTTTAGGGAGTGTATAAGAATCAACCCTGTCTGTCGGTCTGTTTGTCTGTCTGGTTGTCCATCCCCATATCATGTCCACTCTATATCTTCCATGTCTATGGATGGATTTTAATAAAACTTGGCACAAATGTAAACCAACATGAGATGATGTGTCACATACCAAATTTATGTGCATCAGTTATTGTTAAAGGTCACATGAAAACATTAATTTTTTTGGAGGGGATATTTGGCTCTCAAGAAACAGTTCTAGTTTAGTTTAAACAATATTTTATTCTCAAAAAAGAAATATATAATATATAATTCAACTTGCAAACATATAGAAATGGATCCAAAAGAACAAGCTTGAAAAGGATTATATTTTTGAATTTTTGTAATGTGAAATATGGCCCATTATGGCCTTAACAATGGGACCTTTTTTGGCTAAATAAAAGATCAATGGTCCCTTGGCCCCCTTCTAGAATAAACACTGCATGTTTTGTTAAAAATAGATGTTGAAATACAGTTACATACTTAGCTAAATTACATGTGTTTAGATGAAATACATGAACTTAGCTGAAAAACATGAACTTTTCTGAAATACATGAACTTAGCTGAAATACATGTGCTTAGCTGAAATACATGTACTTAGTTAAAATACAATGCTCTTAGCTGAAATACATGTTCTTAGCTGAAATACATGAACTTAGCTGAAATACATGTTCTTAGCTGAAATACATAAACTTAGCTGAAATACTAAATTCATGAACTTTGATAGCATACAGGTGCTTAGCTGAAATATAGGTGCTTAGCTGAAATACATGAACTTACCTGAAACTTCTGAAGGACCACTTGACTTTCATTTCTAAAAGTTTTAGAGTTTAGTGCTTTGAGAAAGAAAAGTTAATACCTATTTTCAAGTTGTGAGACCTGGACAGGTTCAAACCCATGACATCCTACATATAGAATGAGCACTCTACTAATTAAGTTACCATAGTGATATAGTAGTAGCATTAAAGGCCCTCCAACTATTCCATATCACGTTTCATAATGTCTGAAAGAGGCCGTGGTGGCCTAGAGGATAAGACGTCAGTCTTCAAATCCAGGCTCTCACCACTGTGAGTTCATGTCCTGCTCAGACCATGTGGGAAAGTTAATTTTCCTTGTCGTTGGCCTTTACTGGTTCACCTGGTATCAGTATAATGGTCTGGGGGAGTGGTACGCTTGTCTGCCGCATACTGACTCTGTGAGCTAGCACGTTAAAGCTCCCCGAGTGCGCGCTAGAACAAGGCAGACCATAAAACACTTGCACTTCACATGCATACATGAACTTGTTCATAGATTAGTCCATAGAGATTAATAAAATACTTCTCGTTGCAAATACATGTAGCTAAAAAATTGCTGAAACCAACTATAATGTCTGAACTAATTCCATTTCTTTTTCTTTTTTTTTACAGTTGTCCGGCGTTAGGATGGTGTCCAGTCAGCATCCCTTTGAGGCAGCTGATGATGAACCACCATCGCCAATGACAGCATCAGCACCACCACCTAGCTACGAGGCGTTATTTTTGGTGGGAGGAAGTTCACGGAGAAGTGCTTTTTAGTTGATTGACAATACAGTTACGGTTCTGTGCATTGATTTTAAGCTTTTTTAAATTTAAATATTATTGACAGTTTTTGACCACAGTGGAATCTTGTTGTTTTGAACCAAATAATTTCAGGTATGGTAGATAAAAAAAAAATAATAAAACATTTGACTTACCCATGTAGTCAGTCTCTGTTGTATATAATTGTGAAATAGTGGCAGAAATGAGATATGAAATTTAATGAACTTGTTCAACCCCCTCCCCTTCTTCAGAATTTTTGAATATTCAAGATATTTTATTTAATTAGAGAAAAATAGTTTCAGATTTTGGAAAACATTTTCAAAAATTAATAAATAACTATTTGACAAATCCATATAGCATGAACAAGACATATATATATATGTAGTTTTAAAAAGTGGTTGCAATGTACACAACTCCAAGACCCCCATCTCCCACCCTCCTTTACCCCACTTTTAGTTCAAAGTTCAAGATTATGAGATTCAACTGCATAGAAACTGTTAAATTGTAATGTGATGTAGGTTACTATGACGACGTAGGAGGTTACTATGAAAATGTAGGTTACTATGACGATGTATATTTTACACATTTTATTGTTTTTATTGTAAATTGAATTTTACTTCTGTTATTTAAAAAATATTATGATTGTTAAATTTTTGTTTTATTCAAATGAAGTAGGGTGATTTTTTTTTTCAAATGAAGTAGAGTGAAGTAATGGCAATGTGTTTAGAAACATGAGGTGAAATTATACAACTTAAACAAGTTATAACTGTATGTAATGCCTGAATACAATCGCCCACCTACTACACTTTAAAGAGAAGAGTTGCTGTATACATTGCCATCAGATTGGAATGACCTATATATATATATACATTGTTACATGTTATTCTCTCAGACATAATAAATAATTTTATTTCTTAAAATTGGATATAAATTTTCAAGAGTAAAATGTCTAATAAAAGTTCAAATTTTGGTCACATGCAATGAATATTGTAAGAGTTTTTCCCCTTTTATTAAAAATATCCTACTCCAGCAGGAATGATATCTGAATTCTGTCCCACAAAATAAATAATTTTATTGATTTAAATTGGATATAAATTTTCAGGGGTAAAATGTCCTATGAAAGCTTAAATTTTGGTCACATGCAATGAATAAAAGTTATCCCCCTTTTATTAAAAAATATCTTGCTCCAACAGGAATGATATTAATGAATTCTCTCTAGTGTTGGGCGTGAAGTCTATATTTTGAACATTTTTAGCATTTTATGAAATGTCAAGGAATAAAAGGAAATGTGTTTTTGTATTGAATGTATTAAAAAATTGTAGAACAACTTTAATCTGGCAAATGTACCATATTATGTTAAATGGTTATAGGGGTCGGTCATTTGTATATGAAGCATTGTCACCCTTCAAAGAATTTCTCGCATAGCGATGGGTTAACTTGTCGGGGTACATAGAACTATGTTTAGAAATCTGCATGGGTACATAAATCCAGGCAACTTTAGCTCTAAATGGGAAATAACTGGTACATCCCAGACGTCTAGTTACAGTAAACAAACATGGCGACAAAGTATGCAAGTCACACAAAATATGAAATGGAAGTCAAAAATATAAAAATAGTACCGCTTTGAAGGGTGACAAAAACGGCCCCATGTACCCTGTCAAAGATGGATATACCTTGAGCCTGTAGCTGGAGGTACATAAATCTTTGATGGGGTACATAGGGCCGTGTAACCTGCCAAAACCCTGTATAAATTATATTGTATTTCATTTGACATGCGACAATGTTTAATGTGTTGTTGACAATACTCTTGTTAGTGTTTATTATACACATGTGATATAACTTGAATTGTTAAAGATAATTTTTCATTTAATGTTTATTTATTATTTATTTAACTTTTTTTTTTTACTGACATTTAAATATTTTACATACATTTTTGCTTAAAGATTTAATTTTTTCACATTTTTCATATTTTTCGATATTTTCATTTTTTATTCTTTATTTTATATGAGTTTTATTATCTTATTATTGTTCTACATACCTAGAGCTAGGTTGGTCCCCAAGATGTAACATTTTGGTTTGGACAAAAGGGAGGAATGTACTATAACAGATTTAGTTTTTTTCCTTTGTCTGTTTCATCTGACACACCCTGACATTGGTCCCCAACTCCATTGTTCAACCTTAAAGTTTTTAACCCTCTTCCTGTCAAATTAATTTTCAACGCAACGTTGCCAGTGCCAAATTGAAGTTCACAATGCAAAATGACATGACATCAACAATAGATTATGACGTCAAACACGCTTGTTGTCATATTACATCGTTAGTTATATCAATTGTAGATTATAATCTCAAAAGTCAACATTTAACATTTTTGTTTACTTTTCAAAAGATTATGAGTATCTCTTGGTCTTTTAACCAAGAGTTGTCAATTCCACTGAACGGACATATGTGTCTGTATGGCAGGCTGTCGGTAGAGTACACATATGTTAGTTTGGCAGCAAGAGGATTAATGGACTAGCTTAACAAGCAAGCTATGAATTGTTACATTATTGAATGTTCTTTATTCTGACAATTGTAGTATTTTATTTTATACCTCCACCACTGGTTTACTTCTGTCCATCCATCCATCCGAAACAAAACATTATCATGAGAGTTTTCTCAGAAACTACTTAACACAGCCACTTAAAATTTTGTATGCAAGTTCAGTATGAGGTCCATGCTGCCAGTACTGATTTCAAATTTCAAATTTATTGTCTTCATGGTTTTTGATTTGCATCTAATTTTATTTTTTTACATTCTTTGGTAGTTTGTTTGTTTGTTGTTTTTTCTTCTTACATTCATTATGTTTTTATTTTATTTTTATACATTTTTCTTTTAAATATTTTCTACATGCTTTGTTACTGTTTTAATACTTTCTACATTTTTGTTAACTTTATTCACATTGTTTTATTTTTTATATAATTTTCTACATTTTACATACCTTCTCTCTGTTAGTTGTTATTTATTTATTTGGTTTAGTTGTGGTTAGATGTAAATAAATACATGTTTAAAATTCTGTAGTTTATGTGTTTCTATTACCCATTCTAAAAACCATTATGATAGCTCAACCGGTAGAGTGACGCTTCATATGTGGGAGGTCTTTGGTTTGAACCCCGTCAGGGTCTGACCAAAACTTAAGAATAGGTAGTGACTGTTCTTTGGCCAAGTACTCAGCCTTTAGAAATAAAAGTCACAGGTTCCTTCGGAAGAAACCCTAAAAACTGATGTACCCTGTCACGGAAAGCATGGTATGTTAAAGAACCTACACCCTCTCTGCACATGGCTTTGAACACGCTGAAAAGGCCAGCATATCTGCCACTTTACATATAGCTGGTTACATCTTGATATAAGCTAAATATTCTTGACTAAGACATAAAACCAAATTCAATCAATCACATTTTAAAATTTTCAGAAATTTGCAGTTACAGTCAAGCCTGTCTATAAAGGTCACCCAAGAGAACCAAGTAAAAGTGGCTTTTATAGGCAGGCGGTCTTTATATACAGGTTCAAATAAAATGAATAAAGAACAATTGAGATGCAATTCTACTGGCCATTATAAGCAGGTGGCCTTTAAGGCAGGTTGGACGGTATTAGGGTATGCAAGTCAATCATGTGTTAATGTAGTTTTTTGGCAAAATTTGAAAAAAAAATTCCAGTAGGATAAGAAAAGTCACAACAAAATTCATCCCAAGTGCAAGTTCAAAACTTTACATTAATAAATATTTATTACCCAATCACAGGTCTACAGTCAAAAGAAGATAACTCTAATTTTGAAAGTTTGTGTTACTTCAATGATAGTGTACCACTTACCGAACATCTCTAACCAAATTTGAGATGGGTTAATTTTCAGTGACTAACTGGATGAATATCTCCAATCAAACCGGAGATGGTAAGATTTCATAATGACTGACTACATGGACATCTCCAATCAAACCAGAGATGGTAAGATGTCATAGTGACTGACTAGATGATAAGATTTCATAGTGACTAACTGGATGAACATCTCCAATCAAACCAGAGATGGTAAGATTTCATAGTGACCAACTAGATGGACATCTCCAATCAAACCAGAGATGGTAAGATTTCATAGTGACTGACTAGATGAACATCTCCAATCAAACCAGAGATGGTAAGATTTCATAGTGACTGACTAGATAAACATCTCCAATCAAACAAGAGATGGTAATATTTCATAGTGACAGGCTAGATAAACATCTCCAATCAAACAAGAGATGGTAATATTTCATAGTGACAGGCTAGATAAACATCTCCAATCAAACCAGAGATGGTAAGATGTCATAGTGACTGACTAGATGATAAGATTTCATAGTGACTGACTAGATGAACATCTCCAATTAAACCAGGGATAGTAAGAATTAATAGTGGCTGACTGGATGAACATCTCCAATCAAACCAGAGATTGTAAGATTTCATAGTGAATGACTAGATAAACATCTCCAATCAAACGAGAGATGGTAAGATTTCATGGTGACTGACTAGATGAACATCTCCAATCAAACCAGAGATGGTAAGATTTCATAGTGACAAGCTAGATAAACATCTCCAATCAAACCAGAGATGGTAAGATGTCATAGTGACTGACTAGATGATAAGATTTCATAGTAACTGACTAGATGAACATCTCCAATTAAACCAGGGATGGTAAGATTTCATAGTGGCTGACTAGATGAACATCTCCAATCAAACCAGAGATGGTAAGATTTCATAGTGACCGACTGGATTAACATATCCAATTAAACTAGAGATGGTAAGATTTCATAGTGACTGATTGGATGAACATCTCCAATTAAACCAGAGATGGTAAGATTTCATAGTGATGGACTAGATGAACATCTCCAATTAAACCAATTATGGTAAGATTTCATAGTGACTGACTAGATGAACATCTCTAATCAAACCAGGGATGGTAAGATTTCATATTGACTGACTAGATGACCATTTTTAATCAAACCAGAGATGGTAAGATTTTATAGTGACTGACTGGATGAACATCCCCAATCAAACCAGAGATGGTAAAATTTCATAGTGACTGACTGGATGAACATTCCCAATCAAACCAGAGATGGTAAAATTTCATAGTGACTGACTGGATGAACATCTCCAATCAAACAAGAGATGGTAAGATTTCATAGTGACTGACTAGATGATAAGATTTCATAGTGACTGACTAGATGATAAGATTTCATAGTGACTGACCAGATGATAAGATTTCATAGTGACTGACCAGATGATAAGATTTCATAGTGACTGACTGGATGAACATCTCCAATCAAACAAGAGATGGTAAGATTTCATAGTGACTAACTAGATGATAAGATTTCATAGTGACTGACTAGATGATAAGATTTCATAGTGACTGACCAGATGAACATCTACAAGCATGTATTTGGTTGTATTTGGATTGGGTCAAGAAAAAATAGTTTGAAAAAATTATGTCCGAATGTTAAGCTAAATTGGATTATTAAAACATTTGTATTTCTTGGTATAATTTTCTCAACCAGTGTAGAAGAAATGGTAGAATGCTCGCCTCGTACAGTAGTTTGGCTCAAATATCGTCGATTAAAGCAGTTGATGGAAATATTTTTGGTCACGAAATGAAAGAAAAATATGTTCTGAGTTGAGGAAAACCAGGTTTAGTTGGGGAGGGAGGCCAAACTACATTAAAAACTTGTCTGAAGCGGGCGGGGGGTAGGTCGAGTGTCTGTCCTTGTTATTTTTCTTAGTGCTGGGTGGTATAGAAAGTCTGGATAGTATTATTTTAAACATTAATTACAAGTTCCTGTGATCAATTCGAAGATGGCGGCCTGAATACTCGTTTTATTTTTTTTTACCGTATCATCAGCAATATTTCAGCTGATTTCGACACCGGGAGCAAATTTGTTCATCTCCAAGGTTTACTTATATCGATATAAGAACAAGAGCGTGAGATATGTGAATGTGCTTTTTTTGAAATGTACTAGCGCACACTTGGGACGACTTTAAAAGTGCTAGCTCACACAGTCTGTATGTCGCTGACAAGCATACCACTTGTACTGTGGTTGCGTTTTTCTGCTGGGAGCTATATGGACAACATCTGTACCAAGCTCCGAAACAGCGCCCACCTCCTAGCTCCGTATATGTCGGCCGCTGTTCGGAGCTTGCATCAAGTTTTTCTTTTTCGGGTGTAAACTCTTTTATTCACGGAGGTACTCTCGATTGAACCAGTTTAAATCGCCTGTATAGATAAATTTCGTCACGCACGACCCGTCTATATTCAGCTGATACACAAGATGTGATAATATAATATTATAATATGTAGTTATCATAAAACGAAGGGACATGTATAAACGTCTGTATTTATCCTCAGTTATAACTCAGATATTGTTACTAGTGGGTAAGTATATATATAGAGAGAAAGACAGGAAGAGGTGGGGGAACACACACACAGAGAGAGAGAGAGAGAGGCTACTGGTAATTTTTTAAGCTCCCATCACCGATATATTGGGGACCCCGAGATATTTCGTGTCCCAAGTCAGAAATGCCCTGTATACGCTAGGCCTATAAACTTGCAGCAGAGTAAGGTTAAGTTATAATGCACAAAGGGGGACTAATCGTAGAACCTGGATCGACCAACCTCGCCCCCTTGTCCGGATTGATGAAGTTGTTTGGTTACCAGGCCATAACCAACAAGCTTTGATTTTATCATGCATTATTTTTAGCTTCCTTCTGTATACATGAGAGCAGAGATTGTATTCGATAGTTTTGTAACCAGTTACAAAATGGTTACATGGTTACACTTTATTAGTCAATTTTATTATACTGTTTTTTAAATGAAATACCTTTGGTGTTGACTAAAATAAATTCCGCGGCACTCTAAAATGATCTAACACATGTATAGAGGGGCATATATAAAGGGACTGGCCCCGGTTTCACAATCATTCCTTAGCTAAGATTCTCTTAACTTAAATTTAGCAAATTTTGATAATCTCTTTTTGGAATTACTGATGAATATTTTTTTTCAAATCATAATGGAAATATTTTAATCTAGAAGTGATCTGAAAACTGACACCTTAAATTCCTGAATATCTTAAATATCAACAAAATTATAAAGATTAAAAATTTTGCAAGATTTAAGTTAAGGAAAATCTTAGCTAATTAGGAATGATTGTGAAACCGGGGCCTCGATTGTTACAGAAAGGTTACATTTAAGTAAAATTACAAACTCTGCTCTCACTTCTTGCTATACCTATCTGTATACAGTATATCAAATTTATTGTTAGAAAGCTTGTTAGTGCGATTGTCGAAGATCAATGGTTTTGCTCCACAACCCCAGAACTGTCAGCCTCGATATTAGTGTCTTGACGTAAAACACCTATACAGTACCGGCCTGCCCAAAATTTAACACTTAGCTGATGGATTGATGCTAAATCAGCCCTGGTTATCTATATCTAGAAAGATCTTCGAGTTTAATAATTGAGTTGAGTAATGGTGTTTAATGTCCCGGTCAAGAATATTTCACTTATATCGAGACGTCACCAGCTATAGGCAAAGGTGCAGAAATTTTGCCTGTGCGTTGCGCTGATGGCATTATACAGCAGGGTTCTTAAGCATGCCAAGCCCACCGTGACCGGGACCTCGTTTAGTTTAAGTTCCCATCCGAAAGAACTGTGACTTTCATGTCGTAATGCACAGTGTTTAGTGAAAGAACAGTCGATACCCACTTTGAAATGTCTTGGGTCAGACCCGGTCTGACCTCCGACTTACGCAGCGAGCACTATACCAACTAGGCTACCACAGTGGTTTAGACAGATCTCCGATACCCGTGATCTATTTTCGGCCACTAATTTAACTGTAAATATTTTGGCCACTAGGCTGTTGAAATTCGACGCCTTTTTTGTTAAATCTCGTAATCTAGCCAGTTGTTTTTACTGATTCACTTATACATGGACACGTGCGCCAAATTTTAATGAAAAATTTCTAATTTTTAAGGAAAACATTTTTGATACCATCCTTAGAATTTTAATTAGAAATTGTAAAACAAAATAACGAAATTTTTACTCAACTTGTCACATGTATTTGGGTTTATGTTTAATAAGCGCTAAACAATAAACCACAAACAAACCTGTTCGAAATGTTCAACTTGATCATAATTGACTTTTCGCCGGCCACGCTCACAATGTTTCGACACTGGCCGCCATTACGGTACAAAAACAGCGTTACAGCAACTAATGACGTTCTAGTGTCAGTGACAACATTAAACCGCACAATTCAGACCGAGATTTCATTCTTTTTGCGTGTAATTCAAGCATGTCGACCCTTTGTCGGAACATAGTAGGCGCGACCGGCGGTACGTCAATTCCAAAAGTCAACCACAGACATGCATGTCCATGTTGAAGTTACCATACCAAAAAGCAAAGGAGAAACTTAGAAAACTTGAAAATTAAGTTAAGCATGTAAATTTCAACAGGGAAAGTGAGACCGGGTGTTCCGGAAGGACAAACACTTTCTGTTTAACAATGCTCACAAACTTTTATTATAAATTATTTTTTGTTTTAATTGAGGTATGAAGTCCTCATATACACTTCCGATAATTCCAAGCCAATCGACGGTTTATTCCATTTTGTCCTTTACATAGCATTGCTTCTCCTACTTGGGGTGTATCTGTCTTGCAAGCTGTCAATAATTGCAATTTATTACAGTACAGACCTTTCAAAATGTTAACAGTTAGTCTAACAGATTTGTGCTAAAATGGCAGTTCATCTGGGTCCTTCATCTGCTATCCATCTACCTGTAGCTTTTCGATTCACTAGCTATCATTCGACTGCTAAACTAGAACTCCCGTCTTATTTTCATTTCTTAAGTGTTAAACAATCGAAAGGCCTCAACCGTATGTTTAATTATATATATTGTTTACAATACTGAAAAAGTTGCAATGCAAGGGGGTGTCTAGTCGATTTATGTTAGATGCAATGAATGCTCGACTAGATGAATATCTCCAACTAAACGCCTAAAGACCTGTCAAAGGGTTAACAATGAGCTAACGAAAAGGAGTTCAAACTCGGCTGTCGAACCACCGATTTATGAACACTGTTAACTTAATTTCGCGTGTATTTATTTTCGCGGAATAGGAAGTTAAGATATTTTTATGTAATTAAATTTTCGCGTTTTTGAAATATACAGTATAACACAATATTAACTAGGTATTAGTTTTCTCGCAAAACAAAACGACCGCGAAATAACTGAAAAGTAGTACACCACGAAAATAAATACGTCTGCAGTAGTTTGTAACCGAAAAGACAGATATATAGCTGCTACCCAGATATAGCTAACATTGAGTCAAAATGAGCTGTCATTTAGGCACCTAATCGTTAAAATAAAATAAACATAAAATCCCATGGTCCTGTACTGTTAACTTTCCTTGTTTGATTATCAGATCTGTTGCCCTTTAAGCTGTTCCACCAACGCCATCGTAGGCATTGTCGGTTTAAGATATATTTTTGTTGTTCTACCAAACTTATTGTTTGTAAAAAAACCCAGATTTTCCCCGTTTACTTAAAATATGCATTTGGCTTTATGGCACTATCATGAACTACAAACATACCGGTCTATGTTCAACTCACAATCCCAACATACCGGTCCATGTTCAAATCATAATTCCAAAAGTCGTTGTTGACTTTTGGGATTATGATTTGATCATTTGACCGGTCGGTCCTTGTTTAAATTTTCATTATTTTTCACCGCATTTCCTCATTATTTATTGACTCTGATGTATCACAACTATGTTTTTTTTTCTTTTTTCAGAAAGTGTTCAAATCAATGTATCGGTGACTAAAGACGTAGAAGGCGTACTTAGTAACGATTTTGTCAGGCTGTCTTGTTCATACGAACATGACAATGATAGCACCGTATTCTCCATCCAATGGGAAAAGAAAAGAATTTCAGGAGAGTTTGTCATTATAGCATGCTTTTCTCCACCCGGAAAATCCCAAACTAATGCAACATTTGCTGATACACCTGAGGGGAAACAGTTGAGCCCTAGGGCAGAATTATACAATCCGACAGAGAAGAACCGGACAGCGATGCTGAGATTGAGATATGTCGAGTGCCAAGATGAAGCGGAATATCGATGTACTGTTATCTTCCTGACTACCACCGGGACCCAGTCTAGATCAGATACCACAAACTTGACTGTTAAAGGTTGGTTATATCGTAAATTAAGCGAGCCATATCACGCTTGTTACAACTCCACCGATTTCGTGATCTCGTTATTAAAGCACACTTACCAACAATGCTGCTTTGTATATCATTAATGAATTTGGAAATGTAATACTAACACTGGCTCCAAATTCACAGAAAAAACACTAAAGGGAAACAATACCATAGCTGTAACAACTGAAGTTTGAATACTAAATATTTAGTTACCTTTGTCTTTAAAACAGCAGCATCTATATTACTACAACACATCTGTTAGTGCATGTTTGATAGTTATCTATGTACCTTTACAATGGTGGCAGCGGCGGGATCAATTTGTGTTAGTTTTTATGAGCAATGTAATAGAAGCATGGATATAGCTTTAAAGATCTAAAAAAATCTTTTAACAGTTCAAATTTATATAAATTGCCGCCTTTTAATGATCAGTTTTGCTCCCTTTAAGCAATTAAGCAGCATATTACGTTACCTATCACCATAACAGTTGATGAATCGCAAACTAGATATTAAAATGATCCGCATAATGGTAAGAAACCAGACTATGGGAATCTTTTATAAAAATTTTGTTTTATAGAAAGATGCTATAACAATGAAGGGAAACATCAAATAGTAAATGTCGCGATTATCAATTTTTAAATCTCTAGGCTTATCAAGGCCCTCAAAAAGTTTTATGGCCGTCATCACAGTATTGTTGATAAGTTTGATGTCTCTGTGTCCAGGATTGCCTTGGATATATTTGACGTCTCATAGTTCCATGTTCCTTTCACACAATTTTGATTACACACGTTGCGGGTGTAGCTAGCTAAACAGGAGGTGCTTACCCTTCCGGAGCACCCGGCCTCACTTCCCTGGTGGAAGTTCACGTGTCTAACCTAACTTGTCAGTTCCAAAGTTTTTACTTTGCTTCTGGATTGTGATTCGGAAATGGATAAGTATGTTTGTTTTTGATTTAATAATAACACCAATAGGGGTATTTTGATTCCGGATTAACTGGCCTCACTTCTCTAAGCAAGTTCGCCAGTTTAATAAATTCATCTGAATTTGTCAGTTTTATTATATTTTTATTGCGATTGGAACATGGACCGATATATCTACATGATACTAATCTATATCCAATCACAATCCCAAAGCAAAGTAAAAACAACCATACCCACCCATTTATGTTCAACCACAATCCCAAAGCAAAGTAAAAACAAATATACTCATCCATGTTCAAATCACAATCCCAAAGGAAAATGAAAACAAACATACCCATCCGTGTCCAAATCACAATCCCAAAGCTAAGTGAATATTAACATACCCATCCGTGTCCAAATTACAATGCCAAAGGAAAGTAATAACTAGAAGAGGCTGAGTGCTCCTTAAGTGGAACCACCTCCTTTTAAGCTAGCTTATATTGAATATAACAAATTTATACTATTCTGTTACTTGTATTAAGAGTTTATTTAGCAAATTAACCATTCGTATATGTATATATTTAACATATATGTATGTTTATATTGTAGGTATGCCTTCCAAACCATATATATCGATGGATGAATCATTACAAAGGGAGATAACTGCTGGAACAGTTGGTTCTTTTACATGTTCTGGAAATCTTGGAAAACCTGCTGGATATTTTGTATGGGAAATGCTGCACCCGTGGTCAGGTAATACAGACGTGTTTAACAATGTAACCACAGTATCACAAATCACGCCTGGAAATTGCACGTATAACGGATTGAGCACCTTGGCTTTAGAATTTTAAACCAATGACAATATGGCTTTATTACGATGTTATGTAAAACAGGAATTGGTTCAACCGAATAATTCATACTATACAGACACAGAGCTGCACATATATGGTAAGTAAACATTAGTTTTGTACATATACAAGTCCGATAACAATGTTTGAAATTTCTTTTTGAAATGTTTCTTTTCACTGTGCAAAACCTTGTAAAACTTTAACTCTGTAAATTGTGGGAGATCGTTATAATTAAAATGAACGTGTGCAAATTGCATCTAATAGTGCTGTAAATATAAAACTGGTATAATATGTTATTTAAACCCCTGACCCGATATATCTGCTGATGGCTGGTGCCCCGAGGATATCGCAAACTCAGTAGGCAATAATTTCATTTTATTGTCAGAAATATACTATAATTGCTAAATTTTCTGCAAGTTAAAATTTGAAATTTCTCAAAAACTAAGGTATACAAATGTACTCCCTCATGCAAAGTATTCCCTTAGGTTGATTTGGTAAAATATATTTTGGTCCTTTGGGTAGCTTTTTAACATCTTCAAAATAATTTTGGTTTCACAATTTTGGTCTAAGCACTACTGATGAGGAATTGTATTCCGTAACGGCCGTCTTGTGCTGTAAATATAAAACTGGTATAATATGAAATTAAGAGACTAAAGGTAAATGGTGTTTTCATTACATTAAAGATTCCTCTACTTATATCGAGGCGGCCAGCCCATATACGATGAAACCAGAGTACCTAGTGAAAACCGTCATAGAGACATTGCAAGCCTAGGCTTATCAAGGCCCTCAAAAAGTTTTATGGCCGTCATCACAGTATTGTTGATAAGTTTGATGTCTCTGTGTCCAGGATTGCCTTGGATATATATTGACGTCTCATAGTTCCATGTTCTTTTCACACTATTTTGATTACACACGTGTAGCTAGCTAGACAGGAGGTGCTTACCCTTCTGGAGCACCCGGCCTCACTTCCCTGGTGGAAGTTCACATGTCTAACCTAACTTGTCAGTTCCAAAGTTTTTACTTTGGTTCTGGATTGTGATTCGGAAATGGATTAGTATGTTTGTTTTTGGTTATCAACAATACTGTGATTACGACCATAGAATGTTTTTGATGGCCTTCATAAGTCTAGGCTTGCAATATCCTTGGGTCAACAATTTATTTGCAATCAGATTTAAAACAAAATCCAAAACTGAAAGATATCGGTACAAATTTGCTCTATATCCAACATTTTCTCTCATTATTTCTCTGCAGAATTTAACATTTATGTAGATATGTTTTGATTAACATAATATATAATATTTCATATAGTGCAATTATATGCGAGTTATACACATGACGAATGTAACAAGCTGAACAGGAGGCGTTTAACCTTCTGTAGTACCCAGTATTACTTCTTTCCCGATGGAAGTTCACATGCTTGACTTAATCGACCAGTTTCTAAGTTTTTTACTTTGCTTTGGGATATTGATTTAGACATGGATTGATATGTTTGTTTTTTTAATTGTACCATCTTTTCGAAAATTGGTGTATCGAGTTCGAATCGCAGAAATAAGAAAGTTTACGACATAACATCGTATATCAGCTAAAAAAGTCGGTTTTTTGTGTGAGGTCTTCGTTAATTATAAAACAATATTTTTGATACAACACTATAAACGTGTTTTTTTCGCGACTGAAAATTTTCGCGAAATTGTATTGTTGGTATTTCGCGATGGTGGTTATTATCGCGATTTTACTGATTCTTGTGTGGTTATCAAAGTGTTATTTTAATTCGTGAAAGGGTGAATTTTCTCGCGAATACAAAATTTGGTATATTATTATGGTTACATAATTTTTATCAAATTTCATTTACAGGAAAACAATTTACAACGGGCTATATTTTCATAGGAACATTTTTTGTCTACACCGTTGTGAAGATTGGAATTATCATAATGTTTTACACAAGATGGAGAATGAGTCAAAATAACTTTGAAACTGATATCCCGGAAGTAACTTGACAACAACCGGAAGTAACTGGCGCCCAGTCATATACAGTCATAGTGCTAATGGATTTTGATAGCAACAAAAACATCCATACCGATCCATGCCCAAATCACAATTACAAAGCAAAGTAAAAGTTTTGACACTGGCAATTTTAGTTTAACACGCGAACGTCCATCAGAGAAGTGTAAGGACCTCCTGTTTAGCTAGCTACACCAGTCACGTGTGTTATTAAAATTGAGAATAAAAGGAAAATGTTTGCCTTTTTGTTGAATATGAAGATATAATTTTATATTTTAGATATGTTAGTCCTTGCTTTTGAATTGTAAATTGGAAATACACAGCTATATGTATAACAAAAATTATGGTACATAACAAATTAACATAGTGCCGCTTCAAAAACATTTGACGAAATTACACGGTTGCTCCGTTGACGAAACACTGATGCGCGTACTAATAACGTATAATTTAATTTTTATTTACATTCCTCTGGATATATTTGACATCCAATAGTTGAATTTCCTTTTATTCCCGATTAGTGGGTTTAACTAGTTAAACAAGACTTGCTTACCCTTCCTGTAGAAGAATCACGTATTTAATCCAGTTTGTCAGTTTTAAAATTTTTACTTGGTTTTGGGATTGTGATTTTACAATGGATTAGTATTTTTGTTTTAGATTTGTAGCACCCGACTTCAATTGCCATGTAGTATTTTACATGTGTTGCCTAGTTTTCAAGTTTTGACTTTGATTCCGTGGTTGTGATTTGGCAATAGATGTTTGTTTTTGATGATGGATTCTAGTTTCTTGTTATTGTCTTCTCGGCGAGTTATTCTCTGTCTTTCATTGTAGACATCGATCGTATTTTAAAATATGTTTCTAGATTAAAACCGAAAGTCATGCGTTCGGTGAACCTCGGCTGTCTTCGAAATATTCCTTTACGAGAACGACGAGCAGGAAGTAAAATCACACAATTTACTTAGAATTTTAAAAGTCCAAAGGTTAAAAATAAAGTATTAAAAATGGAGATACTTTTTAAAGGTAGTTTGTATGTAAATTGACATTTTATAATTCATGAAGTTGGCAGGCGATTAATTTTTTAAACCGGTAAGTATATGAAAATAATGATTATTTATTCAGTACAGTTGTCAAATGATGAACAAACAATTATTGATTAAACGGTTTTCATGAAATCCAGAAGTATTGGAATATTAAAGGTTATATCAAAATTTAAGTCCGTTGTCACAATATTGTTTATATGAAACACCTAAATGTTCATGGCCCTCGTTTTAGAAATGTTGATATCAAGCATATTTTATAAACTTCTTACGAAAGTGATTAAATTTAGCTGAATATACTTGACGTCCCATAGTTCCATGTTCCTTAAATTCTTATTTTATTTCGCTTCTGGCTAAAGAGGAAGTGCTTACTCTTCCGTAGCATAAGGTCACACTTCCCTGCTGAAATTTCCGTGTTTGAATTCCATTGACAGTTTTCAAAGTTTTTACTTTGTGTTTAGAATTGTGATTTGAACATGGGTCGTTTCTGATAAAATCAAACAACTGGATTAAATAGCGTAGTTGTACTCATAAAAAGGAACCACAGTCAAGGCGCCATCTAGAATTTAAGTTCTACAAAGATTAAAAAATATAGATACATAATCCATCGAATGAAAATAAATATAAAGTAAGGTCTTGTATGTACAAGATCAATTACCTGTACATTGTTGTACTAGGGTCTAAAACATCTGAAAGACTTTTGTCATAAACACATGCACACAATAATGCACCATCGGACCTTGGCATACATCAATACAATATAAAATAGTGCTTGTTTATAGCTCGTCAAGTTTGACCCTGCTGCTGAACCTTTAATTTAAATATTTATTAGGAATGATCAATGATGAATTTCAGGGTGTACTTGATTAAAAATAAGACGTTTGCTTTTGAACTTTTTTTTCCAAAGTACACAACTATTCTTTTTTAAATTCACGGTATATGAATTGAGAAAAATATAAATAAATACGTGTATCGATAACGTTTAAATAAGGATTCATGGGTTAATTTTTGACACCACGTTCAAAGTCAATAGCCTGTGTGGCCGGGCTTGTTAGTATGTTGTCTACATACTTAGTAAGTTGGTTACTCGGTCAACGGTTCGAATCTGGCTAAATCTGATTTTTTCATACATTTTTTTTTAATTTACTTGATTTTCTTGTGTCTCTTTAACGTGTAAAAAATTCGTGCATCGTTTTCTCTTTTACAGTTCAATATAAAATTTTAATGATTGGAAACATGTCCGACAGAATACGCAATTAAATATCTAAATGGCCGACTGATGCTAGAAAGAGAAGTGCATACATCTTAAGACAAAATATATATTTAATTAAAGTACTGTAAAAATACGTCGCTAGCGTGTGATCCGAACCATGAACGTTCGGAATATAGATTTTGAGACAATATACCTTAGCCACACGGCCATCGTGGTACATCGCGTCCGTTAAGAGCAAAAACTCTAAAACTATCAGGCCTTTTGAAACCTAATTTGCTTTGCAAGGTCCTTGCTAGAGTACAACTGTAGATTATACATAGCATGGCGATTGGATATCAAAGATGGCTGCCGTAACTAAAAATAAAAACAACCTAAAAATCTTCTTCTCCAGAACCAGTCATTGTAGGCATAATCTGATTTGATATTTGGCTTCTACATGGTCTTAACCTCTAAGTTTATACATTTCGTAGAATTCTGAAAAAAATAGGTTAAGCGTTTTTTATTTTTTATTTTTTAATTTTGAAAAAATCGTAAAATATTTTCAAATTGTTATAACTTGACTATTTGATAAGATAATGACATGTGGTTTTCAGTTTTAAAATATTCTTGTAAATAGCTTCAAAATGGTGTCAAGGTCAATTGTGAGGGTCATGACCTAATTTTTGACATTTTGACCTTTTTGACCTCATTTATTATCTGGAAAACTATAAACTTTTAGTAAAGGCATGTATATTGGAATGTTGTTGGCATTAATGCAACGATCATTTTGATATACAGATTAAGGTCATGCATTCAAAGGTCAAGGTCACAAATGCAAAAGAATACTGAAATGGTTCATTTTCTTGCAAACAATTATCTTTTTGTAAAAACATATATATTAGAATGTTGTAGGTATTAATACAACGATCATTCTGATGTATAGAAAAAGGTCATGGGTTCAAAGATCAAGGTCACAGTAGCAAAACAATACCAAATTGGTAATTATCTCGAAAACTATATATTTTTTGCATAGGCGTGTATATTGGAATATTGTTTGTATTGATGTAACAATCATTTTAATATAGATTAAGGTCAGGAGTTTAAAGGTCAAGTTCACAGATTTAAAATAGTACTAAATTGGTGAATTATCATTTTCTATAGGCATGTACAGTGTATATTAGAATGTTGTAGATATAAATACAACTACTTTTTTGATGTATAGAAAAAGGTCATGAGTTCAAAGATCAAGGTCATGGATGCAATTGTTAAGGTTATGACCGAATTTTTTACCTTTCCTAAAAATAATTTGTTGACCCAATTTTTTGCCAGTGTACAAATAAGATGTTTGTTTCAACCAAATCATTGAAAATTTTCTCCTCTAAATTTGTCCATTCTAACCCAATACAGCATGAAAAGTCCCTAAGTAACAGTAATCCAAAAGTTGTGCTTGGCATATCAGCAAAAATCCAAGGTGGATCTTTTCCTATAAATAGCAAAAACAGAAAAGATCATTGCAGATTTATTTTCAACCACTTTGGTTCCAGTTGCAACTGCAAAAAGAAGGTGGAATTTCATTTCACAAGATTTGCATGTTATTTAACAAAAATGTAAATTAGCTGCCAGTTGAGCATCACAGGCCCTATTGGGCCTCTTGTTTAATAAAAACCGTCTAGTTCTATAAAATTTAAACTGGTATAATATGTAATTGATGGTTCCGAGATCGCAGTAATTCATAAATATCAAAATTGTAAAATGAACATAATTTCATAATTTGGTTCGGAAGCACTACTGATGAGGAACTGTATTGTGCTGTAACATAAAAACTGGTATAATATTTTATTTATCTGTAATTTATCTAATGAACCAACCGAGTGAACAATAAGTATATGATGATAAACGTTTTGTTTGGAAGTGTAGTAACTGTATATGCTGAATAAATATTTAATAATTAGTAATTATAGTACTGATTATAAAATTCTCGTCTTAAATGTTCAGTTACTTAACGACCGTTAATAATACAACCAGATAAAAAAACAGTGTGAAAATAGGTTTAAAGGACCTAAAAGGATAAAAAGGTTTGATCATTTTAGGTCAAACTTGTAAGTTGAACAAATATGCCATCTGGCACATTTACCGAAGGAATGTTTGGACGAATAAGCAATACTCCCCAACATAAAATGGATTTAATTAGCGGTCTCCAACGAGAAAAATTCATTAAATTAAATGAATTCATTCAGTTATAAACTTTTGACAATGAATAGTATCCTTAAGTCTGTAAGAGCTTCTCCATTAACAAAAAAATAATTGTAAAATATCCACAAAATAAAAGCTAACTATGTCCTCATTTAAATGATCAAAAAACTTTACAGCGAATTTTTTAACCAAATTGATTTTTTTTAAAAAACTAATAATTTAAATTTTGTATACGTGTTATTGCTTTTACAAAAGTAAAGTTTAAACGCCACGCATGGTTCGATTTCGATAAAAATTTCTCACGAAATTTCTAATGTGTCATCTATCTATAATGACATGCATATTGGTTTTTATTTATATTAAAACTTAATATTATCTTTTAACTAACAATTTATAAATATTTAAATAGAAATTTCATCAATGTCCTATAATGAACTATTTTAACCCTTTGTTGACCAGGCATTTTTAGCACATTTTCTGCACCCAACACATACATTTTAGAAACATATCACTGTGTAGTAATGTGTTAGTATAAGTATATAACCTTGGTATCAACTTGTAGGGGAGACCCAGTACTTTAATTCGCATAACAATAAATATGTGACAGAGTGACCTTGAGCACGTGACCCAAGTCAAATATGACATTGAAGGTCATTTTTGAACATTTTTAAAGCAAGTTTTCATATTTCCCTTCGCTTTCTGGAAAGACCTTTTGGTATATTATTGAAAAACCAATATAGTCTGGTAGCCACAAGTAATGTTGTAAATATAAAGTAAAGTTGGATTTAAATTACCATTCTATTTATAGAACAAAGGGGAATAACTCTACACCACTAACATCAGATTTTCAACAAAAAATGTCTGATTAAACTTTTGTGGGGAAATTTTCAAAAGTTAGTTTGTCTACTTAGGCATACCTTAGGTATTATAATTGGCCAATGTGTTTGGTATTATTTTAAAAGGATTAACTATTCTAATAATAGAAAATATGATCACGTGACCTGGGGTCAAAGGTCAACAAAAATCATGATGTTAAGAGAAAATTGGTATTTTGGTAACATTATGTGCGTTTTGTCATCGATGTATAGAAAAAAGTCAAGTAACTACATATACTTAGAACATGTTAAGTCATCCTTAAAATATTATCTTTGGAGGTTTGAAAATTATGCAATATCCATGGCAACCAGAAGGGCAACGGTCATGCGCACTTTTACAAGATCCCATTTTCAAAAGGCGTTATAATCAACGCATAGTTCACTTGTCATCTAAAAACCTACATTTGTTGTAATAATCATATGTAGAAACAGAAAATCAAGTTAGAAGACATTGTAATGCTTAAATAGGACGTCTCTTAAATAACATATAGGTCACGTGAGCTTGATAAAAGGCAAGCTATATCAAACATAACTACCAAAATGTGAAAAGTTTCTAATAGTTCTACAACCACACCGCTGAAGATTTGCTTCAATGTCCGTTTAAAGTCGGGAGTTTTATAGCAAGATGTCTCAATTTGTGCTTGGTTTTTTGGTCTTGTCTTGTTTGACTGTATCATTTTAGTACATTGCGTCGTATTCTTGGTTAAGTTTGGTAATTTAAGTTGTTAAGGTCAATCCTTGCATATACACATAAAGGTATCTGTTTATGACGTTTACATGATACTGCTGTTCTATAAATATCACTATGACTGAGCCTCTGCATTGCCAAAATTTTTAATGTATTTTGACTTCATTTATATAATAAGGGTTTCTTTAATCGAAGTTTAAGAGATCGATAAATATAGTCCCGTCGCCTATTTCGAATGTGTCACCGCAAACCAACTCTACTAACTATTTTGATTTTTTATTATTAAATGATACCGCTTAAAAGTACATACTAGCAATTATAAAGTATCACATGGCAGTCTTGTCTTAAGTTATTTTATCTTTACATAAAGATGTCGAAAATTGCATTTTCCCCTAAAAAGCTGCAAGTTTAAAAATAAAATGCTTTATGCAACATTAATAAACGCGAGTTCATTTTCATTAAGTTTTATTTTGTTTCAGAGTGGTAGTTGTTTTAAAGGTGTAGGAAATATTTTCTAACATGAAAACATTATTTTGAAAGTATTTGTTTTGTAAGAAGTCACACAATTTGGTATAATAAAACCAAATTCTAAAGTATTTGAATCAAGTCCGTTCGAGACACATTTTTAAATAATCCCTGCCTAACCTGGTCCATTCAAGATGATTTGACAATTAATATTACTTCCTCGTTTTACTATTCACTAAAATACATAATTGAGTTGAGTTTTGGTTTTTAACGTACCGATCTAGAAAACTTATATTGATATGTCGCCAGCTATAGCCAAAGGTGCAGAAATTTTGTCAATTGCGTTGCGCTGATGGTATTTTACAGCAGGGTGGTTTTCATTTCGTAATGCCAAGTGCTTGGCGAATGATCAGTAGCTACCCACTTTCAAGTCCTTGGTCAGACCCGATAGGGGTTTGAACCCACTAAGCGAGCACTTTACCAGCTGAGCTACCGCAGTGGTCTAAAATACATAGTGGTACAAGGCGGTTAAGTTTCTAATCAAACCGATTTACCAACATTTCCATGAGTGCAATAGATAAATAAAGATTTAAGTCTCATAGAGATTATTTCACGTATATTCATGGGGTGGAAGAGGGAACCAGAGTATCTAAAGAAACGACCTGCCATCGATAAGCGAACTGACACTTTTTCACACACTCGGATCCGTTCCATACGTTTTCAATACTTACCCGTTACCGAAATGCCAAGTGCTTATATCAGAATATAAAATGTGATACTAAATTTGCACAGGCTAGTTGCCGATCTCCATACACTATCGTCATAAAATATAAATAAAATAAGATCCCAATATCCATTCCTGTCAAGTGCTAATTTTGAATTTTCGTATCTTCAAAAGTAGTAGAAATATCAACATTGCTTATTTAGTAGTCTGGGGTGCATTCGCAGAGACAGCAAAATATTACACTAGTTCTTTATAGACGCTACAAAAATTAAATCCCAAATATACATGTAATTTTTATTTGTATCATGGATTTCTGGAATAGTGGAGGGAACTCTGAAAAGTGACAGATTTTTTTTGTCTTTACTATCAGAGCAATCATTAAAATTGGTTGGATGGATAAAATGCTTTTTTCAAAGTCGCACCAGCAACTTCTGCTATTCACGGCTAGATAAAAGTTTAGTGATCTCTAAGGATTAACATAAGAACAGGTTTGTGTATGCGCGAGATGTGTTTTATTAGCATGCACTTGGGTTGAATTTTAAGCTGCTAACTCACAGAGTCATTATGCCGCAGAAAGTAAACCACTCTCAAGTCATTTTATACTTACACAGCTGAACCAATCGCTACTCTTTCAATACTGAGCGACAGGTAAAGAAGCGGTATCTGACCTAGCCCTGTTCTCGAGACGGACACACTACCACTGAACCACTCCGGTCGGCAGTGTAGTGAGGGATTTTAGTGTCACGCCTACAGTTACATGCGGCATCGGGGTTAAAGGTCTCACCCGAATGACCCACACCTTTCATTCCTCAATACATGGGGCTCGGCGAAAGAACAGGCACTACCGACTTTCATATCTTGGCCACAGCCTAACGGGACTTGAACCGTCGACCGCCAAATACGAAGCGATCACTTTGCCTACTGATTTGCAAAAATGATAAAGTTGTTATTGAGATTTTCAGAATTTGCACGATATTATACCAATTTAGAGAAAATGGTGATATTTTTGTTACTGAATTTTGTTTTACTCACTGTATAGTTGATTAATTCTGCGGGGCAAAAAATATCCAGTCCAGTGGCGAGTGTTAACAATTTTCTATACGGATTATATCAGTCCATGTTTAATGAATGCTACATGAAATATATTGACTTTGTATTTAATTTCGTGCTATGAAGACCCGCAAATATAGCAAAATTAAATCCCCAGTGAATAAAAGCAACTATACAGTATCTTAAGAGAAATTCAAAAAAGGGACAAAAGACATTTGCCGATGGAAAATTCAACTAAATATAGCCTAGGCTAAATTGTAGCTTGAATTTGGTTTAATTTATCAAGACACACTTTAAATATTTTTTTCTTGGTTGAGATCAATATTAAAAATTAAAAAATTACACATAAAACCTAACCTACAGAGAAGATAAAATAATGCTGTTAAGCAGGCGGGTGTTGTTCCGTTGGGAGGTCACACTCTGATTTAATGGGACTAATACTTTTAGTGACAACAAAAAATTCTATCAGAGGAACGGTCTAATATTTGACCCCTAATCGTACAGTATGTTAAGGACGTAGTAGAAGACGCTTTATCTATGTCACATTTGTACTGCTGGATGACGCGTACGTAGTTTTATATTTTCTTGCCATTTTTATTGTCTAGACCCAAAGTTTGATTCGATCGTTTTTCGGTCTTTTAAGATATTTTTCCGAAATGTAAAAAATATTTGTGAGGAAAAATTCTATAGTTTTACAACATACAAGTTTAAATTATTTTCAAAAAATGCATCATTATTTTTTCGCACAATTTCTTAAATAAAATCATTTCAAGCATTTTTTGACTCCGAAAAAGTAAGAACGTAAAATGTAAGCTAGAAATTAAACTGCTTAATATTAATTTTTAAAAATAATTTTATACCAGAAGAGACATTGAATAATGTACTAATGATGTCTCGTTGGAAATCTTTAAATGTTTTTTCGTTATTGAGATATCCCGATGTATTCAACGAAATCTAATTATAGTCTAGTAGCTTAGGGGTAAAATCGTTCAAAACTTGAAAAAAGTGTGAAACTTTGAATGGTGGCCCTAAATGATGTTCTGATTCAAAAACAAGCAGGACACAAATACTTCGATCTAATTTCAGGTCGCCATTTTTAAATTCAAGATGGCCGCCATTGAAAATTTGATCACTTTTTATCTTGGGCAATATCTAGCATAAAATGATGGTTTAAATTGCTAATTTGATGTTTTTAAACACAATGGATTAAATAAAATAGCTCCATTTATTGATAGATCTGACTATTTTTTATGTTTTTAAAATGTGTAGCACACAAGTATAGCTGTTGTTCAAACTGACTATCTTTGTCCAATAGCATGTCCTTGCATAAAGACAAAAGTCAGGACATGGTAAAGAGACCTCTTAAAATTTGCGTGCATGCATACAAGCTGTTCTGTGACCGCACTTTATTAGTTCATGCCTTGTCTGCTTTAGAGAGTGCTGATCAGACATAGGAGTCCACTGATTGCTAGAGCCTTTGATCCATCCCTATTCATTTAGATTTGCAATTCTTGTATACAAACAAGTAGCAGGTTATTGATCACAGCAAAACCCGATCAGTAAGCTGTTCTCTTTATGTGCTGGGTAAGCACAACTTTAGTTAAATGCATATGGTCTTTAAAATTGGATACCTCTCGCGAACATAACCTTCTGCGCCTGGCTTACTTCAGTGCATGCATTTGTCCATTAATAAAGGATAATAACAAACCGTTGAAGCTGGCAAACATTCTCATCAGACTAATACTGGCGCACTGAACAGACATTTAAATATGTAAGTGATTTATGTGTGTGATAACCATGTATCCCAAGCTAAAAGATGATACTGTGTCACAGCCAGTGAAGACATGAAAAACAGGATACATTGAGACTTATTTCCTCCAATAAAATGACAATCCATAGTTCATCAAGAGAAATGCCATGGTATTTGCTCATTGCTAGATCAACATCTATATCAATTGTGCGAAAGCCTGTGAAGATTATTTTAACCACAACTGACAGCATGCAAGGTCAGCCTGGTGGCATGGTTACATTGTGCTAAATTAAATTCGATAACATAACTGTTAAAGGTCCTGTGAGGTGTGCTCTGGCCCCATTGAATGACTGTATATACATTCTGATAGGTAGTAGTACAGTACAGTTTGATTTTGATCAACACGAGGAAAACTGGCACTGATCCTTTGACTACGAGACAGCCTCCAGATCTCCTGCTTGCTACACTCTTAAGACTACACCCGATATATTGGTCCCATATGGCATCAAAGCAATTTATTGTATGCAAAGTGTTCATAAAATATGAAAACCTGTTCTGAGTAGTCGCCAAACGTAGAACAATCTTTAGAAGGTACAATATTGGCTATCACTGGATCATCTAGAAATTTGGCACTTTGGCATCAACTTCATGTGATTAATTTGGAACTGTTTCCAGCAGGTTTTCATAACAAGTTAACAGATTTATTTTTATTTACTGTCTCAATTCTCCCATGACTGAAAGAGATGGGATGCTGCCTGCTTTTTGTGTTCAAATAATATATATCATTTCGTGACTGAAAAGATACAACCTGCTCAATAGTTGCTTTTCAATGTTTTGACTTGTTGTGAGATTTTAGGAAATTACGTTTTTCGTTGTCTTGAAAAGAAGGAGATTGGTATTAGTAATTAAATCTCAAACAGGAACAGATCGAGCTTGAAGCCTTTCAACTACATACTTCTCACACTGTGTTTTCCCTGTTGATTCAATGATTTTTGAAGAAGTTAAAGAACTTCCACCGAGAACCCCCTTTGTGTCTAGAACGATAACGTTTTGAAATCTTCACAAAAAGAATTCCCTAATTCCTCCAATGTAGTGGCCATTGTCTTGACGTGTTTTACTAACTGTAGCTGAAATGTGGGACCTTAAAAATGATGTTTTATACTTAAACTAGTAGCAGTAGTGTCATATGAGGTTTAAAATTCAGTAATTATGCAAGTACTTTTTGGCCAGCCATGTTATCCACTTTATTAATGGTGAAAGATTGTTTATTATTCCTATGGCACCTCCATCTCCTTTGATGTATTTATTTATTTGTTCATAGGTTTGGTCGATTGTTAAGCTAGGGTAGAGAATACATGTGATTTTTGAACGACAAAGAAAGTATTGTAGAATTCATGGACTTCATCATGAAGATACAAGTTTGTTTAGCTTCACCATATCTTTATATAAATAGAAAGCCATCTGGCATTATTCGTGTGATCCATAGCAAACATCCATGGAACATGCTGTCCAAGACAATGAACATATAGGTAAAATCTGCTTCACGTAATGAACGCACAAACTGCAATACAAGAAGCTTGCTACAGTCAAAGACTAAAGCCCTGCATTGAAACTGTGGAATCTGCTTTGCATTTGAATCACATCAAGTTTTGAAAGTTCGTTTGTATCTCGTAAAGGGTAAACGATTTTATGTAGGTGGTAAAATTAAATACCTGTACATTGTGGAGATACAGCTGTTACTTGATAAACACATCGTAACATGAGAACCTTTGAGTATTGCATCAACACAACTTGTTTAGGGGTTGCTATTTCAGACTGTACAAGGATTTCAGCCAGAATTTGACAGAAGGTCTTCAAGCAGTTTAAATATACGTACATTCTCCCAATCGTCACGACAACATAGTTATTTTTACCTAATATCTCTGGTCATGTCTACTGAATTTGCATAACAATTGAAAATAGTGGACACTGGTTATCACGTACTGGAGTCTAGTCAGAACGTAGAAAACTGAATAACCTTGGCTACAAGATTCATTGCTACAGTATTGGTTGATACTACAAACAATGGCAGACACGAGTGTAATGTCTTTAGTCTCTCTGTAAGTTTGGTATGCCGACCATGAAATGTATTCTCAGGGCTTCAATACATCAATTTCTTGTCCTGTCCAAAAATTGACCTGCTTAAACTCATCGCTATCCTTATAGTAACATCAGTTTGATCACGACATTTTGACTTTAATATTAGATATATTGACTATTCAGCTTAGAAAATATCCTTCCTCGGTATTTCATCACCACACATCATATGTTTTACATCATCACCCTTATTGTTGGAACATGCAATAGAAATGGTCTCTGCTATATCTGCATCAAACACAATTCACTGTGTCTGAGTCCTTAAATAAGACATGAAATTAGCAGTTGTGTTTTCAGTTCTGTTCACTGAGAAAAACTTGGAACTACTTCTTTCACCCTAAATGTATACAGCTGTCGAAGATCAAACAATTTTCAGACTGGCAGTACTTTGACAGTTCGATACTAGTTCAACCAGCACAAGGCTATCTGCAGATTTATTTCGAACATAAGCAATATGCTTTCGATGAAGGTTGGTCAAGAACCTTTAACAATGAGAATATATTTAACATCAAAAACATACATATTACACTCAGAAAGTTTCCCCAGAATCTTTGAAACATGTGATACATGCGCATGATCACGGACATGACGGTCAACAAGGCAGACTGAAATACAAATTAATTTTATTAATATTTATAATTATTAGTTTGGGACTGAAAACTCTAAAATCGACATTTAATTCTTGCATCAAGTTGTAAAAGAAGTAAACATATTGTTGAATCTGATATTCGTTGGCAGCCATTTTGAAATCCGAAATGGCGATCAATAAGGCAAACTCAAGGTGTAAAAGAAATAAAAATCCAATATTCATTGGCGGCCATTTTGAAATCCAAGATGACGTCATAAGGCAAACTTAAACACAAATTAATTACATTTATATCCATAATTATTAGTTTGGGACAGAAAACTCAGGTATTGACATTAAAGTTTTGTCTCAAAGGGTAATAAAATTAAAAATTTGATATTTATTGGCCGCCATTTTTAAGTCCAAAATGGCAGCCCATGGATGGGCAGATCACATGTGTCCTGCTCATTTTTCAAAGAACGTATCACCACAAATAATTGTTTCAAGTTTCGAACTTTTTTCAAACTTTGAACGATTTTCATGAAATTTTGACCTAAGCTACTAGACTATTACCCGTGGATACGGCAAAAACGCTCCTTTTTTCAACATGTTTTTGAAAGAATATCTATCAGAAGTTTTTATTGTGGCGTTACATTTCAATAATTTTATAACAGCGAGAAACCCGAGGAATTCCTCTTTCCAGTGATACCAAATTTATTAAAATCCATTGGTTATTTTGATTTCGAAATCATCGGTTGAAAGATGGGGTGTGTGAAAAAACCGTCAAATCGTGCGTTTTCGCACGATTGGTCAACAAAGGGTTAATCCACTATTACTTTGCTTATTTTTTATTTGAACATGGATTGGTGTGTTTGTTTTTACTTTGCTTATTCATTGTGGTTTGGACATGGATTAGTATGTTTGTTTTTACTTTGCTTTTTGATTGTGATTTGAACATGGATCAGTATGTTTGTTTTCACTTTGCTTTTTGATTGTTATTTGGATATGGATTGGTATGTTTGTTTTTAATTTGCTTTTTAATTTTGCTTTGGACATGGATTGGTATGTTTGTTTTTATTTTGCTTTTTGATTGTGATTTGCACATTGATTGGTATGTTTGTTTTTAATTGAAAAGGTTATGACTAAATATAGAATATCTTTTCTGTTAAAATATTTTTTAGCGTGGTACATGTACTCATGAAAAAAGAGATCAAAAAGATCATTTAGAAGGCACTCACCATTCCTTAGCACCCAACATCAGTTTCCAGATCAAAGATCACGTCATAAAAATGTTGATACTCGTATAAAGCCCACTCTGATTTTATTCTGGCCGTTACCACAAAAATGTAGATATGTAAATGTTTGAAAAAAAGATAGGCTAGATTTGAAGATTCTTCACAAATTTGATGACTTCATTTGACTATTGTCAACTTTCCTTTTTTATGCAGCAATATACCTGCTTTTTCTGCTTATAGTGCATTTGTGTCGCGGTCAATACATTATAGTAGAGCCTGTTCCCACTACAAGGCTGTTTACAAATTAATTGTTGAATAAAACGTCAAATAGATCCAAAGTTATTTTGGATACAATCTTACCATACTTATCAATTTCATAACCTTAGACGTGTCCCTTTTTTATGCCTTATTGGGATGTACCTAATGTATTTCCAAAAGTTTAGTGCACATGGTTTTATTACATGTATTTATTTCTTTTACTTAATTGTTTTAAATTAACTATCAATAAAATGCATTTAAAATGCACTGGCCTAACCACATTTTTTTAATAAAAATATCATTGTTCAGTTCTCCTGTACATAGAGAAATTTTGCAAACATTTTAGAAATTTGATCAAATGTATACACCAATTGGATCTCATTCAAAGTTACATTAGGGTCAGGTAGGTTCTTGTTGTTCGGGGTTTTTCCATGTGTTATCATGAATATTTCAATTATGACATTACATTTATAGTTGGTCAGAGTAAGAAGGTACAGAAGAGATACTTTTGACATAGTTATATTTGTTATTTACAAAATTTACAAAATTAAAATTAAGATGATTAAAAAATATTTTTTTCTATTAGGTCAGTACATTTTGTATCAAGTTTTGACAATTTTTGTGAGTTTGTTTGAAAATACGATTTCATTCTTGCATTTTCATGTGCAATGAATTTGTAGATATACAGTAACTATCGGTCGGAGGACTCTTCAAACTGTGTACTTTTTAAGCGCTGTTCATACCTGTAGCATATTATCCAAGTTTTGAAAAATAATAAAATAAAATTATGACGATAAATTATACACGTATATTTTCTGTATTGCGTTTTCAAAAAGTCAGGAGTTTTATACTGAAGCTTAAAAAAAATAAAAAAAATACAATAAATAATACATGTATGTTGGATATAGTCCCTATGTTCGTTTAAAAATAGTTTTATAATCACTACTATGTACCCGTCTTTTCATCTATTGTCTTTTTATATCAAACATAAACTTTGTTTCCATGTTGTATTTTTCAGATTGAAACCGAGTAAAAAGCACGGACCATACAAAAATGATGAATGAACAAGTCGACGAAGGGATAGAGAAAGTATTCACAATAGTAAAAAATTTTCCAAATACCTTGATCAAAGAGTTTAAGGACCATTTAGAAAAAAATCTCAAATTAACGGAGACTAGAAGAACAAATAGAATGACAACTAATAAAATTGCAGTTCTCAATTTATTACAAAAACGTATAACGGATAAAAGTTTTGACACGTTTGAAATTTTATATAAATGGATAGAAAGAAAACAAAAACTAGGAAACGGTGGTATGTTGACTTTTTACCTTTATTTTCAAGGTTTCAATAAGAAGGAATTTTAAACATTTTAGTAAATGTATATTAAAAAGTAATGCCGACTAAGTTTATGATATCCTCGGGGAAATACCCACCAGCAATGACTCGTTTGTTTCAATTACATATACTAGCACTTAACGGTCACTTCAACAAAAGGGACTTTTTTCTGGATTGTGATTCGGACATGGATTAGTATGTTTCTTTTTGATTGTAAGTTTGTCAGAATACGCTTTTATATGAACTATTCTGACTCCCCGTTGGTACAATGGGGATCGCTGGTTTATTACGTGATACCCCCTTATATTTGTGAGGAAAAAATTCCATTAGATGGAATATATTAACAAATTTATTCCTAGAATTCAAGACGTAACGTTTCTCAAAACGTAAAGTGGTGATGATGATGATACAGCGACCAACCTCATTTGCATGTTTCTACAGGCCTCACTTCCCTGGTGAGAGAACGTGTCTAACCTAACTTGTCTGTTTTTACTTTTGTTCTGGATTCTGATTCAGACATGTCTTAGTATGTTTATTTTCATTTTATGAACTTTTCAGCTGGATGTAATAATATACCGTATATCGGGATTTTTTCGCGCGTGTCTAATTTTCGCTATGTTCACGGTGAAAAAAAATCGCTAAAATTTCCCCTAGCGAAAATTTCACTTCAGTAGTTGTGATATTTTTTCCATTTTACCTTTCCATAGGTCATGTCATTTCGCTACAACTCTATATACACCTATGTTGAATTTGTATTCGCTAGTGATTGTAAAAGCGCTTCTAAGTGAAAACCACTTAATCTGCTTGATGTTTGAACACTTAATCAATTCATATAATCGGAAAATCATAAAAAATGAAACAAAAAACTTTATTACCAGTAATAAATATATCACCGGAAATACGGGCGATACTAACAATACCATACAAATTGCAGATCGGTGTGACCTGATCAGGTGAAAAGTCAATCATCAAGCGTGGACGACACAGGTGTTTACAGTTAATACGTCCCTGTCTGTTGTAATCGGATTAAGAGATTAATGTTGCGGGTTTTCAACAAACTGTCTCATGAAGTTAATTACTAATCACGAGTAGCGCTCAACATTTCATGAATACGAATTGTTTTGTTTCGCTCCATTAATTCCGACAAAATCTGTAACATGACTTCGGCTTGTATTTTGTTCACAATGACTGACGGCATGTTTTTCTGACAAATATTGTATTAGAGCGAAAGATCTTCAGTCTATTTAAGTTTAATACTTTGTTTTTTATGTTAGTTGTCATAATTTAGATACCGTATTGTAAACCGGTATATAGGGAATTTTTCGCGCTCATATACCCATATCGTGAAAATTACACACAGCGAAAATTTTACCTGCCATTTTGTCTTATAAATCGCGAAAAAAAGCCTACGCGAAGAATTCCCGATATACGGTATATCTTAATATGTCCCTAAGTCCTTGTGCTCTAAATGCCTGGCGTCTGATTGTGTAGCCATCAGTGTGTGTTATTGAACTATATTTTCAGAAAAAGAAGCAATTGACAACAGACTTATAGAAGTTGCTTTAACTAAAGTCTTTGAACACCAGAGGATAAACAGACCTCTCTGTGATGAGAACAAATTTTATCAATTTTTAGCCGCTAGATATATACGCATAGCTGATAAGAAAAAGACGGGGTTGTGCGCATCACTTGAAGTATTACTTGAAGAATCTGTGGAAGAAATAAAGACAAAATGTATTAAATATTTGAAAACGAAACCATTTCCGTTAGACCGAAGACAGGCGAGTTCTTTTTAGATTTCATTTGCATTGTCTCACCATTATTTTTTTGTTTAATTTTTAAAAGACTGAAGATGCTTGCTAGTTTTGTTAGTAAAGGATTTTGGAAAATGAGGACCATGTTTAATTTTTAGAATTTATATTCAGATGATTCCCTAAATCATTCAACTACACAAACAGATGCATAGATAACTAAAATAAAAAATATGTCAATGATTTATATCTTGCTGAGTTTGATTTAAAAGATAGACTGATTCTTTTACATCTATTTCATACTTTGACTTGTACCTCACTTATGAAACAGGCATATTGCTGCGTAGAAAAGGGAAATTGACAATAGAAAAATTAAGGTAATCGTGTTTGTCATACAGTTTAAAATGCAGCCTTTCGTAGGCGTCAAAATTAAGGTAAAAGTCTAATATAAAGCAGAACGTGATAGTTTGCATGAGGGAGTTTACCTTAGTTTTGAGGGTTTTCAGATTATAACTTATAGCAAATTTAGACAGTATTTCAAACTGAGTTTATAGTCCGTGGGCTAGGTGGACCCACCGTGCACCCCCCATCCCCCAGGATCCACCGACACCAATTTTCTGGTACCTTAGGGTGTTTAGTAATGGAATCAGGATGCTTCCCAGAAATAAGTTGGGGTGCTCTTCATGAAAAACTTCAATATTTAGGAATGTCTGAAAGTTTTCAGTAAATTTCTCTATTAGGGTTAGGAGAACATTTTTATCTTTCTGTTCAATAATATTATGCAGATACAGATCATATTTGGTATCATTGTAAAGAAAACATGTTCAGCCTTAATAAAAAATAAAGTCGGTTGATGTAGCTGCTCTTATGATGTCACCATGACGTCATAAAAACAAGTTTTGGGGAAAAACGCTATAAAATCGTGTCAATTTATCCTTTATAAATTTTTTTCTGTACAACATAATAAAACACATTAAAACAAAGTATGTTTTGCATTTACTTGATGAATTGTAGTTTTAAATGATCATATATTCTTATCTTCCAAAAAGACACCACTCTATTAGAAAAAATATATTAAAGATACCCATTTTTTTAAAAAATGATCGAAACGGGGTAGGGGAACGCTTTTATCTTTGTTGTCGATGGTTTTATGTAGATATAGATCATATTTGGTATCATTGTAAAGGAAACAGGTTCAGCTTTAATAAAATACAAACTTGATTGGTGTAGCTATTACTGTGACGTTTCTATGTCGTCATAAACTCAATTTTGAAGAAAAAAGCTATAGCATCATTTAAAATTATACTATATGAAATTATTTCTGTATAACCTAATAAAACACATGAAGACACTGTATGCTTTATATTTACTTTATAAATTGTTGTTATAAATGATCATAACTCTCATTTTTAAGAAAAGACGCCACTCTGTTAGGAAAAATATATTAACTTAAATATGCCCTTTTATTTAAAATTGATCGAATTTTAAGATTAATAGATTTCACGATAAAAGTATCGCAGTATGTTTCTTTGCATAAATAATATCATCATCATCATCATCATGGCATCATCATCATCATCATCATCATCATCATCATCATCATCATCATCATCATCATCCATTATTCTATAGCTAAAAAAAGCTTAATTAATAATCTTAGTTTGAGAATGACGTTAGTTCTAATCATTGCCAATAGTAAGTTAGCAGTTGTGTTTTTCATGAAGAGCATCCCAACTTATTTCTAGGAAACATCCTGATTCCATTACTGGACACCCTAAGGTACCAGAAAAAAGTGGTGTCGGTGGATCCTGGCGGGGTGCACGGTGGGTCCACCTAGCCCACGGACTATTATGGTATCCCATATCATGTTATTTGTTAATATAATTATGTTTTGTGTTACAAAAAATAACATTTATTTTTATTCAGGTAAAGTCAATTTTAAGAAAAGATACACCATTCTATTCACATATATCTAATTTAGAATCAAGTGATGAAGAAGATCCGTTTATTTTGTATGCAGCCTCGATAGTTTATCAACATCACATTCATGTAATTTGTGCTTCAGAGGAAGGACTCGAAGAATATGTTTTTTATCCATCAAAGTTGCCATCAGAACGAGCATCTTGTTGTCATATTTTCATCGGTCATTTGTATGGAAACAACTACGTCAGTTTGGGTAAATATATATTTTAATCCGCATTGAAATTCTCAGTAACTCACGCCAACATTAAATAATAAAATGTAACATCATAAGGTACTTCTTTATTTTTACTTATTTTTCTTATAGTTTCTGTATTTCCAGTAGTTAATATTTTGTGATGTTGACTAAACATTTAAGTGTCAGATTTAATATACTTTATATTATACCATTTAAACGTCTTGTTACATGCTTTGAAGGGATAATAATAGACTCCAAACAACTTAAGATCACAACAGAATGGATAAATAAATTTGTGGCACGTTCTACTTATTTCATTTTAAACCTGCTTTTCATATATGTTATGGTTTTGCTCAATCTTAAAATATTTATTTTGTTTTGGATGGTCAACAAGATCGAGTTAAATTGTCGTACAACGAGGTTGAGTCAATAAGTAACCAGTCTGTTCCATTTTCGATTGTCACACACGGTCATGTACTCTCTTCCAATACGTATTTTATAACCGGATACAAAATTACACGTATATCGAGCCATTCTTTAATAAAACATTGAATATGAAAAAATATCTAGTGATGCAAAGGCATGCTTTTGATTTAAAGTTAAGTACAATATTGTGATTCGGTACTTGTATTTAAAAGTTAAAGCGGGCAAGGAAATACGAGGGGAGGTCAAAACGTTCATAGAACGGGGTATATATTGCCGCAACAAATCATACATTTTATTATTATTATTCAATATAGTCCCCATTTACCCCAATCCACTTAGCCAACTTTTCTTTCAGTCTATACCTTTAAAATAGAAGTCTTCGGTTTGGTCCTGAAACCATGCCTCTGTGGCAGCCTTAAGTCCATCATCATCAAGAAATCTGATTCCCCGTAAATGGGATTTCAAAATTCTAAATAGGAAATAATCACTGGGTGCCTAATCGGGACTGTAGGGTGGGTGATTAAGTTGTTCCAACTTGCATTCACGAATCGCTGCTCGTGCAATCCTTGACTTGTGCACAGGAGCATTGTCGTGAAGAAGCAATACCCCTTGGCTCAACTTTCCCCTCCTTTTTAATTTAGTATCAGCTTTCAGCTGCTTCATTAGATCAGCATAGTAAGCCCCAGTGATAGAGATTCCAGTAGGGTTAAAATTGGTAACAGAACACCCTTAGAATCCCAAAACACAGTGGCCATGACTTTGCCAGCTGATGTTTGGTTTTGAAGTTCTTTGATGGGGGTGTGCCAGAGTGCTTCCATTGCATGGACTCGTTTTTGGTTTCTGGGTCCCAATGATGAATTCATGTTTCATCACCAAAACGTAAATGGAAGCTTTCCGGGTTATCATTATAAATGCAAGAAGCTCCCGACTTGACTGGAGTTTTTGGACGCGATCCTGGGAATCCATCTTGAGGATACTTTTGACATCCCAAGATGCTCGTGGATAGCCGTGTATATACTTCCATGTGAAATATCACACTCCCTAGCTATGTCATCAATCTTAATTTGACGATCATTCATGATTAGGGTCTCCACAGACGTGACGATTTCCTTTGTGAAGGCATCAGCTGGCCAACCTGACCGTGGGTCATCCTTCAGTGAGGTGCGCCCATGTTTAAATTCAGCTGACCATTTTGCCACTGTGGAATAGGCAGGACCACTGCCACCGTACACCTCGGCCATTTGCCGGTGATTTTTTTTGGCATTTGATCCCTCTACTGTGAGGAACTTTATCACTGCCCTAAACTCAACATTTTGATTTTCCATCATTGCTTGATGGTCACCAACTTTAAATGCTTTTGAGAATTACACAAATATGTTGTCACAAATAAACTTGATATGTTTAAAATGGCGGAATGTTGTGTTGTCTAATAAAGTGAAGAAAATGTGTGTTACGCGTGGCTGAATACGCTGTTCTATGAACTTTCTGACTTCCGCTCGTAGGTTGAAGAAATAGCACACAGGCATTTCACATGGTAGCGTTTAAACAGATTAACATTTGGTCTACAAATCTCTTAGCGATTAACAAGTGGCACTCAGTTTACTAGTATGTATCACCTTGTTGAAGCGTTTTAGGTCAAAAGATCATTTTTTTTGTGTCTGGTGACTGTAAACGAGACTTGGGTTCATTATTTTGAGTTAGAGAAAGGTCAATGTCGTTAGTGGGTAGGGCCTGGGTCCCCTGAAGCCGAAGAAGGTCAAGACAGTAAATTCAGACGCAAAAGTTGTTATAATGTTGCGCTTTTTACCCAAGAGAAGAACAATAACTTGAGTGTTCTATGCAAACTAGCTAGAGTAGCTTTGAGCCGTTATCCGTGAAAAACATGTGTTGCTGAAATAGGACAATGCAAGAGTCCACATTTGCACAGTCGTAATTGATGCTATACAGCAAAATGGGTATAAATAAACGCTAGGACCTGCCTGTTCACCTGACCTAGCTCCTTGCGCCCTCCTCCCATTCTAAAAAAAAACAAAATAAAAAAAATTGTTTTCAAGGTCAAATTTTATGAATAAAATTATGATTTCAACTTCATTTCAATCTCGTTTCCAAAATAACTCGCCAGGAAGTTAAAAACTCGCCACAAACCGGATAGTTAAGCTCTCGGTGAAAGAAACAATCACGTTTGTCTACTCGCACGATTTTTCAAGTGTTTTCAAACTATTTGTTAACATTTTTTCAATAGTTAAAGTTTTTAAGTTTTTCCATATTAATTGTGGACAACAAGAACGTCCAGCAAGATGAGGGTTCCACAGTAGACGAAGAATTTGAGGAAACGCTACGTGCGTTATCAGATACGAGTACTACGAAGTCAAAGAGGAAAAAACGCAAGTCAAAATACAAACTTTAAAATGAGAAATGAACACAAAAATATCAGTTCTCTAGACAATAGGCATATTTTAGAGTTTATTAAGAAAAAACAAAGTATCGATAATGGTGTCACTGTTACCGGACCTTCATAAAGACCAGTCGGGCAATCCTCATAGAACACAAAAGTTCAAATGAGGAGAGTAATATTTTTCTTTAATTGCATAAAAACAACATATTAACAATAAATATATAAATGCAAACAAGTGATTATGAAATAGATTAATTAATCAGTTGTTTAAAGGAATGTTCCTTTCCGAAAAGTTTTCACAATAGCCAATTACAATAGTTTTCCAAGATACTTTTAACGTCAGTGTTTTTCTAAACTTTTCATGTTACATACAAAGACCTTGTGAATGCTATCTTCTGTTTGTTCACAAAAGGACAATATTTTTCAACATCAGAATTTCAAGTACTAACACTTTTATCATTCGATAACAGACGATGAAGCAGTTTATATTAAATTCACATACAGTGTTATCATACATCTTCGTAATTTTATGCTTATAAACATCCTTCCATTCAATACAGTAATAAAAAAAAATATTTTGTCATTAGCGTTTACAAGAAAATTGTCGCAAATACCGAAGTAAAAATGTTATTTTTTTTTTAAAAAAACCGATTTTAAACGCAAATATTCACACAGTCAATTGGTTTTATATTTCAAAATATAATTGAATTTTTCGATATTTAAAAATAAAATATTTAAAATATTTTTAAAGATCCTTAACAAAATATACAGGGCTTTGGCAGGTTACACGGCCCCATGTACCCCGTCAAAGATTTATGTACCCTGAGCCGCAGGCGAAGGGTACATTTGTCTTTGAAGGGGTACATGGGGCCGTGTAACCTGACAAAGCCCTGTATAACGTTTTTGTCACCCTTCAAAGCGTTATAAGATGGATGTTTTTAACTTCCACTTGGTGTTTTGTATGACTTGCGTATGTTGTCGCCATGTTTGTTTACCGTAACTAGACGCCCACGATGTACGAGTTACTTCCCCTTTACCTCTAAACGTCGCGTGCGTTCATGTACCCGGCAAATTTCCGAACACAGTTCCATGTACCCCGGCAAGTTAACCAATCAGCATGCGATAAATTTCTTAGAAGGGTGACAACACTATTTATCCAATTTTTGAAATGAAGTGTTTCCCTTTTTCTATAAAGAGCTTATTGTGTCATATTGGCTGAGTTAAAAATACAGTTTTTGATAAACTAATTTATTTTTTGCAGCTGTTAAAAGAAGTGAAAATTTCTTAATAGAACTTTAAACAATTTGAAAACTATATCTAAGTTATTGTTTCATTGATAAAGCACGCATAATTAATATTTTTCAAACAAAATGTAAGTTTGATAAGTTTGATGTCTCTGTGTCCAGGATTGCCCTGGATATATTTGGCGTCCCATAGCTCCATGTTCCTTTCACATAATTTAGATTAAACACGTGGATTAATATGTTTGTTTTTGATGTACTAATGCGACTCTTTATAAAATCGGTCCCAACTATTATCTATGTCTGACAGCCGTGCTATCCACCCTGCTTTCATGGATTTCAATTTACATTCAATAACAACAATACCAATACCTTCCTGATATATTTTACCACTTAACGTTTGTCGTTTTATCCTGACTATCGTACCCAGGGTTCGGATACGGATTCCAAACAAAAACATACTGAAAATACTATCAACAAAATGTTGGAGTTTTTGATATATGACATATTTGTTGTGTTTGATAGTTAGTTTTCCAACAAACAATAGGCATACTAATGGGTACAAGCTGTGCACCGTTGCTTGCTGATTTGTTTCTCTATTGTTATGAAGAGAATTTATGCAGCACCTAGTTAAATCTGGAGAGAAGACTGTTGATAAATCATTCAACGCTACATACAGATATAAAGATGACGTTCTGTCTCTTAAAAATCCCAAATATGGAGACTATGTGAATGTCATCTATCCTAGTGAGATTAAAAAAACGGTACGACTGATTCCTCAAGTTCTGTTTCATATCAAGACTTAAATCTAAAGTCTAGTTTTGCAAAAACATGCATTTCGTCTATAGGTTACCGTGCTGTAAGTCGGAACAAGTTAGCTGATGTTTATGTGTCTTCAGCACCATCAAGTTAAATTCTGAATGAGAGATTTCAACCGTGACAGAACGTCATTAGGAGATAGAGCCAAGTCCGGACGCCAACTAGATGCAATAACTTGAGTGTGGTATGCAAACTTACTAGACCAGCTGAGAATCGACATCCGTGAAAAACGACGAGTTAAAACCCTCTAAACATGTTTTGCTGCAACAGGACAACTCGAAATTCCATATTTGCACCGTTGTAATTGATGATTTAGAGAGAAACGGCTTTGAATTAAAACCACGTCATGTCTATTCACCTGACTTTGCTCCTAGCTACTTTTTCCCATTCCCACTATTAAAGGTAATTTTATTCTCGAACGCCATTTCCGGTCTGAGGAAAAGACCGTGAAGATAGTTGTGGAGTTGGTCAATAGAAAAAAGACTACTAGTATTCAGGGCTGATGAATCCCTGTGTTGATTCTACACCTGTCATGATCAACGTCCATTTTCAGATCCTTTCGCTTCGAAGTTCTGTAAACAAGATCCGTGCCAGTATTTACATGTTTCAGAGACTGCATAATACAGATATCTTATAGAATAATTGATTCTACGGTAAGCTGACTATGCACTTCCGTGTCTTCTAAAAACTTATCAAACGGGTAAAATCTAGAAAATGTGAAAATATAATGACTGATATGTGCACTAGGTAAAAAAAAGCACAATCAACTCGATTGTTTGTGTAAAGGGGTCCCGGTTCTTTGTTAAATCATCGTCAAAACTCTTTCAATTACTAATCTTTTGGCCTACAGTTAGCTTTCCCATGATTTTGCTAGTTTATGTTTAAAAAATCAATGGATGGAAATTAGAAGAGGCAGTTCGTTTATATCACATCAGCAGTTATCAGCTATTCGTGACAATAACAAGTTTCTACAGATACACAAGTAAATGTTACAAAATGTACTGCATGTAATTTGGTGAAATTTGTGTTATGATTGTACCAAACTAGCAATACGGGGCAACATTGATGTTTCAGAAACATTTAACGAAGACAAAAGTTCTGAACCAACATATTCAACCCATTCCAAGACATCGACAAATGCTAAACCAGTTATTTTACCTTTCCTCTAATGCAAATAAAGCAGAATGCTTCAAGGATCAATATCAACTTTTGTTTACACGAGATGGGGTTTGGACACACAATCTTCCGAGGCGGGGGCAGTGCCACTAGGCGATCTTGAAAGTGTACAGATTTTATTATTGTGCAAGGACAGTCTGTCTAGGGCGTAAAATATCTTGTGAAATACACTTAATTTTCACAGCGGCTATACTGACTAGATTGGCGTCTTTTGATAAAACAGACCGCGGTGCGCGAGTGTTTTAAAGGTGGTAATTCTTAACCCAAGGTGCCTAACCAATGTGAGTTTGACCCAGTTGACCGCATGTGAGATAGGATTTAAGCTTGTTGTGTGACTTTATTAGTTGGTTTGGTAAATGTTATCAAGAGATTATTTATTTTATTTGGACATCGTGAATCAGTGCGTCCTATTTAAAAGGTCATCAGTGCGCTCTTGTACAAAAGACCACAAATTCTTGACTAACTTGCGACCCACGTGAACATGTGTGTAGATTAATCATCGAGACAACCAAAACTTGTATGTGATCGTAAAGGCCAAAAACACTGCTGATGCGACGTAAAACATTATGCAAACGACCTCTTACATAAACCAAGAGATGATAAGTATTTCGACACTTGTCACTTTAGTTTTAACAATCTATCTACTTCATTTGGCACTTCCTAGAAAAGTGCTACGAGTGCTGTTCTATTTACAACGAATCACTTTTGATTTACAAAACCATCTTTCATTATTCAGATTTCACTGTTACAAATGTGTTATATTTGTGAACCGTGCAAATAATATACCATTCTACAACCTTTGTCCAACTCGAAAGTGTCTTATTTATGTAACTCTGTTCCAGTTTCTTTCATTCATATTTGACAACTCTTATATAAGACCAGAAAAAGTATAGAACTTTCGTGTCTGAAGACGACGTTTTATGATTCTTCAGATGCCGTTCTTCAGATACCATTGGAGGGCAATAGGGACTTTATGGCATTTACTCAGACTGTGTAATGTAAGTGACTTAACGTTTCTTTCTTTGAGCAATTCAATGCTTTCTTAGACGTGTACATCAAATGGCTTATAAGAACAGAATTTATGTAATAGTAAGAAATTTTACACGTTTGTAAATAAAACTCGGCGGTGTTTTGAAATAAATATTGACGTCAGTTCAAACCATAAATCTGGGAACAAAAGCATCACATTTAACTACCTTAAAAACTTTTTGTCGATCATATTGATTTCCACGAATGTAATATACTTTTCTACAGCTATAACTGCCACCAATGTAAAACATTTTAATGTTCTCTCTTGATAGGTGGCACTGTAGAAAATTACCACGTGACCGGAAGTAAAATTCCACTGGTCTAAATAATCACATAATGGTAAATTTAAATGCAAGACACATTTTTAATAAATTTATTAAAGCTTATTTGTTGGTAACAGTAGTTTTATTTTGATTATTTATATCGTGAAAATGTCCACCAGGTGGCGCTCCAGAACTTCATAAGCAAGTCGAAAACCTACCCTGAAATTTTGGCATGTTGAATGGTTTATGCCCATGTAAAACATATCAAAATTTCAATATATGGTTTCAAGCGATTTGTAAGGTATTGAACTACTTTGTCTCACGCTGGAAGGAGGATTAATTATATCCGATATCATATGACGTATTTTCGGTGATGACATCATCGAACCATTTTCAAACATAATATTAAAAGTGGTTCTACTCGTGCAGTGGGTCATACACTTAAAATTGTTTTTTAAGAAAAATCACAGATGATAAGTGTTACGTTAAAAATTGGACCGGTCTCTAGTCTGGTAAATGAATCTGGCGGAAAATGGTTACAAATCAAAATGGGTGATGTTCTAGCTTTACATTAAGAGAACAAAACCGTATAATTGTGTTAATCCAAATCAAACCGTACACTTGCATTTTATGACCAAATCCAAACCCATGTCATAAACAATCACCATGGCCACACATATTGATTAAATTTTGCAGTAAAAGAGGGTAAAAAGTAAAACCAATAGGTAATACTTACAGGAATTACAATATACCCAACATGCACGAGATGATTAACGACGTAGGTGGTTTATAAATATTAATTAATCCTCATGAAGTACGCCAATATTGGTCACGATGACGTCATAAAAAACATTTTATAATAACAATAGTAATAATCATTGGTGAAACATCTCCCATGTAATGTTTGAAAAAGGTCTAAGAAGCAAAATATGATCAATGAAGTTAAACTTATCGCTTTGACGTTACGTTTCAAAACCGGAAGTGTGTCCATCCATGTCACGACCTGTGTAGAATCAACACAGTGAACACTATTAGTCTAAGTGCATCACACTGAAGGGGAAATTACATTGGAAAAGAAGTGGATCTCAACCGGAAATAGGTTAGGCTCGATGCTTATTGACTCACAGTCGTGAATCTGTCGTGGAAGCTTTTCATTGTAAATTCCATTTATTCAACGTTATTATTAAAGAATGATTTTTAAATCATCCCTGTTAAAAAGGCTACTTCAAAAGAATCGTCTTTGCTTGATGCAGATTATAAAATGGTTTATTAAAGCCATCTTAGATATAAAAAAAACACAAACACACCAATCCGTGTCCAAATCACATTCCAAGGCTAAAACTACTTTGAATCTAACAAATTAGGTTAAAAACGTGAACTTTCACTAATAAGTGAGGCCGGGTGCTCTAAAAGATTAATCGGTCATGTTTATTTAGCTACAACCCACAAGCCTAAATCAAAATTGAAAATAAAAGGAAAGTATAATTATGTTTTATACCTCATTTGTTACAGACTGTTGTTTAGATTATTTCTCAAAAATAAAATAAATACACAAATAACAACAATAATGAATGAATAAAAAAATTTCGCTCATAATAATTTAGTTTTTAAGTTTTTGGTTAACCTATTTTGGCGCTTTGAATACTAACCCCTGAAGAAATTTTGGTTCAAACACTACTGATGAGGAAGTGTATTCCGAAAAAGCCATTTACTGCTGTAAAATTAAAACTGGTATAATATGTATTTTTCTATGTTTCATTAATTCTAAAAAAACTATTTCAGAGAACATGGACCTAAAATTACGGAAATATAAGGAAGAATTAGAAAAAACACAAAGATTGGTTAGAGAGAAAGAGAGTGAAATTGAAAATCTTGAAGAAGAAAACAAAAATTTAAAGGAAGAAATCGGAAAAAAGAATGAAGAGATATGTGCATTAAGGGCGATAATCGAGAAACATGAAAAGAGAATTAAAGAATTAGAAGCTAAACATCAAGAGATGGAAAGGAAAAATGTCGAGCGAGATGAAAGTTTCAAAAGATTACTTCGACAACACGAACAACAACAACAACAACACGAACAACAACAACAACAACACAATGAAGATATTGTAAAACGATTGCAGAAACTGGAGAAGAAGTCATTTCAAGATCGAAACATTTCTAGCATGTCTGACCGTACAGATTTACAAAAAGCCATGGACAATGGGAAAGGTGAAGCGAATAATAGAGTACGAGTTCAGAGTAGTGCGCAAAACAATGTACAAAGAGACGTTACAAAAGAAACAGTTAAAATGGAACTTGCGGGAATAAACAATTCATCACAAAAAGGTAAAATTACAGCAGTAGAAAATCCTGAACCATCGAATTCCGGGGAATTTAAGTAATAACTCTTAAGATTTTAAGTAATCATTATGACAGCATTAAAAATAACTAAATAAATAAATAAAATAAAAACCACACGTTGAGAAAAGGAGCTTACAATTACTAAGTGAAGAAATAAATAAATGAATAGATGAGATGTGTTAACGTCAAACATGCTCTTCACCTAGCATGTCTGACAGTACAAATTCTCAAAAACCCATGGACGACTGGAAAGGTAAAATAGAAAAGCAGAGAAAAATAGCAAGTAGTTCTCAAAACAATGCACACAGACACAAGCCAAACAGTGTTACAGTCGAAAAAGGTAAAGGGGTGGTATCGGGTTCTGCTAGAAAAGCCAAACCACCAGAAAAGATGAACATAGAGACAAGCAAAGCAGTGTTACAATCAATATCTATAAAAGAATGAACCCGAAATCATCACAAAAAAGTGATGATGGAATGGCGGCGGTTGAGAAGTACGAGCAACCAACCTAGGCACCTATGATATCCCCTGAAGTTTTAGGTAATCATTATGACAACATTAAAAAATATTTTAAAAACTAACCATACAAATCCATGTTTTAAAAAAAACAAATTTGTCAACCCATGTTAAAATCACAATCCCAAACCAAAATATAAACTCTAAAACTGTCAAATGAAGTGAGGCACGTAAATTTGACGCCACATAGTTCCATTTTCCTTTCATTCAATTTTGATTACACACGTGGTGGGTCTAGCTAGCTAAACAGGAGGTGCTTACCCTTCCTGAGCACCCGGCCTCACTTCCCTGGTGGAAGTTCACGTGTCTAACCCAATTTGTCCGTTTCAAAGTTTTTTCTTCACTTCTGAATTGTTATTCTATCATAGATTAGTATGTTTGTTTTTTTAAGCAATTCTCTCAAACCTACACATACTGGTCCATGACACAATCCCAAAGTGAAGTAAAAACCTTTTGAAAAACACAAGTGAAGTGAGGTCAGATGCTCAGAAAGGGTAACCACCTCCCGTCTATATAGCGTAACCTGTCATGTGTGATTTAACAATAAGGGAAACTTTTTGCAAATTTATAAATTATAAGTATTATGTACAAATGTTCATTTTTATTATTTGAATATTTGTGTATTATTCAACTATTTTATGGATGTAACTACACACGTTGTGGGGCTAAACAGGAGGTTCTTACCCTTCCGGAGCACCAGCCCTCACTTCCCAGGTGGAAGTTCACGTGTCTAACCTAAGTTTTTACTTTGCTTCTGGATTGTAATTCGGACATGGATTAGTATGTTTGTTTTTGATTACTAGGGTATAAAGCAACTATGTGTGATGGATTAGTAATACTATGTTTGTTTTTTATTACTAAGGTATAAAGCAACTGTGTGTGCTTCAACCTCTATTTTATCTAATGTTGGTCATGCATACACTGAAAAAATCCAAAAAGAAGTACAAAATGAAAACTTATCTTTTTTTCACAAAAAAGGTTTTAGACTTAGTAACATACATATTATACCCAAAAGAAAAAGAAGAAGTTACAAATCTTTGAATCATTTTTTGGAAACTTCCATTTTTAATATCTTTTTGTGCTAAATTGTGATTGTGTAAAGTTGTTCATCAACAAGTCGTAGGTTATTTCTGTTGTTTTGGTCCTAAAATAAAAAAAAATCATCGGGGGAGAAAACACCTGAACCCCCTAGCATAAAGGCAGACTGTGTCAGCCTTCAATGACTGTGCACGCAGAACAATGTTTACCAAGCTAAACCCCTGCCTGTCATTTTTATTTATAAGAAAATACTTATATACATACATGTAATCTATAATTGTATTCATTTATTAAAAATCTACAAATATATACAGGATTTAATAAAAAAAAAATAAAAATATATCAATAAAATTTATTCATATTTTACTTATTCTAACATGATCTGTGTTTTTCCTCATATTAAACATGAAGAAAGATAACCAAAGTATTACAAATGATAACCCATGGCAGTTCCATTTTATTTGCAGGCTTCCTAACTTATCTTATGACGTCATGTCACAATAATGGAGACGTATTTTCATTTACAAACTCATTTATCAAAATGGACACAATATCATTTATTTCAATGGGCACACAATTATTTATAATGTTTATTTCAATCCCTTTTATTTCAGTCATTGAAATGATCAACATTTACCCATGGTATACCGTCGAAAAACACACGAGTTCACAGGCGGAAGAATATATCAAGAGGTGGCTTTGTCATGTTATCGTGTATAATTCGACGATAAAACTGTGTTTCGATGCTCCGGATGTATTAATTACCTGTGACTAACCCGCCTAGACCCTTTCTATAATCTTCTTTTGCGTTGCCTGGGTGGAAATATTGCGACCAAACACGGGACTGTTCCAGTAAAGAACCCGGTGTGTTGTTTTCAGCTTTAAGATTGAGATACAGATAAGACGCTAAGCCAGAATACAGTGGCTTATCCAGATCACTAAAACTAGCCTTCTACCATGTAATATTGAAATCATCTCGGTTTCTATCACATAACCTTTGATGTTCGTCGGTGTCACCGCACTGTCGGGATTCATTGAATTCCGTTTCACTTATCTTAAAAAAGAAGAAAATTTGAAGAACATTCAATCATGCTTTGCAAACAACGGTCCACTAAAAGCTACAGTCAATCTTGTCTATAAAGACCACCAAAGGCAACCATGTTTTGCAGACAGCGGTCCAATTAAACCTACAGAGATGGGCAAAAAGTATTCAGTCACTTTGTAAAATCCTTCATTATTTTATATGTAAAATATTCTTTCAAATTCATTTTTTGATCAAATGCAAAATTAGTTGTAATTTCCTTTCGTAATTTTTCAAAATATTGTCTGTCTTAGAACATTCAAGAAAACATAAGGTGAACGGCATGATAAATTTGTGATTGCCATGATAAGCATGTTTGTATAGTAGATTTCAATTTTAATTTTTTTCGTTGAATTTAAAATGTTTATCTGTAGAAACAACGAAATTCCCTTTTCTAATTATTCTTATTAAGTAAAAACAAACATACCAATCCATATCATCACAACCCAAAAGCAAAGTAAAAACAAACATACCAATCCATGTACAAATCACAATCCCAAAACAAAGTAAAAGCAAACATATTAATTCATCTTTGACATCTTAAAGACAGGTAAAAACTTTGAAACTCGCAAAATAAGTAAAACATTTGAACTGCCATCAGGGAAGTGAGGTCTGGTGCTCCGGTAAGGTATGTACCTCCTAGGGATTTGAACCCTGAACTCTCATATACAACACTCTATCAAATAAGATACCATAGTGGTACTAAGGAGGTGTTAACTTAACATTTAATGAATGTAGTGTAAACACAGGCAAAGTTAATTGCTAAAAAAAATAAAATAAAATCGGTATCTAGAAAAATACCCAGGGAAGTTACTCGCGCCAATTATAATGTTATGGGGCATTTCGGAAGTGTCAATAAATTAATAAATTAATCATCCATTTCAAAGTTAGAAAAAGGATATGAAAAGTATCTTCTTTATAACTATTACAGTGAAATCAAACATTCCAAATTCCACCAAGATGTCCCTCTCCAAAAGTATTTTTATAATGACCATCGTGTGACTCAACGTATGCCAGATTTCTGAGGATGATGCCTGCTCAATCACAAATACCGCCGCCATTTTCAAGAGCATCCACAACTGATTGTACAATGGCTGATCCAATTTCGGGAGCTACGAAAGAAAAGTGTGAGCTCAAAGAAAGCGAGTCCGGAAGCTACGGAACAGAAGGATAAGCACAAAGGAAACGAATCCGGGCGCTATGGAAGGGAAAGATGAACACAAAAGAAAGCGAGTCCGGAAGCTACGGAACAGAAGGATAAGCACAAAGGAAGCGAGTCTGGGAGCTACGGAAGAGAAGTGTAAATTCAAAGGAAACGAGCCCGGGAGCTACGGAAGAGAAATGTAAGCTCAAAGGAAACGAGACAGTCTATATTTACAAACAATATTGTGATGACGGTCATAAACCTTTTTAAAAGCTTCCAAATCTCAATCCCAAAAGTCGAACACAAACATACCTGTCCATGTACAAATCACAATTTCAAAAGTCAAATACAAACATACCGATCTATGTAAAAGTCACAATTTTAAAACTCAAATAGAAACATGCCATTCTTTGTCCAAATCACAATTAAATAAGTCAAACACAGTCGCAAATGTCAAACACAAACATACCGATCCATATCCAAATCACAATCCCAATTTTAAGTCAAATACTGACATACTGGTCCATGTGCAAACCAAACTCAATACAGAGACAATATATATTTATAGACAATATTGTGATGGCTATAAAACTTTTTGAAAGCCTTCATCTGCTCAAGTACTCAATATTCTTGAGTCTCTTTGTTTCTTTTAGATGGGAGCTTGAAATAAACGAGATCCCGTGTCACAGTAGGCATGGTACGACAAAGAACCCTGCTGTATAATGCCATCAATGCAATGCACAGTTCTGCATCTTACCCTAAAGTGGGACGTCTCGATTAAATTGAATTATTCTTGTCCGGGACGTTTAAACACCACAGCTCAATCAAACTCGAACAAGCCTTAAATGCAAAACTCTATTTAAGGATCACATGTTTCTAAATGCCAATTATCGTAATTGTTTTTTTTCATGTATATATAAAGGTCACGTGCTGATAAAGGTCACTTTATTGGTTCCCATAGGCGGTATTACGATTTGACTGTATTTTAGAAAAGCGAACATCACCAATCAAACCGGGGTTGGCATGATTTTATTGTGACTGACTAGATGACCATCTCCAATAAAACTAAAGATTGTATGAATTCATAGTAACCGACTAGATGGACATCTCCAATCAAACATATGATGGTATGTTTTTATCGGACCGACTAAATGAACATCTCCAATCAAACCGGAGATGGTAAGATTTTATTGTGACAGAGATTGTAAGCTTTTTTGTTTACATCATTTATTACATGTTTGATCTAGGCACTTCGTTTTCTTTTGCAATTCATGAACACACTGTCTCGATATAATTGAAAGAATTTAGATCGGGGGGTGGGGGGTAAACAGCATTACTCCATTCCAAACCCCGAACTCATCGTCTCGATATAAGTGAAAGAATCTGTTTCTAAACACTTAATCAAACCGGAGATAGCAAACTATCTGGTAAACAGTCCATCTGAATGGGGTTTGTCACTTTACCACGTATTCAACACCCTTTACGTTTTGAAAAACGTTTACGTTGCAAATTCACGGAGTGATATCGTTTATACGAAGAAAACGTGAACTAGTATGATTCTATATATCTAATGGGGTTGAGTTGAGTTAAATAATAGTGTTTAACGCCTGATTCAAGAATATTTCACTTATATCGAGACTTCGCCAGCTGTTGGCGAAAGTGCATAAATTGTGCCTGTGCGTTGCGCTGAAGACATTATATAGCAGTGTTCTTTAGCGTGCCAAGCCTACCGTGACACGTTTGTTCTTATCTGAAATATCGTGACTTTTATTTCGTAATGCCGAGTGCTTGGCGAAAGAACAGTCACTACCCACTCTCAAGTCTTGGGTCAGACCTGGCCACGAATCGAACCCACGACCTTCCACTTACGGAGCGAGTACTCTACCAACTAAGCCACCGCTGTGGCCAATATACCCAACGGTAATGAAAGTTCCACACATACGTTATAGGGGTTCAACTATGATACAGCGACGACGTCATTTCATAGTGATGATTGGGGCCGCAGTGGCCTAATGGATAAGACGTTAGTCTTCAAATCAGGGTCTCTCACCGCTCTAAGTTCGAGTTCCGCTCAGACCACATGCGGGAAAGTGAATTTTCCCTGCCATTGGTCTTTACTGGTTCACCTGGTATCAGTTTAATGGACTGAGGGAGTGATACGCTTGTCTGTGGCATACTCACTCTGTGAGCTAGCACGGTAAAGTCGCCCTGAGTACGCTAGTACAATGCAGACCATATAACACATTTGCACTTCACATGCATACATAAAATTGTTCATATATTAACCCATAGACATAAATAATAAAATAATACTGGTCATTCTATTGATCACACATTGTTAAATAATTCGAGTTTTAGAAGGTGGTTTGTCATACAAATTTTAATTTTGCACCTTAACATTACTTCGAGTTATCGGGGGTATTTGAATTACCAGAGTTTGAGTTATCGAAGTTGTATTTATATAGTTTATATAGAAAACCGGTCGGGACAAAAAATTGACTTCGAGTTATCCGTGGTATTCGAGATATCGAAGTTCGAGTTATCGAAGTTCTACTGTATAGTTCTCATAGTGATCAGATCTGACCATTCATAATTCTTTAAAAATAAAATATTCGATTATGTTTTTTTGTGAACAACTACTGTCCGCGTCATTAAATGTTTGTTTTTGGGAATTTTACGCGTTTAATGAAGTTTTGTTTACTTGTTGTTTTCATTATCAAAAGTGACTGTATATGCTTGTCTCTTTTCTCGTTTGGATCGTTAGCAATATTCTTGGTTAAGATGGATGCTATCTTTGACAAGATATTACCACATACTATTTATATTGATTTTGAGTGACGGTTCTACTTTTAATTATTAACACATAATTAAAAACAAAAATACTTATCAATGTCCGAATCACAATCCAGAAGCAAAGTAAATACAAACATACTAATCCATGTCCGAATCACAATCCAGAAACAAATTAAAAACTTTGGAACTGACAAGTAAGGCTAGACACGTGAACTTCTACCAAGGAAGTGAAGCCGGGTAAGCACTTCCTGTTTGTCTTGCATATATATTTTTTTCACACACATTATATATATATATATATATATATATATATATATATATATATATATATATATATATATATATATATATATATATATACGTTATATTTTTTATTTACCATCCATTTGGACTGACGTCACTCACGACGCTATCTGTGTTCCTCTTGTAGACACATATATAACACCACATTCATATTTCACCTCGTCTGTACATGTGGCGTTTATGATTCTTAGGATGGCAACATTATGGCGGCTCACGTTGACGGAGTTCAATCCCTTTTATTGTGTCCATAAACGTATTTTTTCCATTTTGAAAGGTCGAAAAATCAGAAATGTCGACAAATAGATGGGAATGCAGGTTAAGCTCTTCCATCGGATGGTAAAAGGGCGTTCTGCTTTTTGAGTAGATAACTTGCATCTAAGATCCACTGCGCATGACATTGTATAATTTCCATCAGTTTCCGTTGTTAAGTCTCTATATACGCGGAGGTCTATTGCCTGGTGGTAGTATAAAGAAGTTGTGTGAATGATGATACAGCAATTATGAAAACCAACATACCAATCCATGTCCAGCCCGCAATCACAAAGTGAAAAGTAAAAACAAACATTCCAATCCATTTCTAACCCATAATCCCAAAGCAAAGTTAAAAACAAACATACTAATCCATTTCTAACCCACAATCCCAATGCAAAGTTAAAAACAAACATACCAATCCATTTCTAACCCACTATCCCAAAGCAAAGTAAAAACAAACATTCCAATCCATTTCTAACCCTCAATCCCAAAGCAAAGTAAAAACAAACATTCCAATCCATTTCTAACCCACAATCCCAAAGCAAAGTAAAAACAAACATAACCCAAAATCCCAAAGCAAAGTAAAAACAAACATACCAATCCATTTCTAACCCACAATCCCAAAGCAAAGTAAAAACAAACATTCCAATCCATTTCTAACCCACTATACCATTGCAAAGTTAAAACAAACATACCAATCCATTTCCAACCCACTATATCAAAGTTAAGGTAAAAACAAACATACATGTACCAATTCATGTCCAAAACGCAACTCAAAAGAAATAAAATCTTTGAAAACTGTCAAATTTCAGATGAATACATCTGATTTCCATCAGAGAAGAGACGTCGGGTGCTCCGGAAATGTAAGCTTAAGTTGTAACAATAAATTACATAAAATACAAAAAATATAATATAAAACATAATAATCTATACATATACATGTACAAAGCTTTGTGATTATCAATGTCATAATTAACATGTTTAGCTAGCTGGACAACAGGTGTTTACATAACCAGGGCATCAGATCTATTTTCCCTGGTGGAACTTCACGTGTTTGACCTTACTTTTCATTTTTTTCGAAGTTCATATGTTTAAGCTTCTTTTTCGTTTCAGTTTTAGAGTTTTTACTTTGCTTAGTGATTGTGATTTGGACATGGAATAGTATGTTATTATAGGACTGAATCAAGAGAGAGAGAGAGAGAGAGAGAGAGAGAGAGAGAGAGAGAGAGAGAGATTGCCAAGATTGTTCTTTTTATTGAATTACATCATACAGAGAGAGAGAGAGAGAGAGAGAGAGAGAGAGAGAGAGAGAGAATTGGCTTCATGGTTCTTTTTATATTGAATAACACACATCAAAGAGAGAGAGAGAGAGAGAGAGAGAGAGAGAGAGAGAGAGACAGAGAGAGAAATTGGTATCATGGTTCTTTTTATATTGAATAGCACACATCAGAGAGAGAGAGAGAGAGAGAGAGAGAGAGGAGAGAGATTGGTATCATGGTTCTTTTTATATTGAATAACACTCATTAAAGAGAGAGAGAGAGAGAGAAAGAGAAAAGAGAGCATATGTGTTCGTGTGTGCGTTACTTTACATTAGTAATATACAATCGTGTAAAAGGTATACTTACCGTTGGTAAAACTGAACAGTAATGAACTAAAATAGACAAATCTGATACGACTCATATTATTATAATTATAATTATGACCTTTATCACAATCTCAATTTTATCTTTATTTATATACTAAAATAAACAAAGCTATCTTTAACTTTATTGCATCGTGTCTTATTGTCAAAATAATATTTAAAGAGTAGAAGTAAAAGCGAATGAATGCATTACAGAAAAGCGAATAGTGCGTTACACAAAAGGTAGGCCAAAACCTTATATTTGAAAACAAAATATTATGAAATAAAGATTCTGCAAACATAAGCATAGCAACACCTTCCACACAACTATAGACTAATGTTTTTATCATCTCGGGTTTTGTTGGAGATTTTATTAAGTTTGTCATGAAAAAGTATTGACTATGGATTAAAGTGGCCTTTATTTCAAGTGTCTTTACTTCCCTATCAATTCAGATTAAATGGTTTTCCTAAAGATAAAATAAATCAATGTTTACCTGAAACTACAAATAAAGAATAAAGTAAGTAAAACAACGTGAAATTGTTTGTATATTTTGGGAAATTTTAATTTAAAGTACCAGGTACTTTTGGTAAACATAATACATGTATTACTTTCTGGGCTATCATCGGAAATGTTTAGGTCACCACTAAATAAATAGATAAATAAATAAACAAATAAATAAATACATAAAAAATAAATAAATGAATAAATGAAAAGTTGATAGTAACCACCAACGCCGTTACAGGCTGTAAGCATAACAATATAATGACAGCAGGTTCTTGCCACCAACGGAACATCTAGTCTCACTTCCCTTGTGAACGTTCACGTGTTAAATTTGATGTGCCAATTTTTAAAAAAAATTATTTGCTTTTGGATAGTGACTTTGAACTGGACAGAATCAGGAGGTATAATTTATATATTTAAGGTACCTTGTTTGTATGTTATTTAGTAACACCTGGCTTGACTTCCCTGTTAGAATTTCAGATGTGTTAATTAATGTGCCAATTTGAACGGTTTTCTTTGCTTTTGGATTGTGTCTTTAAAATGGACAGCTATATCTGTTTTTATTTGACCAAATATTGGCTAGATTACATGTGTAACTTTATTTAACTGTTTTAGTTTTTGCTTAATTGTGATTTGCCAATGGATATTAGTTTTTTATGATACATCTCAGTTTCTTGATAGTGTCCTCTAGGCGAAAATGAGCTAACCACTTAAACAACAAGCACTTATTTATTTGTAGATATCAATCGCATTTTAAAATATATTTCAAGTTTAAAACAGAAAGTTCGTAAACCTTAATCGTTTTCGATATATTTCGTCACAAGAAAAAAACAGGAAGTAAAACATACAACTTACTCAGAATTTTAAAAGTTCAAAGGTAAAAAATCTAGTATTAAAATTGGAGAAACTTTTTACAGGTATTTTAATGTCAATTTATATATTATTATTCATGAAGTTCGCTGGCGATTAATTTTTGAAACTGGTAAGTATATGAAAATAATGATCATTTTTTGGTTCCATTTTAAAATGTAAATTATATAGTTATTTATGAAATGAAAATATTTAACCTTTTAATTGGCAGACACACCAAACTACGCCATTTTGATTTTCGGCGTGTCAGGCGTACTATTGTTTGCATTGAAATGGTATTTATCAACGGATTTTTAAACCCTTGAAACCAAAATAAACAAGAGAACATTTCCTGTCAACTTTGTATTGTTTTTCTTTACAAACCTGTCTTCATTATTTAAACCCAATTTTTAATGTATTTCTAGATGTTAAAACTTATAGATATAAAATCATATAAAAAATCTAAAATCAGTTATATAACGCAAAATAACGGAAATTGATATATACATGCGGGCGAAAAAATCGTGTTTTGGTAAATAAATCCAATAACGTCGTTGCCGTTTTTCTCAAATGTGGCTAATAAGAATATTTGAAAATATGTTTTAAAAATATGATAATTATATTCCATGATATATTTACATATGTTGAAAAAAATATCTGTTACACAAAACAAAAATCATCGATTTAACCAAATAAACAAGATATTACCAGTTTGCCCGTAGACAAAAAATAAGGGGAATTCACTCAACGTTAACTTTGTCAAGATGCTGATCGGGCACTTGTTTACAAGTCGTTGCTATGATAAGAAGTTTATTACTATTAAAATTCCAGGAGCATAAGCAAAAGTGAAATCAATTGTTAACTCCATTTTTATGGCCGCCAACGCACAATTGTTGGTATCAGATATCCCTTGTTCATTGCCGTCAAAACAAAATTGAGATCAGGTTCCCCTTAAATTTTCTCGGTCGTTATCACAATTTTCAATCAAGCCCCCTCCCCCTAAAATTGTTCATGACCGTCAACACAAATTTGTTGAGATCAACTTCCTTAATTTTCCATATTCGTCATCACAAAAATGTTGATATCAAGCCCCCACACTTAATTTTTATGAATGTCATCAAAAATTGTATCAAGTGCTCCTAACTTTTTATAGCCGTCCTCAAGAAATTGTTGATAAATCTGATATATCTGTATTCAAAATTACCCTAGATATATTTGACGCCCCATAGTTCCATGTTCCTGTCATTCTTAATTTTAGTTCGCATGTGACGGGTATTGCTGGCTAAACAGGTAATACTTATCCTTCTCTTCCGTATCATTTGGCCTCACTTCCCTATTGGGAATTTTATATTTTTTATTTATTTGATAATTTTATAAGGTTTTCATTTTGCTTTTAGGATTTTGATTTGAACATGGGTCGGTTAACTTATGTGTGATTAAAATAGAATAAGTCTATATCTACAGTACAACCCGAGATAATCTTGCTGTTATACGTAATTGTAAAAAAATCCCTCCTTCGAATAAAATGCAATAAAATTTGACAACTGAAGGGTTTAGTATTGAAGCATTCCTTTTATAATGCGCATTTTAAAATGGTTTGATTATGATCAAATATGTCATTTTAAACATTTTATCAAATAATCAATGAACGCGTGTTCTGTTAACTGTTATGACAAACATACCGATATTAAATCAAAGTGACACAAGGATTTAGCAAGTTAGGCTTATCATGGCCCCAAAGTATTGATGACCGTCATTGCTTTATTTTAACTATATATATATATATATATATATATATATTATATATATATATATATATATATATATATATATATATATATATATGGAGAGAGAGAGAGAGAGAGAGAGAGGCCTTTACCCTTACCTTCTGTAGCATTTAGCCTCACTTCCCCGTTGAAAGTTTTATTGATCGAATTTATTTGATAGTTTTTAAGGTTTTCATTTTGCTAAAGTCTATATCTAGAACCCGATATAATATTGCTGCTATACGTAATTGTAAACAAGAGGTCCCATGGGCCTCTGATACTCAACAGACAGTTTATTTACATATTTGATGAATAACATGCACATCGTTGCATAAAAAATATTCTCGTATAACTCCTTTTATAAATTCAATATTACATAAACACTCATGCAAGATCCTCTATATATTGTTTAATTTTGGAACTTGAACGTTTTGCATTCAAACAATTATTATGACTAAAACATTTTACAACCTGATGCTGGCAATGTCTCGATGTAAATGAATTAAAAAGAACTTATTTAAACTTCATTTACTCCTTATTTTGAATTTTTTCGTCCTTTGTTGGAATTCGATAGATATGAATATTTAACAACTTAAAGCTGCCTATGTCCCGATTTAGATGTTTAAAAAAGAAATCTTTGCTCTAAATATACTTTTTTTGATTTTTTTTACCCAGGAAATCGATATTACATTTCAAGTATGGGGGTTAGAATTTAGCTATGGACAGTAAAGACCGTTATTGATTTCTGACACAGAATGGTCTCCCACTGTGTCTGTAAGAGTGACTTCATGATAAAAAATATCAACAAAAAGCTATGTTTTCACAATTTAATGATGAAAAACTCTACATCGAATTTAAAATCATATTAAAGTTTTAAAACTAATAATTTAAATTTGGAGTGTGGAAATAACACATTCGTTTATCCTCTTTCATTTCATTTTAAGTCAATACCATCAGTACATTCGGTGATCTTTGGTGGCCGTGTCGTGTGCAAACTTTTCTTTGATGTGACAATCAGGAAGTTAAAATATATAATTTTACTTAGAACTCTTAAATTTCAAAGGTTACAAGAGATCCAACATAAAACAAGCTGGATAATTTTGCAGACATTCTTTCGGAATGTAAATTCCTGTCTTTTATTCATGATGTGGGTTAATGTTTATTAACTGGTAAGTATATAAACATTATTATTAACCATAACTTAAATCATAATTCATGATCATAATTTCTCAAATAAAGGACAATACATGTTTAAATGAATGAATGAATGAATGAATGATTTGCTTCAAACATATTTTGTTTAAATATACACCAAACCCGAGCTATTCCTGCTGTTTCAGGTAATAATTCTTTGTAATTGTGTCCCCTGTCTCACTATAATTTAGAATTGAATATTTTACAACCTAATGTTCTCTGTTTTACGTTTTAAGAGTATCATTTGTATTATTTCGAGTTACATATTTTCACAACATTATCGTCTTTTATTTAATACATAGAAACAATTGATTATTATACAAATCATGGTTTATCTAATCAAGGTGTATAGTTATATCAACGATTATCTTTAAATATATTATTAATATTTCCGCTTAATGTGTATTTGTTTCCCATTAATACGCTATAGTTGAGCTTGTTCCCACTATGGGAACTTTATAGAAAGAAGCAGGCTTCTTACAAGTTAAATAGTTGACCCAGGGATACTGCAATTGTAGGCTTATCAGAGCCCTCAAAAATATCATGGTCGTCATTAAGTATTGTTAATGTCTCCTAGTCCATGTATGCACTGGAAAAAATTTGACGAACCATATTTTGATTTTACACATGGCAATTGTAGCTGGCTAAACAGCAGGTGCTTACAAAGCACCCAACGTCATTTCCCTGGTAAAAGTCCACGTGTTTAACCTAACTTAACAATTTTAAAGTTTTTACTTTGCTTCGAGATTGTGATTTGCACTTAGAATAATACTAGTATGTAATTTGAACCACTGAACCAGTAATTCTGCTGGTGGTTGTAGCCGCGAGGATGTCACAAACTCAGTAGGCAATAATAATGTCTATAATTGTCAGAAATTTGAAATTCCTCAAAAACCAAGGTATACTTCCTTAAGCAATGCATTTCCTTAGCTAAATTTTAAAAATTATATTTTGGTCCTTTGGGTATGCTGAACAACAATTTTGGTTCAAGCACTAATGATGAGGAATGGGGTATTTGCGTATTGCATTTAAACTGGTAAAATATGTCAATTCAATCACTGACCGGTACCTGCAGGTGGCTGTTTGAACATTACAAACTCAGTTAGCAATAATTGTGTATATAATTGTCAGCCCGGATGGATTTGTTATTCCGCCCAAACGAATTGTTATTCTAACTGGGAATGGTGTTATATTTGACCGGGCGAATTGCTATTCTATCCGGGCTGATTAGTTATTCTGCCCGGGCAGATTATTAATTCTTATTTTTTCTTGTATTCTTAAAGCGCTTCATTACTATAAACGCGATTCATAAAGATTTGACGAAATTACACTATTGTTCTAGGATCCAAACATCTGATGTTCGTATAACTTTGTTGTTATATCAAAGCATCAGACCTGAATCCCTGGTAGAAGTTCACAATTATAATTTTTCTAGTTTAAAAATTTTGCTTCTTTTTGAACATAGATTTGTATGTTTTTGGTTGATTAGTCGTCTGTTTTTTTCCTTCTTGGTCGGCTTATATATATATATATATATATATATATATAGAGAGAGAGAGAGAGAGAGAGAGAGAGAGAGAGAGAGAGAGAGAGAGAGAGAGAGAGAGAGAGAGAGAGAGAGAAAGAGAGAGTTGGCAACAAAAAAGCAGCGTGTTTTTATTGTAGACATCCATCCTTTTGTAGAGCACAGACCTAGCTATCGAAAATTAATTAGTTAGCTCACGATAATGAAATCGAAATTCGGCTATCGAGAGTTCAAGGCATAAATAGCTTGTGGCCGAAACGTTGTCATGATACTTAATTTTTAAAGGTAGTTTGTATGTGAATTGACATTTTATAATTCATCAAGTTGGCTGGCGATTATTTTTAAACCTGGTAAGTATATGAAAATCATTACCGATTGAATTCAAAGTATTTCCTTTTTTTTATTTTCATTCAAAAATGGACTGGAATGATTTTTGCACTAATATCATGGGTCAATTAAGGTCTGTGACCATGACGTTCGCAGTATTTATTTATAAATGAATATGGTTTATAGGTAATTTTACGTTAACGCCTTTTGTTTGAGATATTTCTACGTCACAAAACCCCATACATGGATCATTTAATCAACATCTGTATGTGTTGTTATACATGAATAGTGTATGAAATATGAACACAATATTGAAATTATAGGTAATAATATTGTTCTTTGTAATACCGAGTTTAACTTTTTGAAGTTCAATTTACAACTTAATAAAGAACACTTTAGCAGTAGAGTGTGTTATTAATTGAATTGAATTGCACTTTTTACGTTGTTATCGGGGTTGTAACAACGTGATAATTTCCGTAGACCTATAGACACGTAAAATGCTTGCTGACGATAAAATATCGATTTTGAAAAAATATTTCATTAAAACAATCTTAAATGTTAAATCAATGAAATTAATCGGACATGTTTAAATTAATTTTTCAATTTTCATTTATAAAAAAACCGAAGTATTTTAATGATTCTATGTAAACTATTTGCCGATCTTCACGCTTTTTGACAATCTTAAAATAACTGTTATTAATAGAATTCAGCTCTAGATGGGTTATCCCTGAAACAGACAAAAAATAGTTCCGGTAGAAAACGTTGTTATTGGAAAATAACACCATGTTTTTTTAAGACCACAACCAATAAAAATGCTCTAAATTGTGTAGTAACGTGAAGTTTGTAATTATCATAATATATAAATCACATTGTCCATTTAATATGAATGATTTAGCGATACAACATGATTATTTAAAATGACAATATTCATCTATGTATTTTTCCGTTATCAGTTATAGCATGAATTATGACATCACTTTATGTTACAACAATCACGTGACGTCATTTAATCAATCTCAATAAACATACCCATAAATAATTAAATGACAATCCCCACAAAAGTAAAAACCTTGATTGTTCTTTTTATTGAATTACACCATACAGAGAGAGAGAGAGAGAGAGAGAGAGAGAGAGAGAGAGATTGGTATCATGGTTCTTGTATGTGTTGTGTGTGCGTTATTTTATTTAGTAATATACAATCGTGTAAAAGGTATACTTACTGTAAGTAAAACTGAACAGTAATGAACTAAAATATACAAATCTGATACGACTAATATTAATATAATTATAATTATGACCTATATCACAATCTCAATTTTATCTTTATTTATATACTTACTAAAATTCACAAAGCTATCTTTAAATCTATTGCATAGTGTCTAATTGTTAAAATAATATTTAAAGAGTAGAAATTAAAGCGAATGAATGCATTACAAAAAAAGTATGCCAAAACTTTATATTTGAAAACAAAATATTATGAAATAAAGATTCTGCAAACATATGCATAGCAAAACGTGCAACAAAACTATAGACTAATACTTTTATCATCTCGGGTTTTATTATTCAGTTACCAGAACAAACCAGGCAATAAAAAAACAGGAAGTAAAACATACAATTTACTCAGAATTTTAAAAGTTCAAAGGTAAAAAATCTAGTATTAAAATTGGAGAAACTTTTTACAGGAATTTAATGTCAATTCATATCTTATAATTCATGAAGTTCGCTGGCGATTAATTTTTGAAACTGGTAAGTATATGAAAATAATGATCATTTTTTGGTTCCATGAAAAAATGTAAATTATAAAGTTATTCATAAAATGAAAATTCTTAACCTTGTTATTGGAAGATACACCAAACTACGCCATTTTGATTTTCAGCGTATAAGGCGTACTATTTTTTGCATTGAAATGTTATTTATCGACGGATCTTTAAACCCTTGGTACCAAAATAAACAAGAGAAAATTTCCTGTCAACTTTGTTCTGTTTTTCTTTACAAACACTGTCTCCATTATTTAAACCCGATTTTTAATGTATTTCTAGATGTTTAACTTATAGATATACAAAATAGAGAAAGAATCATAAAAAAATCTAAAATCAGTTATATAACGCAAAATACCGAAAATTGAGATATACATGCTGGCGAAAAAGCTGTGTTTTGGTATATAAATCTAATAACGTCGTTGTCGTTTTTCTCAACAATATGTGGTTTATAAGAATGTTCGAAAATATGTTTTAAAAAATATGATAATTATATTCCATAATATATTTACATATGTTGTAAAAAAATATTTAAAAATTTTACAAAATAAACAACATATAACCAGTATGCAGTATACCTGTAGACAAAAAATAAGGGGAATTCTCTTAACGTTAACTTTCTTAAGATGCTGATTGGGCAATTGTTTACAAGTCGTTGCTATGATACGAAGTTTATTACTATTTCAATTCCAGGAGCATTGGCAGATTTATGATCATATCATTTGTTAACTCCATTTTTATCCCGTCAACACAAAATTGTTGCTATCAGATATCCTTTGTTCATGGCAGATATCCTTTGTTCATATTTTTTAAGGTTTTCATTTTGCTTTTAGGATTGTGATTTGAATATGGTCGGTTAATTTGTGTAATTTAAATATAAATATATAAGTCTATATCTACACTACAACCCGAGATAGCCTTGCTGTTATACGTAATTGTAACCTCCTCCCCCTCGAATGATTTGTAATAAACTTTGACAACTGAAGGGATTAGTATTAAAGCATTCCTTTTTAAATGCGCATTTTAAAAAGATTCAATTATGATAAAATATATAACTAAAAATTTTATCAAAAAATCAATGAACATGTCGTTATTTATTTAAATTGAAACTTTAGTTGACACAAGCAAGATTATGCTTATAGAGGCACCAAAGTATTTATGACCGCCATTGCGAAATTTTTAACTATATTATAGCTCACTGAAAAGTGCGATGTCAAGTCAACTTGGGACAATATTTCACAATATCAGTTCAATAACCCTTTTATTATATAGCAAAATAAACTCCGTTTACTTCCGTCAAGTATTTCATCTTAAATATCATTTTGTCGTATAATACATAACTATTACTCTAGTAAATTAAGTTCTTGTAAATGGATATAAGAATCATTTCAATATAACAAACAACACAACGATGACGTCGACATTAATCGTATGACGTCATAAACGACAGCGTCTTGTGACAAAGGATGCAATATGAACAAAATTATTTCGGGAAACCTCGCTCTGGAACCATTTTGTCGTACAATACATAACAATTACTCTAGTTCTTGTAAATGGATATAAGAATTAGTTCCATATGACAAACAACACAGTGATGACGTCTTCAGCCCTGTAACAAAAATCGTATGACGTCACAAACTACAGCATCATGTGACAAAGCATGCAATATGAACAAAAATGATTCGGAAAACCTTGCCCTAGAACAAAGTTAGTATGCTAAATATCGATATTTATTGCACGCTAACACCTCGTTTAATTTCTATGCGAGGCATATATTGATATATAGTAACCATATATTTATTTGTTACTTGAACAGGCTTTATAAACAACACCCCTACATTCCACGGAATGGGGAAGAAACAACGCACCTATTTGAAAAATTTCTGATAAACATTTTTATTTACTGCTTAATCTGAACATTTCCAAAAAGGAAACGATGCCATCCCATTTGGTCTTGGCGTATGCGACAATTCCAAGAATTAGAAAAAGGAGCAAAGCAAAACAAAGTACAGGTTAACAAGGAGAGGGTAAAACCACAAGAAAGTAGAAAAACGAGTTAATAACTTAAAGTGACATGCTTAAGTATCAAGACCGTATTAGATTCATAACGCGTGCCTCTGGTGCCAACGTACAATCGCAAGCTATCTGACCTTTCGGAAATTTTAAGTACACATCAGTGGATCTTTAACAATCGGTTGAAATGTACCATTATGTGCATACAGGAGGTCCTACAACTTAACAGACTTGACAGACGTTCTAGTTCATAAAAAGATCAATAAAATTGTCAGACGAAAAAAAATAAAGATAGTCAAAATTTAGGGTGCGGGAGGGGTGTAGTAAATTAGAAAATAGGAAGGGTAAGTATATAAATTCGGACAAAATAAATTATGACAGACCTTTTAACTGACGATCACACAAAAATACATCTAAAAAAGTATAAAAATTAAAAATATAATTTGTTTTAATTATGTTAAAAATTACATAAAAATACCTATATCCATGTACAAAACTAAGTAATCAATCAGTATGATAAATCAATCAATAAATCAATCGATAAAATTATAAATAAATAAATTAATTAATTAACTAATACATAAGTAAATAATAAGAAACAATTAAAAAAAACAGTGTGTAAGTGTTGCGATATTGTTCATAACTATGCTATGTGGAAGGCCACGTGTTTAACCAAAGTTGTCAGTGTAAAATATTTTACTTCGTTTTTAAAATTGTAAATTGCACATTGGTATGTTTGATTTTTAAAATATCTTCTCTGAATGAACAGGATTTACTTTTGTGGTTCACGAACTCATAGAAAAATTATCAAAAAATAGATTATATAGGATGCGTCTACCTTTTCTCCGGCCTCATTTCTCTGATTGAAGTGTAAGTGTTTAGTTTACTTTGATGGGTTTGTCAGTTTAAACTTGTTTTTAGATTTTGATTTATACATAGACCGGTATGTTTGAATTTGATAAGCAAAAATGAAGTGAAAATGTGCGATTAGTGTACAAGCTATTGTCTTAAGTTATAGCTACAACTTTGCTTTTTCAAAAAAATTAACCATTTGTTGTTATGATCTCGCCACAAATTAGAAACCGATTTTTGTCAGATATTATATGGTAACCAAGAAATAGCTAATTTCGCGACTGCCTTATACACAAGAAGAAAAGTCACCTTTAAGGATCCTTAAAGCCCCCTTAAAGACTCATTAAATGGGGCTTTAAGGATCTTTAAGGGGCTTTAAGGACCTTAAATGTGTCTTTAACATCTCTTTAAGGACATCCTTAAAGATCCTTAATGGAACTGAAATTTTAAGGATCTTTAAGGCGGCTTTAAGGATCTTTAAGGATTCGTTTAATAAACACAGAAAACAAATTTCTTTACATTTTTTTAAATTTTAAATTTATATAAATGTGATGTTAAATATAATTATTTAACTTATTATACTCTTACACTGTTTTTATTTTATTTTATTGTTTTATTTAAATTTTTTTTATTTTTTTATTTTTTTTTATTTATTTATAAAATTTGTAAATTTATAAAAAATAAACATATTTATTTAATCATTTTTCTTTATCAATTTATACTAATTTTGGTTGTTTTGCAAGTAGTCCTGAAATCACAAATAAAGTAGAACACATTATTTAACATTATTTATTACAAATTTACTTATCTAATTTCGCTCGCAGCGGGACTTGAACTCACTACCCTTAGTTCCCCAGATTACATCATTTCCTGACT